>OZ010594.1:7717878-7857878 GCA_963932145.1 Acanthosepion lycidas
AAACAGTAAAGAATAGCTTTACTGGTGAAAGTGAAACTTCATGATTATTTCCAATCTGATCTTGTTTGACAGCCTGAATAAAATTGTAATTAAATAAAAGGAAGTAAAGTCAGTATTAAGATAAAAGAAAATTACATTATCAAAAATGAATAATAGCTAGCAATTTTTCATTCTAGTTGAGATATTTTCAGATGAATAGCTTTTCATAATTTTTTTAAATATCTAAGTATTGTGACTGAATTTCAACTCATTCACAAATTGAGTTTAAAGTTCTGCATGAAAAGCAGATAAGGATAAATGAAGACAAGAATTCATTAGACCACTTCTGGCAAAAATGATCGAATCACCACACTTAGAGGAGGTTCATTCAAATCTTCATAATAAAGAAGCAAATCATAAATAGAATATAAATCAATTTATAATAGTAGAACATTCTGACTTTATGAAATATACACCAAAACAGATGAAAATGGAATCACCTTATAATTTGCATTTCTCAATTAAATATCAGCTGAAGTCTAAGTATGCAAATTAGTAAGCTGTAAATTGTATGGAGACATGGCTCCAACAAGAAAGCTGTCAACTGAAAGAAGACAGTCTCCAATAAGAAAACTGTCGATTGAAAGGTGATATAGCTCCAACAAAAGAGCTATCTATCAAAACAATAGAAAGGATTATAAAACACCTTCAAAAAGAAAATCCAACAGAGTATAAGAAAAGATGTTAATTGTTGCCATTCAGCATGTCTAAATTTGGGAGCAAATATAAATAAAATGGCAAAGTTAAAAAAAGTAGACACATCTGAGTAAGCCACAGAAGACAACAAAGTTTCATAATAGAAGACATCAAGCAATATGCTTGGAATAAAAAAAAAAAATGCCCAACAAAAATGAAAAACAAATGAGTGAAAACAGGAGAAAAGTCTGTGAGAGAATTATAAGAAATTGGCAAAATTAAATTGGACAAAATACCAAGAATCTCAGCAAAAACCAGATTACAATGGCTTACAGTGAAGCAATCATTTTCTTTAAATGTTTGTTTTCCAAGGTCAAGGAACTTAGCTCTGCCATTTTGTCAATAGATGGGAGAGAAGAGATGGATTCATGCCTTTCTGAAATGAACACAACAGACTCGATTGGAATTGAACTCAACCTCTAGATTGTTTTCCACACCACTAGTATTACATCAGTCACAATTACATGACTACAACTAATAGTTTGCTTAGAAAATTCACCATATGTCTTTGCAGTTTGTCTACAAGAAATAAAGTGATTCATTTATTTTAATAATGTCAAAAGAAATTAATCATATTTTTCTTTTATATGCTCATCTCTTTTCAGCAATCATGAGTCTCAGTGACTTCCCGTCTTTTATTACCCTTAGTAATTTTTACCCGTTACCCTCCTTCTTTGACCTGTTCTGCCATCCATTTACTCAAACTCATTAAGTAAGTGACCATGGCTCTCTCCACTACATCCTGTCTTTTGTAACTCTTTATAATTTTTCAAACTTTGTCCTCCCTCTTTATCACTGTTCTACCATTCACAAACTCATTAAGTGTTACTCTGCCTTCAGTATATCCTTGTGAATGTTATATTCATTAAGCCCTCTTTCCTCATTAAACCAGCTATGGAATAAATAGTAGGGCTTCTATCTAGAAAAATAATTGTTATTGTTAATGCAATATTAACCCACTAAAAAAAAAATTATTTTTATAATCCAAAACATTTTGGTTTTAAATAATCCACAAAGGGTTGGTAAGCCATAAAAAATATCAATCAATCATTTCCTCATTAAATTCCTAGAAATTCCATCTGTTTTTAGGATATAGGATATTTGTTGATTATTGTGTTATCTTGTTCCTATGAAACAATTTCTTGTTCATTTTTGTTCATATTAGCCAAATAATGGACACCTGAAGATGGACAGAGGGTACTTGGCTGAAATGTATCTATGTGTGATCTAGAGCCTGTTTTGTGTCTGTACTGACGTGTATTTTCCACACATCTAAAACAATCAAGTGAGAACAACTGTTTAAATAAATTAAAGTATATTTTAAATAGCGGTTTATCCAAATTGTAATTTACTGCCTTCCTGAACAAAAATAGGATTTTTTGTCATTTTTAATAACTAAATATCCCTTGTATTTTCATGACCATTCTTTTTAGCTAAGCTGACTGGCATTCATCCAACTAAATAATTAAGCCATATGTCAGGACCTCCCCATGTGTGATCACAAGGTGTTACTCTCCATGTTCCTGCAGTCTCCATTAGCCTCAGAATAATTAAGTCTCATCATCCATTATGAAGGATGTTTTAGTAGGACACTATCATAGATCAATGTCAAGAATCTGGTCTGTTCGATTCTGCCATTGACCCATCCAACATCTTATTGCCAACATCCAAATTTGAAATTTAAAAATTTACTGAAATGAAAGCAGTATTTATTGGTTACTTTTTTTTTTTAGCAACAAATCAACCTCTATGTGTTATAATACCAAAATCTAAATATTTTGTACACAATCTTTTTTTTTTTTTTAGATAACAATGGTCTTAGTGCTAAAAGTCTTACTAATTAATCTATAGCTAGTGGGAGAAGAGATGGATTCATACTTTTCCCAAGGGCATTTGCATAGGAGCAAATATAATGAACCCCAACTGGAACTGGAATTTGATTCTCCAATTAACAATTCCAAGCCATTATCCATTACACCACTCACACATTCATGTTTACAGTCTGATATTCCCAAGCAGTCACCCATCTAGGTACCGAACAGGCTCGATGCTGTTTCGTGATGTTTACAGGGCAGTATTTCTATTTAACATTTAAACTTTTCTATTTTGAAATGATCTGAAAAGGATAATGTAACTGGTGCCCATAGTAAAACAATTCTTGAGGTATAAATATGTATTTTTATTTTGCCCTTCATTTTTATTGCTAGTGATTAACACTGACAGGTTTTTCTTTCATTTTTAATCAAGGACAGAATCATGTTTAGAACAGAATCCTACAAAGAAGTGTAATAAAACCTGAATATTTTAATATTTTTATTTCAATATGTCAGATGTTATAAACCATTAATAAATCAGTTGTTAATACAGTAAAGTTTGGCAATAAAATCTATGTAGGGATGAATGTAAATAGTTGACCCTGAACAAATTTGTCTCAAAAACTACACAGTAAATTGGGATCAGATAAAGATCAAAAATGGATTTGTATCTGACAGAATGATAAGAATAAATAAGAAAACATTATCATTTTTATTAAAGCTTTATCAGAGAATGAGATATGGAGAAAAAGAGAAAGAAACTCTGGTATTTTTGTTTTTTGTGTTGTTTGATTTTCATTGGTTAATCAGGTTTCTGTTGTAACCTAGGGGAAAAGGTTACTGAATAAGAATAACCAAAACAAAGTTTAGAAATGGAACGATGATATTTATAAAGGAAACGACATTACAAGATTCACCAACGGTGTGTAGTAAGTAATCAACTGCTAGTGGTGAGCTAGAAGTGAAACATACAGTATATACCAATGTATTTATAGGAATTGGGGCATAGCCATTATAGCCCATAGATATGGTATTACAGTTTCACATACCTTTAACTTGTTAAATAAACATTAGTATAATTTGTGGTGTTCCGAATTCAAGGTGATAAAACACATCTCTTCAAAGCACCAAGAAATTAACATATTCCAAGCCCAAATGAAAAATCAAAATACTATATTTTGTATGTAAGTGTATAATAATTCTAGTATGTCTACATGGGATTCAGGAACTATAGGGTATAAAATCAGATTTTGTCATTTAGAGTTTATTTTCAAAATCCATCAAAAAGCCTTGATATTGTTTAACATGCCTTGGGAAAAATGTGCCTCAACAAAAGATAAATGAGTTCAAATTTGCTTTAAGAGAACTGAGAATTGCCAATATATCTGTTTCAGAAATGCTATAATAATAATAATAATAATAATAATAATAATAATAATAATGAGAAGAGACAATATAGGCCTATAAAGAGAGAAATAGTGTCACTGATATTTACAGCACAGGAGCAGGCATCAGAACAAATGCAATCAAAGTCAGGATAGATAAATCATAAGAAGAAAGTAAATGCAGAATGTGAGGACAAGCTGATGAGACAGTTAACCATATACTGAGTGAATGTCTCAAGTTGGCACAGAAAGTGTATAAGCAATGGCAGTGAAAAGATGATGGAATATGAAGGTGACAGTGGTACCCATCATCACTGAAGTACTTGGAATAGACCTGAAGGCTCCTCTTAAAATTTGGAACAATTGAAAGTCTCAAAAAGAACTGAAACTATCCCGAAAACAGATCAGCAAGAATATTAATGAGAGTGCTAGAGTATTACAGGAATCTGATGCCAGTGAAAGTGATCAGCTTTTGAAAATTCAAAAAGTAAATATAATAATGTGTAGAAATAAAGATGGGTTTAAATGTTGTGGATAGCCACTGACATTCTGTGAGGCACAGATCTGCAACTGGTAGCTAAGAGTTTAACTGTCAGGTTAACTCAATGATGCACCAAGCTTCTTTCATGGTCTGGTATGGCACTGAGTGCAAAGTCCATTTTGGTATCATATGATGTGAGCCCAGTACATATTGGGGGTCATTGCAAATAAACTGCTCCCAGAAAACAAGTTCCTCATTGGCATTACTTTTGTTTCAGACCATCTGCTATTTCCCGGCATTAATCACATACTACACATATAAAAATCCTCTAGGACTTTGAATTTTAAAGGAATCACCCAATCCAGATAGAAAATTGGAGTAAACTGGAAAAAAAGAATTTGCCATATATTGGATTTTGCTGGTTCAACAGAAAACAGTGTAGACCTGAAAGTGAGCAACAAGGCATGTATCTACACTCTTTAAATTCTTTGGACTGTTGTCCTCATTTTTATTACCATATTCACAATGTTTCAGCCATTGTAAGCTCCAGCCTTCTTCAGGTAATTGGAATTTTGAACAGAACCCTTTCTTTCATCCACCAGGATATATTGTTCTAGTTCTACATTCCATGCCTCTTCCAGATTCCTCAGTTATCTCCCTTTAACTCAACTCTCCAAGTTTTTGTTCACCAATGCAGTAGCCAGGTATTGAATTCACAACTTTATCACCAATATTGAAGTCCTTGAAAAGGTGAAGATCACCAGTATTGAGGCCATGCTGCTGAAGTCCCAACTACATTGGCCTGGACATGTTTCTAATCATTGTCTACATAAAATTTTACTGTACAGCAATCTCTCAGATGGCTATCATGACAGAGGAGCAACAAAGAAGTGATTCAAAGATTGCCTGAAGAAATCCTTTTAGTGACTTTCATCTAGACCATTCCCAATGGTTCACCATAGATGAGAACCATGACATGTCACTTTTCACCACCAACCATGCTGTTTCTTTCTTTGAAAATAGCTTCAGGGTCACTCTCAAGGACATGAGGCAGAGGAGGAAGTACTGTAACACTATGGCATCGAATCCAAAGCAAGATTTTCAGCTGCAACTGCTGCAACCATGTATGCCTGTCCCACATTGGCCTTATCAGTAACAAACGTGTCTGCAATCGACATGAACAGACTCCTTCTTGATCTTCGTTTTGCAAAGGCAAGTCATGGGGTTTGATTTTCTTTGGTTAATCAAGTTTCATGTGCATTGAACTTGTTAAATATTAGTATAATTTATGGCATTCCAAATTCAAGGAGAGACAATACGTATCGTTGAAACTCCAAGAAAATAAGAGCTTCCAAGCACAACTAAAAACCTGTAAATATTGCTTTTCAAATGTAAGAGTATAAAAGAAAAAATCTCAATACGTCTGTTTCTTAATATTTCTTTAGCTTTTTGAAGGCATGTTTCAGTATTCAACTTGCATTACTAAAACAACTAAGATTGATGCTGAAGTACCAAGAAAACTTACAGTCACTCAAACCAACAGTGTAGGCCCACCAGTTAGTATTAACATGAACATTGATTTAAATAATAACAATAAAAATAATAGTCATAAAAATCTTCAAAGACAGGTTAACAAAATAAAATCTACAGCTAATTGTGGTGATCTATTGATCACACCAAAGAGTAAAGTAATTAACATTACAATTTTCGAAACAATGAAAAAGAAAATAAATATTATTAAATTATTGGATTTTAAAATGCACTTAATAACCTATAGAAGAAAAGAGTCAAATCAAAATTTTAATCTGTTATTGATATATATATGAGGGTGGACCAATAAGTCTGTCGTACTGAGCTGAAATTTTCATTATATAATGTTTGATCAATCTGATTAATATTCACAATTGAATTAGGTGCATTAACAAGGAAGGCGATTATACTAATAAATATTTGTTGCATAAAATACTTTTTCAACATTAATTATTTATTGATGTACTTATATATATATATATATATATATATATATATATATATATATAGGTTGGTGCAAAAATAATGTCATTTTCTCACATAGTAACATATGTGAGAAAATTATTTTTGCATTAACCTAATAAATAGAAAAGAGAAAAGCCACAAACATTTTTGGTTTTAATGTGGATTTTTTAAATATATATTATACTTTATTTTTCATATTTTTGCTACATCAGTTTTGGATCTTTTGACCTTAATCAAGTGAAGATGATGTCTTGTGTGTAGCAGGAATTATTACTACACATGAAAGACAATGGGTAAACATCAGAAAACACAAGGAAAAATTAATTCCTTTAAATAATATGTGGAAATAACCATATATATATATATATATATATATATATATATATATATGTATTAGTTTTAAGACATTCTATATTTATAGATAAAAGTGCTGAATATCAGGGATAGAGAGTATGTGAAAGGGAACACTGAGGTCAACACTGAGCAGCAACAGTCTTCATACCTGAAGATTACATTCAATCATGAAACTGACTGTTGGTACTAAGTAGTTAGACATTGGATAGAACAAAATAAAAAAATAAAACTGTCAAAGAACAGATGAATCCTTTCACGGGATCAATTGCCATTGAGTTCATTCCTGGGGATCTAGAGGTCCAAATACATTCACCGAGAGTGTTCAACCAAACCCACACACACACACCTTAGACTTCATTAAGATATCCATCTCACAAAAGTAAAACTCAGATGCCACACCTGTGGCTTGGGAGCAACCAATGATGTTGATGGGTTCCTTTTTTTTTGATGGGAACATGCTGTTCTTGCTTAGAGAGTGACACTGACCCAGTGCAATGTCTTTCTCCGGGTATTGTTTGATATTCTAAGTCACAAGTTCTTGCAATTATATCTTGCGATTGTCAGCCATTATATGACTCATTAAAAATGACTGAGAAGGTACTATGAGTAAGTATTTTATTTAATTTTTCTCATGTTCTTATAATTTTCTTCTTTTCTGGATATAAATTATATAGAAATTACCCAAATGTCCCATATGTCTGAAGACTTTTGGTATACTTTTAATCATTAGCTGATTTTTTCTTACTTTTAAATGAATGTATGGTTTGTTTTATGTATGTACACAGAGTTTGAGGAATATTTTATTTTACAAACATGGTCAGGATATTGTGGCCATATTCATAGTTGATATTATAGAATGCGGCTTTTCCTTTTTCCATTTACATATATATATGTGTGTGTGTGTCAAGAGATTTTGAACTTCATATGCATGTACATGTATATGTATGAATTTATAAGTTTATGCAAATACACAAATGTACCTAAGTATACACAAATACAAATGTGTGTGTTGGGGATGATAGTCCTTGAAATAAAATCTATCCAGAAATGCCTATAGAAAAATGAAATGTGTGCATGCATGAAAAGAGAAAGAAACATGCACACACTACAGGAAAATGAAAACACATAGAAATGCAAATAAATATATATACAAACATACATACATATATATATATATATATACAGATATAGATATATAGATAGATACACCTAGTGAGCCAGACAAACCTACCTAGGTTTCACCTAAATGGATTGTCAGGGAAAGTTCAGCTTTTCAAAACGGGTCTAGTTATCTATATTTGTATATAAGTTTAAACATTTACACATATTTAAAATCCTAATTCATTTATATGCATTTCTACATCTGTAAAGATTTCATTACTATTTTATTCACACCAACAAAGTCTGTCTTCTTCATTTTTGTCATTGCATTTTTTGCCAATTTCAAATAAAATGTACACTGATGTTTTGTACTGTACTTTTGACCATCAGAGTCATATTATTTTCCAATTTTTGAATAAGATGATTTATATATATATATATATATATATACACACACACACACACACACACATACTAATGATTGCTAAAGGTATGAAAATGCCACCATTGTTGATTTCGCTATTCACACTATATAAGTAAATACAAATAAAATTCTTGGCCTCAACTGATTTCTCAGTCTGATCAAATGACCAAACATCAAAATCTTGTAGTGAAAGGCTTTTTGGTCAAGCCAAGAACTTTTCACCACACCCTTGTATTGGCAATGTAACTTTTTTTTTACAGTAAGGTACACACTTTACAAGGCCTGGGAGCCACTTGAGGGAGAGTGTTACATTAGGAGGCCATTTAGGTGTATTGGTCTAGAAAACTGAATTGGCAGAATGAGCCCAAATTGTGGATGAGACTGTTGAAGCTTCTTTGCACTACCACATTTGGTAAAGGCAAGAAAGCATCTCATCTGAGTTATGTGTAAAATAATTAAGAAGACTAGTCTTTCTAGCATTAGTAGGAAAACCAATCTAGGATCAGCATAGTAAGATCCATTACTCCCTATGTTTGAGGTCTTTGTGCTGGACTTATGACCAGCAAGAGATTGAATAAAGTAGCTGATGTAGATAAATATATACATTTAGTTATTTCAGCCTACAGACTGACATTGTCCATGTCTATTAAACATGGGGGAGGAATGGGCCTTAACCTGGGTGTCTGAATTCATAATTGCCCATCTGCAAGATCAATTACCCTCCCAAGACTAAAGTGCCAAATCTGCTCTGTTATTTAACCCATAGTTGAAGGGAAAGAAGCAGAAATGAATTCTTCTTACATTTCCAAAGAGCATGAGCAGCAAAGTGACCACCACAACTGCTTTAGATAAAATTGAAATTGGTCTGATGACTGTTATTTGTGCTGATAGCCACTATGCCAATCTCTTTCTCTCTCTCTCTCTCTCTATATATATATATATATATATATGTGTGTGTGTGTGTGTGTGTGTGTCTCCCTCTCTCTCTGATTAAATAAATTACAAACATGTCCACTTATTTTTAGCATAATCCTTTCATATTCACAAATATTTTTCCATGTGTAATACATGCCTCATTTGATTGTAATAATCAAATGAGGCAAGAAATGCACTGTAACAGTGAAAATCACTTTTATTTAATTGGGAAATAAAAGTGATTTTCACCCTTACAGTGCATTTCTAATTTATTTAATCAGACATGTCTAAAAGAAAATTTGCCAACTAAATACACAAATCCAAACAAGTAATACTAAAAAGAAGTGACATGGTCTGTCTGTTTAATTTTGTTTTTTACTATACTTGTGAAACTTTCAGATAAGATGTTGAGTATTATGTTCAAAGTTGTGGATAAACTGTCCAAAATTCGTGTTTTATTGTTTTTGTTCAAGTACTTTTGACTTTCCAGTCATTATCAAGAGTTTTAACTCCTTATCCTGCATCTAAGTATACATTAAAATGCTGAACTTTTGAAATGATTTAATGTGACGTCATGTGTAACTGCTTTTGGGAACAAAAGGCTGCACAAAAGGAATACAATTTTTTATTTTATCAATTAATGAATACTAATATAATATGTATGCACATTAATCATATCAAATGCACTTCAAGAAACCGTCTCCTGTGGTGAATGATATCTAATTTAATGTAGACTGTTTATTTTGTATAATAATAGCTTCTAGCATCCTAATGAATACCAAGATACAGATAAAGGAGTTAAATCTGCCACACAGAAACACCACATTGATTCTTGACAAGGAAAGTGCAGTAAGAAATAATGCTGCATAATGTATAATGCATAATGTATGTGACTTTTTTGATGATTTTTCAAGAGTGTCCAACTAGACAGATGTGACCACATTCATCACATATGAAATCAAATTTTGTACCAAAATTCTGATGGGGATTAACATTAAGACCCTTACAAACATTTTATATATATATATATATATACATGTCCACAAAATGAATATCAAACTAATAATATATAGTGACTGCTGTATCAACATTAACGCGAAAGAAAAAAAATTTCTATAGCAGCTACCAAAGAAACTTTTAAAGGAAGACTTAATAATCATGTCATTTAAAATAGATACACAAATAATATAACATTATCAAAATATATATGGAGTCTAAAAGAAAATAATATGCCTACTAAAATTACATAGGAAATTATAAAAAAAGTACCCCATATAATATTAACAATAGGAATTGTAGACTGTGTGTGTTTAGAAGAAAAATTATCAATAACTTTTAATAGCCAAATTAACTTATTAAATAAGAAGAATGAGATAATGGGTCGATGCTGACATTTTAACAAATATTTGTTTTCTAACTTAAATACTAACATAACATAATATAACAAATACAATGCAAAATAATGTAATTTAAATACTAATATAGCATAATATTACAAATTCAATACAAATCATAAAAAAATTAGAATTAGAATTTGAAAATTATTACACTGATGAATGAACACCTAAACAAATGTAAAAACTCATGAATGTGTGTGTGTGTGTGTGTACACAACAACATTAAAAAAAGATGCAAAAAATAAAAATGTGAAAAAAAACCCCAGAAAAACTGGAAAAATATTATTTAAGCAACAGATACTTGAAAGTGAATGTTGCCATGAAACTTCTAAGTCAGGGACATAACAACAAGGATTGATAAACAATTACAGTTTTAAGTATTTCTTCTATATAAAAATATAATATATATATATATATATATATATAATATATGTATATATATATATATAATATATGTATGTATATATATATATATATATATATATATATATATATATATATATATATATATATATATATATATTATACTTTATTTTTCATATTTTTGCTACATCAGTTTTGGATCTTTTGACTTTAATCAAGTGAAGATGATGTCTTGTGTGTAGTAGGAATTATTACTACACATGAAAGACAATGGGTAAACATCAGAAAACATAAGGAAAAATTAATTCTTTTAAATAATATGTGGAAATAACCACTCTTTGCCTGAAAGATGAAATGTCAAAAGACCCGAAACATCCACATTATAACCAAAAACATTTGCAGCTTCTCTCTTCTCTTTAAAAAATATACTTTCCTCTCATTGGAACAACTATAATCTCTCCCTTATATATATATATATATGTGTGTGTGTGTGTGTGTGTGTGTGTATGTATATTATATATATATTATATAGCATAATGAGAAGCCATGTATACTTTCTTAATATGTATATATAGAAAAAGTTGCAAATTAAAAAAAATAATAATGTTTTATTTTATGAAAGTATTAGGTTGGTGCAAAAATAATGTCATTTTCTCACATATGTTACTATGTGAGAAAACGATATTAATTTTATATTTATTTATTTGTATATATATATATATATTTGATATTTCAGATTGCCTTCAATATATATATATATATATATATATATATATATATATTAGTTTTAAGATATCCTATATTTATAGATAAAAGTGCTGAATATCAGGGATAGAGAGTATGTAAAAGTGAACATTGAGGTCAACACTGAGCAGCAACAGTCTTCATACCTGAAGATTACATTCAATCATGAAACTGACTGTTGGTACTAAGTAGTTAGACATTGGATTATAGTATTATTATTAACATCTTATATGGATGCTCTTTTCTTAATATTAATTTGCCAGAGTAGTTTTGTATTTATGATTTATTTTTTTCTCAAAACGGTTAGGTTATTTCTTAAAAGGAATCTTATTTATGAACTACAAAATTTTATGTAGGCACCTGACAGAGCATATGACTACTTAAATCCCTATCCCTTTAGCATTTACTTCTTAGGAAAGTTGAACGACAGACTTCTATCTTACGAAATAATGTAACTATTTCTATCTGTCCATAATGAAATTGTCTAGTATTTATATGCTGAAAACTTTGTGTCATGAGCTATATTAAAGAAATATTTTTTCAGTGAGTTTGAATAAAAAGCAGGTTTCATTCAATTGGTTAATCATGGTTAAGCCCACAAGCCTATTTATAATTCAGTTATTTTTCCCCACTTGAAAAAAAATGAGGAAGTATTCTGCTTTTGAAATTGGATTAATTGTTGACTTGCCAGTAGTTTACCATCACCTGAGGAGACACATTTGTAGTGTTGAAACATAACTGCCATTGTGTGTATGTATACATTATATATATATATATATATATATATATATATAAGCACAATGTATATATTGTATATATATATATATATATATATATATTACCATTGTACACACACACATATATATATATATATATATATATATATATATATATATATATATATATATAAAATGGGCTATCTTGTGTCTTTAATGTATAAGAGCCTAGTAGCCCAGATCTTAGAACAGAACAACCAGACTAAGCGCCTATATGTTCAGATTATAACATTGAAGGCATGTCAGAAGCAACCAAACTTTTCAGAAGAAATGAATACAGAGAACTGGTGCAAATTGTATATCAGAATATCTCCAAATGACATTCCCCAGGTCTTGATTTCATATTTGTCTTTCTCCTAGAAGAGTTGTCAACCAAGGCAAAAAATTCCATCTAACATAATTTTTAAACAATATCATGAAACAGACTGTTGCCTCTCAGTGTTAACCCCAGGGTACATTTTTATAATAATATACACTCTATCCTTGAGCAATTTAACTCATAAATATAGCATACCTCTCTCTTTCTCTCTCTCTCTCTATATATATATATATATATATATATATATATATATATATATATATATATATATATATATACATATATATATATATATATATGGTGGGAATAAAGTCACTATACATTTATTTACAACAACAATTAAAACAAAGCAATTAATCAACAGTCTAGACATTTATTATTAAAATGGTTCTGGTTAAATCTGGTTAATAACAATAAAATGCTATGGTGAACATAATTACAGCTACTGTTCAAACTGCAAGCCACATGCTTCAATGCATTGCTTTTTTTATTATTAGTAGCTGTAAAGTGACTTTACTGCAACCTTATATATATGTAAAATATATATATATATATATATATATATATATAATCCCTCACTTTTTATTAAGTATATATTTACATTAAGCACTATTTTATTACCACCAGCATGCATATATATATATATATATATATATATATATATAGACTTCTATAATGAATTACTCTGCTTTAATATATATCTTAAATAACAATTGTATCATTTCATCTTGCCGTTATTTCTTTTCAAATAATAATGTGATCTACGAACTTGTTTAATTTTAGGTAAAGTTTTTGTATAATTAAAAATGGAAAATGCCTAAATTGAAGGAATGTCTTGTGTATTTCATCGCTAGTACTGCCAGTGAATAGGTGAAAATTCTTATAAAAAATTCTAGTGTTTAGAGATACAAACATATCTGATTTCATCAAGTCTGAATGGAGGAATAAAAAATAAAAAGAGAAATATTTTTTCAATGAAGAAGAGAAGAAAAACAGGCCTCATGAAAAGTAAACACATTATTATTAACAGTTAGGAAAGTTTTTATGTTGAGATTATATAGCAGAAACAATTCAAGATTTTCAGTGATACATAGAAAGTTAAAGGCTATATATATATATATATATATATATATATATATATATATATATACATACACACACGCACACACAACAATGGGTAACTTGACGCCATTTTATATTTTTAATTTTGTGCAAGTGTTTTGTTTGTTTTTGATTTTGTTGATTGCACAGTATAGTAGGGTCAGTTGGGCACCATCTGTGAGTAAAAGAGCATCATGATGCAATTCAATCTGCCAGAAATTTCAAATGCTATATATATTTATAAAGAGATTTTATGATAAAGATATTATACATACACACACACATATATATATTTAGAACAAAATTTTATATATATATATATATATATATATATATATATATATATATATATATATAGATATATACACACACACACACACACACACACACAAATCTAATAAGAACAAAAATAATATAAATTCTAACATTCACAGCATTTATTCAAAAGATGACTCAATACCAAGAATAAAGCAATAATTATTTATAAATTTTTACATGCAGACAAAAACATTTTGTCCACATGTAAAAATCTATAACATATATATATATATATAATAATGGACTCTGCCGTTGGCTTAAATGTATTTGTAACTGACAACCAATTGATTCAGTTATGAATTTTGTGCGATAACTTCACTGATGACAATTAAGACCTGCTAGTGATTTACAAAAGAGGCTGCATATGGAGCAAGTGTGAGGATTGTGAGATGAGATCAGTTAGATTGGATGACCTTTTAGATCTTGCTCTCAATTCTTGAAGATGATTCAAACTGGAAGATTGAAAATTGCTGAATCCACTAAAACATGTTGATTTCTACACTACCCACTCCAAGCCAAAGGAAGCCATCAAATCAATTGTGCAAAATCCAGAAATTCGGGAGTTGTCTTTTGAACTTACCTATCAAGAGGTAAGTCACTCCATCAAGCAAACCTCATCTGGAAAATCACCTACTCCTAAGGATACTATTCCACCTGAAGTGTGTAAGTATAGTAGTCAAAAGTTGGTAGAAGAGTTGCATCTCATTTTTGAGGAGATATGGAATGGCAGGCTATGTTCCACAGGATTATAAAGACGCCTCTATCAAACACCTCTACAAAAACAAGGGTTTCAGGTGTGTCTGTGATAATCATCAGGGGATATCACTCCTTTCAAATGCAGCAAAATCCTAGCTAGACTGATCTTAAACAGAATCATTATACACCTTGTTGAAAACATTTGTCCTGAATTACAATGTGGGTTTTGGTCAGGTCATGACATTATTGACAAGATATTTTTTTGTCAAGTTGCAGAGAACGTTCATGAGAAAAACCAGGAGTTGTACATGGTGTTTGTGGACTTGATGAAGGCCTTTGACACTGTGAATGAAGAGGCTCTTTGGCAAGTCTTGAGGAAACTCGGCATTCCAGAAAACATGCTAAAGGTCATCATCTCCTTTCATGAAGGAATGAAAGCTGATATCGTATCTGATGTCAGAATCCTTTGACGTCATGAACAACACCAGACACAGAGAAAATTTCCCGAGAGACCACTGAAAGTAGAAGACAAAGCCCTGAATTATGTAAAGTCTTTCACCTATCTTGCATATTTGACAGGTTTACAGAGCTGTTGTCCTTGCTATCCTTTTGTACAGCTCAGAGTTGTGGACGTCATACAGGTATCATATATGCCAGCTAGATGTTTTCCATAAGAGCTGTTCACATGCCATCGGGGGAGTTAGCCTTCAATATAGGACATCTAATGTAGACTTGTTTAACAGGTGTAATATTGGAGGAATCAAGACTTTTTACAGTCTCAGTTATGGTGGACTGGTCATGTCTTGAGAATGTCTGATGACAGGATACCTAAGATTCTAATGTACAGTCAGTTAGATCAGGGCTACAGGAAAGATACAAAGACAACTTGAAGAGCAACTTGTCAGCTGTCAATATACCTCATAACACCCTTGAACACTTTGTAGATTTTATAATCCTTCACTTTTGCAGATGCAGTTTAGCTTTACTCTGAAGTAGAGTGTGATCAGACAGATAGCATGTTGTGTGGAATGAACGTGTTATCTTAAAATCTTTTATGTCCCTTCTTTTGGTGATGATGTAGTCAACAAGACGACAGCCTTTCGAATGAGGATGCATCCATGTGTTCTTACAACAGCTGGGTTGCAAATTCCTTGCAGATAGTGAGAAGGCATAATCCATTTGAATTCACACAACCAATTCCCTGGTGGCCTAAAACGCCCTTCATTGCCAACATGCGCATTGATGTCACCTGTAAGGGATTAATTTATCTTTATGTTGGACTTTGGAGATGACATCCCAAAGGAGATCCTAAAAATCATTTGTTTTTCCAGCAGCTAACAATCGTCACATGGGTGTTGCACTCCAAATTGAGGGTTAATGTCATTATACAATCTGATATACCTTTAGGTAAGGAAGGCAGTGAGCTACCAAGGTCTGACTTGATGGCAAAGCCAACACCAGATTGGCATGGCTCTTTCTCTGTCTTGCCAGCACATAAAAACATGTATCCACCTTTCTCTTCCCTAAGCTGAGAATTGCCAGGCAGACGTGTTTCACAAATGGCTGTTATGTCGATGTTATACTCGAGAGACACAAGAGCTGTTTTACGCTCTCGTGAAGAATCATTGTCCTGGAGAGTGCTTACATTCCAAGATCCAAAATGAAAATTCTTCTTACATTCCTTTTGATCTTTCTTGCTGTTTTGACTGCATTATTCAATAACAAAACAGCTGCAGCAGGCTGCCAAGTCTCTGTGTGAGTATGCAATGTTTAGGGCTTCTTTTATTGCCCCCTCCTCATATTAGGGAAAGTAGTGCAGATCCCAAATAGGACTGCTTTGTCACCTATGGAGTACACAGACATCAAAATTACTCATGGGTCTGTGAAAGAACAGCCATCACCCATTGGTGTGCCACTGCATAGAGATCCAGCTACAGCCTTCCAGTAAAATCCTTTACTTGACTGTCACCTACACTCTCCCATGAATGGACCTTGCAAGTGAACTGTGTGGATAAGAACTAATGAATCAAGGTAAACTGCCAGAAAACCCACACAAATGATTTAAATGGTGAAGGCTTGTGCAGAACCATCCACACTTTTTGGGAACAACAGAAATTAAGAGGTGGTTCCACGCTCCTCAAATCCTCCAATCACCTGATCAGAAGAGTTTCTGCTAGATGTTATCATCATACCCAGGACATTACATACACACACACATATATATGTGAGAGATTTAGAGGATGGGTGCTGCCCGTTACACTTAAAAATAAGGTACAGTAGACAAGCAACAAAGGTACTACTTCTACCCAATTCCCCTTATACCCATAAAAAAAAAACTTTTTTATACATTGGATGTCGGAGTAAACAGTTTGACAATAAATGTGTCAATATATTGCTGTATATATATATGTTAATAAAACAAATAAAAATATTAATAAAACAAAATAAAAATACAAAATTATTATCAAATATATTAGAATATTTTATTATTATTATTATCATAATTGTTGTTATTGTTGTTTTTGTTTTTTTACACTCCGATATCCATTGTAAAATATATGTTTTATGCATGTAGGGGGCAGTGGTAGAAGTAGAACCTTTTTTGCTCAGCTTATTATTAAGGTGGATGGGCAATACTGGTCTTCACTCTTTCCCTTATATATATATATATATTATATATATATTTACAACAGATCCTAGCAAAAAAATTAAGTTAATCATATATTACACTAAATGTAGTAAATCCAGCTCCATTATTCGCAATGATTTTTCCCCACCATAAGCAATTTGCAAAAACCCAACATAGTTTACATAGTAAACCTCAAGGAAAAATCCGGAGATGGAGTCCCTAAGGCAGTTCACCATTGTACCCAACCCATTCTGGGAGATCCTGCAACAACTCTGGTCCCAAACTGTAATGACCTTGTTGTTCCTTTGGTTTCACCAGTAACGTGGAGAGGGGGGATGTGCTACATGGGCGACAGCCTGTCCTTCATATCACATCACACAGACTTGCATTTGACCACACCACACTGCACCAAAACACCCTGAACTCCACCTGGAGAGGAAACTCCAACTTTGCTTTTGGTGTTGACACAACACGGAGAACAGCAGTTACCGGTTATAAGCTACCACTTGATTGGCATAGAGTGCAGTGCCAGGGGTCGTTCTCATCGGTGGGAGAGATTTTTGGATCTCTTAAGCTGGGCAGCCCCCAGCCAATAAGGTGTTGTCCCACCATGGTCTGCATTCTTCATTGGGTGCATGGAGATTAGGAGACATCTGACAAGCAGATTGCAAACTTCATACCCTGCATTAACAAGAATTTACAAAAGAAATGAGCTCTAAAACTGGGCTGTTGGAACATCCGGACCATGCTGACCGGCCTCTCTGAAGACCCCAAGACATCAGCAACTCAAGAAAAACTACCATCATCAACAGCAAGCTCAAAAGGCTTCATGTGGACATCGCCACTCTACAGAAAACACATCTGGCTGACTCTCGATCACTGAAGGAGACAGACTGCACATTCTTCTGGCAGGGGGAAGAGCTCCAATGTACCATGCCAACGCGGCATGGGCTTCACAGTGAAGAACAGCCTGCTGAATATGGTAGAACCAGGTAGCAGAGGCTCAGAGGGACTCCTTACTCTCTGCCTCAACACCACCGCAGGCCCTGTCACCCTCGTCATGTATGCCACACCAAATACCAAGGACGAATTTTATGACACGCTGGCAACCACCATCAACAGTATCCTCAGAAAGGATCAACTTGTTATCCTAGGCAACTTCAATGCCAGAGTGGGTGCTGATCATGACTCTTGGCCTTCATGCCTTAGACAGTTTAGTGTTGGCAAGATGAACGACAATAGCCAGAGACTGCTTGAGCTATGCACTTAACAAAACTTGTGCATAGCAAACTCCTTCTTCAGGACAAAGCCCCAGCACAAGGTCTCCTGGAGACATCCATGTTCAAAGCACTGGCACCAGCTGGATCTCATACTGGTTAGATGAGCCATCATTAAGAACGTCCTTTACACACATTCTTACTACAGAACGGACTGTGGTACAGACCCCTCGTTGGTGTGCTGGAAGATCAAGGTCCAGTCCAAGAGGTTCCATTGTGGCAAGAAGCAGAGAAATCCGTGCATAGATGTCAACAAGATGAGCCAGCCAGACCTTATGCAACAGTTTGTCAAGAGGTTTGAGAATGAACACGCAAACTCATAGACCGTAGACTCTGCTATGGTGCTATGGAGAAGTGGGCAACCTTGCAGGACACCATGCACATCACTGCCTTAGCCATGTTTGGGAGAAATACCTCAAAGTCATATGACTGGCTTGAGGCAAAGTCCACCGAGATGGCTCCTGTCATTGTGGTCAAGTGCACCACTTTTACAGAATACAAGCAGTGACCCAGCAAGAGAAACCTGCAGATCCTTTGAGCTGCCAGGAGCAAAGCTCATCAAACTGCCAGATACTGTGCAAACAAGTACTGGATAGAGCTTAGTGAAACCATCCAGACAGCAGCAATTACAGGGAACATAAGAGGGATGTACAATGGCATCAAGATGGCAATGAGACCAGTGGAGAATAAGACAGCTCCCCTCAAATCTACCACTGGGGAAGTCATCGTAGACAAGGGTACACAGATGGAGAGATAGGTGGAACATTATTCCAACCTCTACTCCAGGTAGAATGTTGTGGCGACTGCAGCCCTTGATGCCATTGAGTGCCTGTCGGTCATGGAAGAACTTGATAACAAACTGACCATAGAGGAGCTTAACAAGGTCATTGACAGCTTGGCCACTGGGAAGGCCCCTGGCAGTGATGGGATACCCCCTGACCTGATCAGGCACTGCAAGACTGCCCTACCGCTCCCATCTACTGCACAAGGTCATCTACCAGTGCTGGAAAGAAGGGGGCGTACCTCAGGGCACGAGAGATGCCAAGATTGTCACAGGAAAAGGGTGACCAAATCGAAAGTGACTGCAACAACTATAGAGGCATCTTACTACTTAGCATTGTTGCGGTTTATCTTGGTCCGCCTACAGAAATTTGCCGAACATGTCGACCCAGAATTGCAGTGCAGTTTCCAAACTGAAAGATCAACGGTATACATGGTCTTCTCCCTCTGCCAGCTCCAGAAGTGCAGAGAATGGCAGATGCCTCTGTATGTTGGTTTTATTCATCTCACTAAGGTGTTCGATCTTGTCAGAAGAGAAGGCTTTTTCAGAATCTTGTCCAAGATTGGCTGCCCACCCAAGTTGCAAAGCTTGATTGAGTCATTCCACAGTGACATGCAGGAGACGGTGCAGTTCAATGGCAACACCTCTGAAAGGTAACACACACACACACACATATATATATATATATATATATATATATACATATAGTAAAGGTAACACACACACACACACACATATATATATATATATATATATATATATATATATATAGTAAAGGTAACACACACATATATATATATATATATATATATATATATACACATATATAGTAAAGGTAACACATACACACACGTCAGACAGTCAAGGGAAGGTGCAATTATTTGTCTTAAAGAGAAGAAGTTTTATAAAATTAAACCTGAAAATTAATCTTATGAAATTAATTTGGGGTTATATAAAGAATGAAATATTAATTTAAAACTAAAAGAGGAATAAAAAAGCATTTTAAAAATAACTTTAATACATATATGTGTTTGTATGTGTGTGTGTTTGTGGAGCCTAGCGTTTCTTTGTTTCTTTTTGGCCAGCTTCTAACAAACAGGTCAAATGCAAAGCCACTTTTGCATTATAAAGACAAACTCAAGCATCCCCCTTTCTTGCTGGGAAAACGAATCATCAGTGTGAAGGAGCTGGTGCCTGTCCTTGCTCCTCATCTATGCAAACGTTTGACCAAGGTCAACTTGAACATCAGGATCACCTGCATGCAGATATTACAGAAAGTTGCTAGCATGCTGCTCCTCTCAATGGTAGCCTTACTTGCCATTGGCTTTGTTGTACAAGCTGTACACTCGTAGAAACAGATGGTAATTTATCCTTAACCACTTGAGAAAAATGGCTCAACCATATGTTCCATCTGTCTAAAAGTTTGCAAAATGCCTGCAAGCTTTAGGAGACACAGGTATGTCCAGGAAAGTAGAGAACCTCTTTATTTTACTGAGCCCTTATTTGTTATCTTTGACAAGAAAGTCCCCTGCACATACGTGTGTTTGCGTGTGCATTTGTGGAAACTACACTTTTTTTTATTTCTTTGTGGGTATGACTCTTCTGAATGTGAATGAAAAACATCAAAGCAATATACAGGGTGTCCAGTCAACAAAACTGATATCATTTAAAATATCTCAGCCAAACAAAATTGAATAGGCTTCATTTTGAACAAGAAAGTTTCTTTCTCCAGCATCTCAGTGATTCTCTGCTTAAGTTCCTCTAGGCTTGGAAGAAGATGTATTTATCAAAATTCAAACAAGATATTCAAAGGGATGTAGATTTTATAAGCAATTTCACAAAGCTTCACAAATGGTTTCTCTTACATAACACTTTCCAGCGTCTCAGTGATTCTCTTCTTAAGTTCCTCTAGGCTTGTAGGAGGAGAGGTTATAGTTTATATA
This sequence comes from Acanthosepion lycidas, assembly GCA_963932145.1. Classification (NCBI taxonomy): domain Eukaryota; kingdom Metazoa; phylum Mollusca; class Cephalopoda; order Sepiida; family Sepiidae; genus Acanthosepion; species Acanthosepion lycidas. Next base: position 7,739,427 of record OZ010594.1, read on the forward strand.
GACCTATCCATTCACATAGCCCCCTAGAAAAAAAAATCACAAATAGTGGCCATTTCAACAGAACATTGTCATTATCACTGGCATGCCTGATCCATCTTCTTGCTAGAGTTTCACACAAGCAACTTATTTGTGCTAGAATTGGCTATAATATTAAAGTACAAAATGATGTCAATTTTGGGGGGAGACACTGTATTCAAATAGGTAACTGAATGACAAAAAGTTGAGCTACATCCTGTGAAAGGTGTTCAAAGCCAATAATGTTTTTGATGTAAAGTTAAATATGCAAGAGGGAAAAAACAAAATACAATGCCAATTAAAGTTTGTTGTCAAGAGATTTTATACGAAACAACTATATTTGGTACCAATGCATCTAGATGCACAGCTTCATCAATCTCAGTCATTTTTTACTGCTATTGTTTTTAAATAACCTATACATATATATATATATATATTAGGTTGGTGCAAAAATAATGTTTTCCAAGATATGTTAATATGTGAGAAAACGACATTATTTTTGCACCAACCTAATATATAACACACACACACAGGGTGTGATGGGTAAACTGTCGCCATTTTATATTTTTTTATTTCACACATATTCATTGTTTGTTTTTGTCAACTGCACAGTATAGTAAGGTCAGTCAGGCAGCGTCCCTGAGAAAAAGAATACCATGACTTTAATTTCACCAGAAATTTAGAAACAGCATCCTGTACTACTGGAAGCTCCAATATGAACATTTCTGAGTGTCTGGGTGGCAATCTGAGTACAATGCAGAGGATGCTGCAATTCAGACAATATATCCATCACACACTGTGTGTGTGTGTGTGTGTGTGTGTGTGTACGTTTTAAATATATATATATATATATATACATATATGGTGCAATGGATAAATTATCTAAATTATGAAAAAATGAAAATAATACTAACATCTCATTTTAACAGATATAATTACCAAAATTACACAAAAATATATTAAAATACTAAAGAGTAGATTTATTCAATAAAATCATCATTGGCTTCAACCTCCAGATGATTTCAGAATCTCCTGCAACCTCTTCTGTACAAACTTTTTGTTTAAGTTGGTAAATGGTGCCACAATCCTTGCTTTCAGTTCATCTTTTGTGTTATAAGGAGTTTTGTTGGTCTCTTGCTCAAGTATGCTACACACATAGTAATCAAGGCGGTTGCAGTCTGTGAAATTACGTAGCCAGATGTAAGGGGTGATGTGGTCGCAGAAATTGTCTGACAGCCATGATCCCTGCTTGTGAGACATATTGCAGAATCATGTCGCCAGAGATAGAGTCTTTCAGCATCCACTTTCTTGACCCAGGGCAGCACTACCTCCTCAAGGCACTTGATTCAGCCCGTTGAGTCTGTGGTCATGTGGGAAGATGTGTGGTGGCATAACATCACCATCACTAATGATCACTCCAAACACCATCCACAATACTTTGTAATCACCATTAAACTCATCCAACTCTTTCCAAATTCTCTGCACTATCCTCAGATTGACACCTAAACATTGTGAAATGTTTGTATTGGAATATACCCCATGAATGGCGAGTAATACAGAATGTTGTTTCCAAAGATTAAATTGCATCATGGTGCTCTTTTTCTCACAGATGGTGCCCAACTGACCCTACTATAAAATCAAAAACAAACAACGCATATACACAAAATTAAAAATATAAAATACAACAATTTAACCATCACACCCTGTATATAAATAAACATGGGCACTGAGGTCAAGACCAATCTGGTTCATACTTACATGCAATCTCCAGGCCAGAAGTTTGTATTCTAGCATGAAACAGACTATGGCCACTTGGCACTGAGCTCCATGCCTGCTTTTATATTTATGTACACTCTATCGCTGAAATTGAGCACTTTTGCCTATAAATATAGCATACCTTAAAACTAATATATATATATATATATATATACACTCACACACACACAAATGTTCTGAAATGCTTATAGTAAATAGTTCTTTAGAAATATCTATGTTAAAACTAAACAGATTTTTGAAAATAAGATAACTATAATCCCCAAGGAAGAATTCAATTCTTAACTAAGTTACCTCCCTTACATTAAAAGTTTTACAACATGGAAACATTTCAAAATCACCATTTGTGACTTTGTGCATGACCAGAACTGTTAATGGTTTAACCATTTATAATTATAATTATGCACCAACATTTCTTTTTTTACACTCAGTAACAACTTGCATCTTAGGGGCCTCATTGCCTTGCTTGAGTTGAAATGATATATATTAGGGAAATGAATGACAAATTATAAAAAAAACTTCTGAATTGCAAAAGCTATTGGAACACTGAAATCTGAAATTTTTAATCTTAATTTTTTTCCTTTCAGAAATAGGTTTGGTCAATTAATTTCCTTCAGCTTTTTATCACTTTTATTATTAAATATCCCATATTATAACAATAGAATATCTGCCAAGAAAGCTGAAATGTTCTTGATGTAAATTTACTGGGGATGATCTACCAATCAGAATTCTTTCTATATATTTTTGCCTTAGTAAATTGACTTCTCTTTTAATCAAAGCAGAATATTTTAAAAGCAAAATTATTATGAAACTCATTACAGTAAGTGACTAAAGCATTGAGTGGGTTGCTTTGTAAAAAAACCTCTTTTACGTTTGCTGTTGATGCATAATTATTCCATTTTTATATCCTGCACTCCCTCACCTAAACACATAATTCCATCAAGAAAAATATTACTTTAATCTGATGAAGACAAAACATGCTATACAGAATCTGTTTAATAATAAATCTACAAATTTGATTCTCATCAAATGAATAAAAAAACAAAACTTCAATTATTGTAGAAAAAACAAAAACAACATAATTAAAAGAGACAAATAAAAAAAATGGACAAATGCTACGGCAGTTGGCAATAGAAAATTAGAAAAAAAAAACAAAAGTGAAAAGAGAGATAGTTAAGGGGTTATCAAGGAAAGAAATCTTTTTTTTTTCTAATTTTGTATTGTCAACTCCTGTAGTTTCTTTCTTTTGTCACTTTTAATTTCCTTTTTTTTTTCTATAATTACATTTTGTGCATCTAATAAAAATTTATTTTCTTTTCATCAAAGAATATAAGAATTTATTTATTGAATGAGAAAAAAATTAAAATATTCCTTCATACATTTCAACCAAGGTAAATCCAAACAGTTTACATAGGTACCACCTTGATTTCAGTTCAATCTATGGCCTTCCAGAAATATAATTAGTCCTGTAGTTGTAGCTTTTCTGTTTAAAGAAAGGAATTTTCCATTTTCTTCAAAACTTAAGCAAAAAAAAAAAAAAAAAAAATTCTTTTATATGATGTCTCCCTTCAGAATATTCCTATCTATTGTAGCTCAATCCAATGTTTGGCCCTTTATTATTCCTACCAGTTATTCTATTATTCACTTATACAAGCTTGTTAAGTAGGTTAATCATGGCACTCCACAACTTCCTATCCTTTGGAGCTCTAAGCAATGTCCCTTTACTATCCCTACCAGTCTCTATTCTACTATTGATTCACACAAGCTTATTATGTAGGTTATTCAAGGTTTCCCTTTTGCCTGCAATACGTCCCATGAGTATGAAATTCTCCAAGCCTTCTTTTCTCATTATGCTATCCAGAAATTTCAACTGTCTCCTCCTGATTCTAAATATAAATATGTATAAACAGTGATCCTTATTACTTAAAGATAAATGGACCATATGAATGGTGTCCTTCTAAGGAACTGCAATCTGTCTCCTCTGCAAATGAAAAAACAAACATGGAGGATATAAGCCTATATTACTTGTTACAGGCAACTAAAAAATGTAAAGGATTTGAGGTTAAGAGAATGTTGAAGTTATCAAAAGTCATCATATTGTCAGTATCTATTTTTTTAATCATTTCACCTCAAACAAGGCAATAAAGCCACTAAGACAAAAGTGGGTTAATGGGTGTTATGAGAAAAAACAACACTATTAAGAAGAGAGAACAATAAAAGGACAGGGATTAAGAAGACGGAAGATAATGATTGACATTGCATTTAAATTATTGAAAATTGAAGTTGACTGGGAAGTAAGAAGCCGGAAAAGAGTTCCACAAGCGAGAAGTGCGATAGAACTGTTAGCCTAAAACTTAAGGTTCCATCTCGCCATTTCAACTGGGAATTGATGACATTTTGATGCTAATCTAGTACACTGTGCTTAAATTCATAAAGTCTGAGAACCATAGAGCAAAGTTCATGAGGACAATTACCATGAAAATATTTATCAAAAAAAGACACAGGGAAGATACATTATAATGGTGGGAAAGTGACTGAAGCTGGATGCCAGGTCTAAGTCAATAATATTGCAGATTCTTGTTTGAATTTTATCAAGTATCTCTAAATATATAGCAGGAGCACCAGCCCAGATATGGTTACAATATTAAAACAAGGACGAATGGTAAACTTATAAATATGTAAGATTCAATATAATCTTTCCACTTCATGTCAATGGAAAAATGTAAGTCTGAGAAGGCACAATGAGTCACTCTCCTAGAGGTCAGCATCAGCCATGCTGATGGAATGCAATAAATATTCTCTTCAACATTTATATGTGCTTTGTTCCTTCAGCACATTGATGATCATGTCTCTCCACAACTTCCTATCACTTGTAGCATTAAGCAATATTTGTCTCCTTACTATCCCTCCCTATTCCTGTTCAGCCATATATTTATGCAAGCTTGTGAGTATCAAATTCTTTAAGCCTTCTTTCCTCATTTTGTGTTCCAAAAGTTTGAATTGTCACTTTTTGAACCTAAGCAAAAGTGTCTTTTTGATTCCATTTTCCTTGGAACTTCTTTGTTGCTTTGTACACTCCACCCATGGAATTCTCAGTAGTGCCTCAAGTCTTCTCTTCATCTGTAAGCGAATAGTCCAGCATTCATTGACACTTAGGCGGAATGATATTACCTATATGCTGAGCTCTTCCCCCTTTGTTTCTTGATATTTTGCTTAGTTTCTCAAAAGCCTCTTTCACTATTCAAATACATCTTTGGATTTCCAGGTCACATTTTTCATTATCTGTTTTAAGACTTGACAGATTGTGTCAACACGTTTCTATATTTATAAACTTAGTAAAAGATATTATTTTGTTTTTCTTCTTCTATATTCTATTATATAACAAAAATAAATAAAACTCTTTTTAAAATGCTTGACAATTATACATGTAAAATTTTGTTAAGAAATGAACTGCTCTTTCTGACATGTAATTGCAAATGATAAGCAGAAAAAGTCAATTTTATAGATTTCATAAAACTTTTCTTTTCAGCTGGTGTGACTATGAAAATAGAATCACAATTTCATGGCAGCCAATCAGAAAAGAATCATTTTCTTGGATCACAGGATTCAATTTTTTTCCTAATGTAAAATTAATGTCTGTTTATTCCACACAGATCATCATTACAATCTAATCAGAAAGTATCATCCCACACACTCAAATGACTGTGTCTACTTTCTTAAAGCTTCAGGTCGGAGTGACATAGTTTTTAAAATGAGAAAAAAAAAAAACCTCTGATATCTGATTTTCATGCATAATATTTTGAGGCTTGATGAAGAAATTTCAAACATTTACTTCCAATACTGAAAAACAAAAATAAAACCATAATTTTAAATATTTAACATGAAAGAACATACAAAAAAAGAAATCTATTCAATGATTACAGTTTGTCCCAAACAAGAGAAAAACCAAACCAAATTTGAAAAAAGTTTATGAAGAATATTATGAGAATTATTAAATATTTTGTAGTCATCAGATGAAAATAATTAGATATTTGCCTTAATGATTTGTCTAGAATTATGGGCTGTCTTTTGAGATTTAGTCACATGATTATTCTAGACTAATAGGATGAGAGCACTGATGTTATTAGATTTGTGAAGATATTTTGATGCCAATTTCAAGTTCAGTCGTTTGTTTATGCATGATATCTCTTCAGGATATTGGTGATCATAGCTCTCCACAACTTCTTATGTTTTGTAGGTCTAAGAAATGTTCTAACATCTATTTTTTTTAATCATTTCAACCCAAGCAAAGAAATAAAGCCATTAATATGCAAGGAGTAGCTGAAGATGAAAGAAACTAAGAAAATGTAATTGAACTGAAAAGGACAATAAGAGAACAGGATACCAGGAAACAGAAAATGACTGATTTCATAGCATTTAAATTTTTGATGATCATAGTTGACAGAAAAGCAAGTAGCTGGAAAAGAATTCCACAAAAGTGTGAGAGAAGAAAATATTAGAATAGAACCTATGGTTACAACTAGCAATTTCAACAGTGAAATGAGACCTAGATGCCAATCTAGTACTGAGTTTAAATTTGTGAAGTTGAGGTAGCAAAGAAGCAAGCTCATTAGAACTATAACTATGAAAATATTCATAGGAAAGGTATAGGGAAGCCATTTTAAAGTAGTGGGAAAGTGATTGAACTCAAGATGCCATGACGACCTCTCAATATTTCACGCTTGCCTTCAATATACCTTGAGAGTGTCCAGTTCTCCAAGTCCTTTTCTCATGTGACAGAAATTTCAACTTTTTCTTTCTGATTTGAAGCACACAAGTACTTCTTGTTACTAATTTCCTTAAAATTTCATCATTACTCACATACTCCAACCATGGTGTTCTCAGCATCTTTCGGTAGAATCACATCTCTATTGCTTCCAGTATCATCTTCATCTGTGAGAAAATTGTTTCGCATTCTCTGCCATATAAAAGGATTTATATTACATAACAGTCCAGCAGTCTTTTCTTTGTATTCCCAATATACTTCTGTAGAACCACTTCTCAGCTCCCTCAAGTCTCCTCTTCATCTTTGAAGAAATTGCCTAGCATTCATTACAATATAGGAGGCTTGATATGACATAGCAGTTCAACACACTTTCCTTTGTTTCTAACAAAGTTTTCTTTTGTTTAGCTTTTGCAAGGCATCTTTTGATCTTCCAATGTGCCTTCTTATTTCTGTGTCACTTCTTTCATTGTCTATTAAAACACTTTCCATGTAGTTGAATTTCTAGATTTGCTTGATTCCTGACATCTCCAATTTGTAGTTTACATCTTCGGTTGTCTCTTTTGCTAACAACAACACATTCTGTCTTTTTTCACATCAAAATAATGGTTAGTCCTTTCTTCTCACATTGCTTTACTATTATCGAGGTGTTCTTTTGTTTAAGTAATCTTTATGAATTTCTTACTGATACATAGATAATATTAGATTAGATGACTAAAAACTATGTATCTACCCTGATGTACCAATAGTCATTGGTTAGCAGTATGTATGTAGCACCATAAAATGATATTATGAAAATGCCTAGATCTATATCAGTTTTACTTCGATATCAGTTGAGTTAGTGAACATGGGAGTCCAAATGAATCGTATGTACTGCAACAATGATGAGTTATTCCAGCAAGAGAATGCAAAATGTTATCAGGCCCAAGACATCAGGAGCTACACAGAATTGGTTTGAGCAACATTCTTGAGACTTCTGGTGAATGATGTGCCTACTACATTCTCCTGACAGGAGCCCATCCAGCATTTATGGTATGTTGTGGAGAGCTCTATTTACATACATAATCCTGCTCTTATAAATACCAATATATCTCCAAAAGTCTTCTGACCACTAATGGAATTGATGCCATGTCAGTTTCTTGCATTCTGCCAGGCTATAGGGAGTTCTATAAAGTGTTAAGATTGGTCTCTAGTAATACCATGCATATATCCCATAGCTTTTGCCACATGATATGAGGCAAACCTGTCCTTCTAAAAGTGTCATAAAAACATGTGACATGTCATTACTAAGATCTGTATAGTATAAGTAAAGAATAAATCTGTTATGGAAGAGAGTAGGTAGTCCCTATGGATTTGAAAGTATGACCTCTGTCGGTGAATTTATGAAAATTCTTTCAAAGACAATTTTCAATTCTCCATCTTTACATAATACCCTTTTTCTAATCAAATCCTTCATACAAATGATTGGCTAACCTATTAATCTTTATATATTCAAGTATATTAGATGCTACTTTTTTTAATTGATTTTTTTTTTTTTTGCTGAATAAAGGAAAAGAAACATTTAGGAATGAAAAATAGATGGGCTCATAAACTATTTCTATTATTTTTCTGTATACAGAAAATGCTGCACCTTGAAATATTAGTTATCAAGATGACATGGTGCATTATTGCTCTAGAGATCTTTGAATTGAGGAATCAATGCCATGTGGATTTGCTGTATTTTACCAAAGTAGAGGAGATCCAATGTGGTACACAGCACCTATCCCATGACTTTTAGCACATCAGTGTGTGTGTGTGTGTGATAATATATATATATATATATATTGATGTGTGTGTGTACTTATTAAAAATATTTTTTTATACAAAACAAAATTTGCCAGAAATTTGTTTCTTTTTTATGAAACTTCAGTAAGGCTTGAACATTCTTTGACTTACTTGATATCTACACTTATCACTGAACTCTTGTAAGTGTTTCTAAAGTTATTGGTTAATTGAAACCAACTTTGGCAAAAGGCCACATTCCTTGAGAACTGAATGACATTGAGCCTAATGGCTTACAAATCCAGTGAGCACTTCAAAAATCAGAATAGAAGGAAGAGAGAATGCCTGAGAAATTAAGGCAATAATTACAGGCCAATTTTGGCACAATGATGCCTTCCTTGAGTGCTTGGTGATTATCGAGCTTATTCTCAATGACTTGTCAAACGAGCAAGTTGCACACTGCTTGATCACGGATGGTCCTTTAGGTATTTTGGGAATCAGGTTGTTAGCTTAGAAATAAAGTTGCCTTTCTTAAGCACTTGGCTTGAAGAGAAACTACAATGGCTTGTTAGAAAAATTTTCATTTTGAAGGCTCCATCTTCATGAAGACTATATCTACTGTTAATGGCTTGCAAAATCAGCATGGTAAACTAAATATTCTTATAGAATCCTTTATTGTTAAAAGTACCAAAATTATAAAAATATGTTTGATATATTGATGAAAGTAACCTTTCCATTCAGACTGATGGTATAATAATGGGTTTGTCTCTCAATCCTATTTAATTTCAATATGGCTCATTTAGAAGACAAAACTTTTAGCAATTTTACTAAAATATGTTCAATATATTGATGAAAGTAGCCTTATAATTATTATGAAAATACTTCCATTCAGACGCATGGCATAGAAATGGTTCTGCCTTACAATCCTAATTTATTAAAATTTCAACATGGCTCACATAGAAAAAAAAACTAGACAAAATACAAAACCTGAATCCTTTGAAAAAAATTATTCTACACCACCAATATTAAACTAGTAATTTTGTATAAACTTCTTCGACCCAGCATAACACATACTTTTTTTAGAATTATTTATCCACAACCACTTGGTGGCCCTTTCGATGGACTCCAGGATCATTTGAATTGCCCACCTTCTTTTTTGTCCAGTTATCCCTAGGATAGTAAGGCCTCGTATCATTGACTGTCCGACAAACCCCCTACAGCCGATCTCGACAGGGAAACAATGAGTGTGCCATCCTTTAGTTCTGCAATCATTTAAGAGTCCTTCATATTTACTATACTTTCTCTCAAATGCCTCTTGCATATGCTCCTCCCATGGGACAGTTAACTCCAGCAAAATAATCTGTTTTGTGGTGTCCAAATAAACGATTATATCTGGACGGAGTTTGGCGGATGATATCTGTGTTGGGAATTTCAATTGTTTCCGGAGATCGACTCGCATCTGCCAATCTGATGCGGACGATAACAGTGAATGGGATCCTGCAACCTTCTTACTCGGCTTTGCACCTGCTTTAACGAAATGGATAGCTCTTCTTTCTGGGATGAGTTTATTGCTCTGCAAAGCTTCAGCAATAATGAGTGCTATCACCTCTAAAACCTTGTCATGATGCCACCGATAGCACCTGTCTGTCAGAGCTATTCTGCACCTGCTTAATATGTGTTGCAGTGATCCCCTCTTCAAACACAAGGGGCACTTTGGTGAATCTATAGACACCCCTTTAAAAAACAGATTTAAATTTACAAGTTTAAAATTTCAACATTATGGCATTTTTAACATTTCCAATGGTTTTTATACTTCTCCACTCCTTGAGATGCATATGTAATTACATCAACAAAAACATTTTAGTTCTATGATGTTCTAAAGGACACAATGCATCACAAAATTTATTTCCACTTTCTCATTAATTTACCTAACTATATATATATATATATATATATATATATATATATATAGTTAGGTAAATTAATGAGAAACCCCACTCTGCCTCCACTATCCCAAATAATCAAACATCGCTGGGAAAATACTACATCTCAAACCAGACCTAAAAAAATTGTTTAAGAAACCCGGCCTTCTTGCATATCGTAGACCTAATAACCTAAAAGAAATCATAGGTAGTAAACACATTTCAGGGGACAAGGTAATCCGTAATAAACTAAGAACAAAAACAGCAGGATTTTCCCAACCATGTAACAACAAAAGAAGCTTATGTTGCAACCATATTAAACACACAAATTCATTCACTAGCTCAATCACAAAATCTACTTTCAAAATCTACCACGACTCTAACTGTAGAAGTCATAACATAATTTACCTCCTAGAATGCACACTATGCTGGAAACAATATATTAGGAAAATCTGAATGGCCCTTTCAGTACAGAATTAACAATTATCGCAATCAAATTAAGTCAACTCCCCATGAAAAATTATTACCTGTAAAAAAACATTTCTGCCTGGAAAAACACGATTTCAAAACCCATACCAAATTCACTATAATTGAGAGAATAGAAAAGTTCAGAGCAGATAACATTAGAAAGATTTTAGAGTCCCATGAAAATAAGTGGATACAACACCTAAAAACACAATATCCAGCCAGGCTAAACCATAAATTTAACAATATAGATAGTACTAATATATAACTCAACAAATCAAAACCTAGCCACATTTCTCACCCACACAAGACAGACATGCTTACGCAGATGTGGAGGCCTCACACTTATACACACACCCACATGAATATACACACTTACACACATCATACTCACTCACTCCCTAATGAGCCAAATGATAACACACACCCACAGCAATACACACGCTTACACATATCATACTCACTCACTTTCTAAGAACCAAATAATACACACACACACACACAAACACTTAACAGAGACACATGCCCTCTCCAGGACCAATAAAACTGTCAAACTGACCACGGGAATTCAGAGAAGCATACATCCATCCAGCTCTTATCTCAAATAACAACTTAAAAGAGACTGTTTGACCAACACAAGGAATGTTAAAAGATTCATGTTAAAAAGATAAAAAAATAAAAAAACAAATGAAAACTACAGACAAAAGGTCATTTTCTCCAGCAAGACATTCATTTCTGTAGTTTACTGCTACCAGCAAGCAGAAATATTTCTCCTCCTGATGATGGCCATTTTGGCCGAAACTAGTCAAGGAATCTAAATGAAATAATAATAAAAAAAACGAAAGAATATTAATCTACAACCCAGTGTGTCTGAAGATTTTAATTTTTAATATTTTTTATTGTTCAAAATATATATATATATATATATATATATATATATATATATATATACACACACACACACACACAGGGTGCTGTGAGTAAATTATTACCATTTCATATTTTAAATTTTGCACATGCGTGCTATTTGTTTTTGTCAACTGCACAGTCTAGTAGGGTTATTTGGGTACCATCTGTAGTATACTGTGCCATCAACAAAATCAAAAACAAACAATGCACATCCACCAAAAATTTGGAAACAGCATGCTATACTGCTTGGTATTTGCACCAGAATCTCCAATACAACCATTTCAGAGAGTTTGGGTGTCAATCAGAGGATAGTGCAGAGGATTCAAAAAGAGTTATATATCCAGTCAACATCATGGTGTTTGGAGTGATCACTAGTGATGGCAACATTATGCCTCCTTTTATCTTCTCACAGGGCCTCAGACTCAGTACAGATGCCTACATCTAGTGCCCTGAGGAGGTAATGTTTCCTTGAGACAAGAGGGTAGCTGCTGGAAACCCTATGTTTCGCAACAGGACTCTGCACCATGCCTCGCAAACACGACTGTCAGACAATTTCTGCAACCACATCTCCCCTTACATCTGGCCACCTAACTCCCCAGACTGAAACCCCCTTGATTATTACGTGTGGGACACAGTTGAGTGAGGGTCCAACAAAACTCTTTGTAACACCAAAGATGAACTGAAGGCAAGGATTATGGTAACATTTACCAACTTAATCAAGACCATCCAGAAGTGATGCAAAAGACTCCAAAGTCATCTGGAGGCCGTAGTTGAAGCCAATGGTGATTTTATTCACTCTTTAGTATTTTAAAATATTTTTGTTTCATTTTTGGTTAATATATCTATTAAAATGAGATGTCAATGTTATTTTCATTTTTACATAATTTAGATGACAATTTATCCATCCCACCCTCTATATGTGCGTGTGCACGTTTGTATATATATATATAACACAAATTTATATGTGAAACTAATAGTGGATTCAATGATAATTCAATGATAAAAAAGGAAAAACTGCAAAGTGATGCATTGTTCCCAAAAGTGCACTTACTGCAAAATCTTTCCCAGTAAATTTATACGAGTTGAATGATTCCTTCAACATACACTTTTCCTCATAAAACTATTGCTGTTGCAATTTAATCAAGAGATAGAATGTCACAGATATCAACTAACTTAAACATCAACATACACCAGACATCAAAAACTTAAATTTGGAGCTGAGCATCCTTGTTTTTTATGCCAAATTGTAACCCATATTTGTTGTATTTCTTCACCCCCACCATCAATAAAACAATTTATTAGTCCAAGAGAGTTCCATCAGGGGACAAGATTGAATTTTTTTCATCTTGTCATTAGATCATATATATAGAGGGTTCAATACACAGTACAGCAATATTGATTTATTTTAGGACATTACAACAAATATATGTAAGAATCACTACACAACTGCAATTGTGTAGCAATTCTTACATATTTTTGTTGCAATATCCTAAAATAAATCAATATATATATATATATATATATATATATATATATATATATATATATATGTATGTATGTATGTATGTATGTAGGATGATCTTGGAGGAGATTGAATGTACTTGGGTAGCAAAAAACTATGGTGCCTTCCTTGATGAATTTCATCTTAACTTCATGTGGTGAACAGTCATGTAGAAGCAAGCAAGCCAGACTGGCTTGCATCTGGTGCAAAGGAAAATGAGTGTCTTATCTCAATGTACGACACATAGCACCGGCATTTTGTTCCATGAAAATGGTATTAATCTCCAGTCAGACTGTTTCAACAGTATGTGCTGTAATGGTGGCTTTTTGTAAAGCTTGGCATGGTTCAAACAACAAGTTGTTTGCTGATTGGTGGCTATTTGCCTGGGTAACTGAGAACAAAAATGAAGGACACAGATTGATTGGTCGTTCATGGTGTTGGCCCAATATGAAGAGCCGAAGCAGTGAGGAGGCAGAACATTTTTATGTTGGTAATGTGTGCCGAACTCAAAAACGGCAAATTGAACAAACAGTATTTTGTATCATACGAATGACATCTGAGAAACAGAAATCCATTTAACTACACATCAAGAAAAGTAATTAAACAACAGGAAAGGATCATTATAAATTAAAATAGACATAAATATGCCTATATCATTCAATGAAACACATATAAATGGATTTTTTTTAATCCGAAATATTTGTATTACATCCAGCAATATATTTTTGTGGATAACAGTATTTGAGTAGACAATCTGTTTATTTTAAATACTATTTATTTCATCTTCCAGTCTGTGTAATCAAGTAAACTTAAAGAAAATATGACCTCTGGAAGGATTCAAATGTGCATCCACCTTTTCAGGGTGAACCACAGAATATGAGAATATGCGTTAAAGCTAAAATAGAACCTTGCTTTATTATGAATAAAAAAATTTGAGTGGTAAAAACACACTGGATCAAATGCAGACTCTTCCTGAAAAGGGGGAAGGAATGTTTGAATTTAGCTAATGGGAACATTATCTTTAAGATTTTTTTAGTACAGAGGAGAGTATGTGAAATAAATGCTGTTTCAAAGAAACAGAGCATCGACTTAAATATGGGCATCAACTAAAAATAACATTTGAAGTTATATATATATATAATTAATAGGCTGGTTAAACAAAAATATAACAATATTGACAATAAGATTGATGATGTTTTATATATATATTAGTATTCCTTTTGACTAAATTGAAGCACAAAGAGAAAGATTTTAAAGTTGGAATTTTCAGCGAGACAAGAAATAAACAAAGTGGGACTTACTCTTTTGGGGAATGCAATCATTGTAGGTTAGAGGGTTCCCTGTGCAAACTATATTCTCTGACTAAATCCAAATCCCTGTTTAATCCTTTAATGCGTGTTTCTATTATGAAAATGGATTTTAACTCCGATCTGCATCTTTCTTGTCAGCTCTTAAATGAAAATGCTATTGAAGATTCTCACATTGATTACAACAAGTATATGATAAGAGGGCCTCTGAGAGCTGAACTGTCAGGCTAACTACATATGGTTTGATTTTAGGGATGCAGTGTTGTGTAGAATCACCCACAGTTTTTGAGAGAACTGATGAGAGAGAATTGGTGCACAGTTTTTTTGTTTTTTTTTCTTTTTTTTCCAGTAAGGTTCACCCTGTCCAAGGCTCAGGGGCCATTTGAGATAGTAGAGTGTTACGTTAAGGGGTAGTTTGTATGGATAGGAGGGGAAGATGCCTGTTAACTCTAGACTTGAACAGGTTAAGCGTGTAGTGATCAGGGTAACATCCTCTTGAGAGTCTGTTCCACAGGGGAGGGGTTTGCAAAAAGAAGTTGTTTGAGTGGAACTTACTTCTCACTGATGGAATACAGAGGCAATGTGAGTGAGAGACTCTCCATATCCCCTCATGTGAAGGAGAAGTTGGAAGGTGTTTACCACAAAGGGTCTCACTTCTCAGGTTTGGATTTAGAGTTTTCTCTTCCAGGCTTGTTGAAAATAAAAGGCAAAAGAGACCAGAGTCTGCCTAAGCCTGGTTCATGCTTTTCCCCAAGTTGTGAACTTGAACACAATCCCAACTGATTTCCGGCACTAAAACCACTGTGTTGCGCAAATATATATGAAAATAAGATTAAAAAGGTAAAAGGTGAAAAACACTGTGAAAACAATGTTTGAAATAACGAATATTTTTTCTGATAATTCCTTCCCCTGGCAAACACACTTAATATTGACCTTATTTATTCCATTAAGTAGCAGAATGCAAAAAAAATAATGGAAGCAGAAAGCTTTTGTGTTTGTGAATAAAAACAAGTTGCATGCTGAAAATTCCTCAACTGGAAATGTTCCACAAGCAATTCTGTTTTACTTTTGTTATCCAAAAAGATTTCTTTTTTGTCAAATCTTCTCATACTAAATCAAACAGTTGGTGCTGGCATTAAATATGAGTAAAAGAAAAAAACTAAAAAGAGGTGGCAAAATTTATACATGATATATTTTTAGGTTTTCAAAATAGGATCCCATTAAAAACATTCATTTCTTCCAATATTGCAATATGAAAAAAAACTTAAATGCTTCAGTTGAGTTCTGTTATCTCTTTGAACTTGAATTTAAAATGGAGGTACAAAATGACATCCAGTCATGTTCAAACATTTTTATTTTAAGTCACATATTTGCAAACACATTTTTTAATGAATTTGCTGAGATTTCATTTGAAAATTATAACAGAATAAACATATGAAGCTTTTGTCTTTGGGAATGTGGTTAGTTCCACAATAAAATAATGTAAAAACTTACAGGTTACACCTTTCTCTAAATCCTCATAGTATCCCACAATGCATATCTGATGTAATAGCATAGGATGGAACTTGTCGAAGGCCTGGATTTCTTTCAAGCGACAATAGATAAGATCTAAGTCTTCTCCAGTCCTGTCTCCAGGCCTGTAAGTAGAAAAGAAGGGAATGTAAACAAACTGAAGCCATTTTTAAAAAAAAGACTGTAACAAAAGCAAAACTGAGACTAAAAAGGAGAACAAAGTGAGTTTTAAAAATGTATTATGGGATTTGAAAGTTAAAATTGTTATTCAAACATTTAATGATTTGAATGAAGATATCATATAAGAAGTACCACATGAACTTAATATTTCAGACAAGAAAATACTCCTTCATATTCTGTAATGTAAACTACTGCCCCTCAAAATTTTTCAAAGGCATCAAATTAATGGAATGGCTCCCATCCTCTCTTGCTATCAATCCAAGAGAAAACTTGTGGTCCGTCAAGAGATATATATATATAAAAATGGTTGGTTGATTTTTGTTTAGCAGCATATCAACCTCTATAGCTGAAATCTAAATATTTTGAGCATAATTTTATGGCTTGAACTAAATATATTTTGAACACAAATGCATGCCTTCAATAACAGATAAAATGTATTGCTGGTCATTTTACTATAAGCAGGTATTGTTAGTAATTTCACTATAAAAGTATATTTGCTTGTGTTTTTACTATATGGTTACTTACAGGATTACAAATTGAGACTATGAAAGACTTTCATTTTCTTACCATTTACAATGAAATGACAACAAATTAAGAATTTCACTCTTTTCTTTTTTCCTTCAATCTCTTCAGTCAATTACAGGATTGGGCACTTCAACAGGTGTAATGGTTAACAAGCTTGTCTCACTAGATCAATTATGACTGAGTAGTGAGTTCAATCCTCACTGGGTGCTCCATGCGTTTGGCCTTGTGCCACATCTAAGCTATGCTTATTAAATTCGGATATAATTACAGGACTGAAAATCTTCAATACTGACGTCTTTCTTTTAATCACCCTCAACAGTTACGCGATTTCAAATCCAAAATATTCTATTTTTCTCCCCCCTCTAGTGTTACATGATTAAAATTTCAAAATTTTTCTTTTCTTTACACTCTGTATTTACAGGAAAGCAGTTTCTCATTAAATATTTGTGCAAGAAGAGAGTCTTCAAGCAATATACTTAAAAATTTGATTTTTCAGTCTTAAAAACATTTGATTGATATTTGAACTTTTACTCAATTTTCAGAATTTGGAACCGGGGATATTTTTTTTATGCCAGAAAGTAAAAAATCTCTTCGGAGACATCTCATCAACTATTCCGTAGAAGTTAATAAAAAGCAACAATTGTCTGAAGCATTTCCACTTAAAATGTTGTGTTAAAAGTTTAGTATACTAACCAGATGAGTGGGAAGTTTGATGAATAAATTTGTAAAAATAGAAAATATAATTCTTGTTCAATTTCTTTAAAGAAAAAAGACATCAGAAAGACTCATCTGAGTATAATAAGGATTTTAAACTCGTTTAATGAACTTCACTAACAGCTTGCTTTCTTTTCTATCTATCTCTCAAATTTTCAATGAAGATTTTTCTGCTTCAGATATGCAGTAAACAAAATTTATTTTTCTGCTTCAGACACTGTTGTAGCATACCTGCAGATGATAATGAGTATGCTCCCATTCCCATAAATACAGTAGTGAATGATGTATGTGTTGGTCTGTGATCTGCAGTTGGAGATTCATTGTGAAATTCACTTGACTCACTTCTAGCAGTTGACTTTTTTTATGCACCGCTGACGAATCTTATATGTGTTGTTCTTGTCTTAAGTATTATCATTTATTACCAACCTTCATTTGACTTGTCTATCCAATAACCTTTCCTAGGTTACAACAGACACACAGCATACAAAATTT
The DNA here is from genome assembly GCA_963932145.1 of Acanthosepion lycidas. Taxonomy (NCBI): domain Eukaryota; kingdom Metazoa; phylum Mollusca; class Cephalopoda; order Sepiida; family Sepiidae; genus Acanthosepion; species Acanthosepion lycidas. The sequence goes on from OZ010594.1 coordinate 7,757,265, forward strand.
ATTTTTCTGCTTCAGACATGCAAACAAATTTTATTTTTCAGCTTTGGACCCCACAAACAAAAATTATTTTTATTCTGCTCCAGACACACCAAAAAAAAATTTATTTTTCTGCTTCGGACATCATCAAACAAAATTGTCCTTCTGGCATCAATTTAAACAAACACCTTATTTTTTTCCTTATATCTAAACCATAATTCTAAACTGTAATTTTTGAAAGTGAAAATTTCCCTGAAATATGTTCAAAAGTTTTTATCTCAAAACAAGAAAATATAAACTTTAAGCAAAAATAGTCACAATATAGAGAAAAAAAATAAGGCATCACTATAAATTGACACCTTTTTACCAATCCAAAGACAGATATGCGATTGGAGAGGCCCTGACCTGGCTTCTTGATTCCAGTCACTTTCTTATAGATGTGATGTGGCATACCTCTGTCTTTTCTACAAATATTTTCATGGCAACTGTTCTGATGAGCTGTTTCCACCGGTGCCTCGAATGCATGAATTTAAGCATTCTACTAGGTTCTCGGTCCCCTCCCTTTTACTGTCAAAACAGTTAAATGTAACCACCTCTTCTACACCAACAGTTTCTTCTCTTGCACTTCCCAGCATTGGAATTCCTGTCCTTTTACTTGCTTCCCTAATAACTATAATCTTCAAAACTTTAAATGAAGTCAACATCTTCTGATGCCTTGATCTCTGATTCAAGTCCTTCTCTTTATCTTTTCCTCAAACACCCCTCTTTACTCTTACTTTCACTCTCTGTAACCCCTTGCATTCTAGTGGCACTCCCTGCTTTCTTGGAGTGAAATGCATAAAATATATATATATATATATATATATACTTAAATAAGATTTACTTTATTTAATTGTGGACTCTTGTGCTTGTCTTTGTTGTTAACACAACATTTTGCCCATTGTGCTCCTTGTTTTTCATCAGGTATATGTTGATTCAGGTAACCTACAGGAAATTTCAGATTGAATCCTTTATTTAGTCTACAGGAATCAACTGTTCTTATTTCACTGCCTATGTATAGAGATATGTCGTCAAATTCTTATTTTTATTACTGGTCAGTTATTGGCTGCTCCATTTTCACACTGCCACAAAATTCACAAACCAACACTTTAATCTACTAGGCAATTTTCCTGTGGGCAAATATCAGAAATATTCAAGTTTTCATGTGAAATTAAGAAAAGATCAACTTTAAGTGAAATGGTCATAAAATATGAAAAAAAAAAAAAAAAGCTTTTTATATATACCTAAGTTATAAGTTTGAAAATATCACTATAATCTTTGAAAGATTTTATATGAAAACAAGAAAATACAAACTTGAAACAAAATGATCACAATATATATTTTTAAAAAAAAAAAAAAGAAAGAAAAAAGGAAGTCACTATAAATTGGCACCCTTTTCTTCTTTTATATGACCTGTCCCTTCAGGATATAGGTGATCATGGCTCTCCATTTCTTCCTGTCTTGTGTAGCTCTCAATAAGTTTTGTCTTTTTATTATTTCTCCCAGATCCTGTTCTGCCATCCACTTGCTTAAGGCTGTTAAGTTTGTCACACTATACTTTCCCTTGTCCTCTTTCCCTTGATCTATCCTGTGAGTATTAGATTTTCCAAGCCCTCCTTTCTCATTACATATCCTAGAAATTTCAGCTGCCTCTTCCTAATGTTAAGTTACCTATTTGTTTGCATCCTCTCCAAAACCTCATCATTGCTCACATGTTCAGTCCATAGTATCCTTAGCATCCTTCTGTAGAACCACATCTCTGTTGCTTCAAGTCTCTCCTTATCTTTGAAGAGACCATCCAACATTTGCTGCTGTAAAGTACACGTCTTATTTAGCAGTTCAGTACTCTTTTCTTTGTTACCAACGAAACTCTTGTCTCGTAATATTCTGCCTAACTTTACATATACCCTAAATTAAGTAAAACTTTCCCTGAAACGGGTTTTTAAATTTCCAAGATTTTATATGAAATTAAGAAAAAAACGATTTTTTTTAAGCAAAACAGAATCTAAAGAAAAAAAAGGAAGCAAACTGCAGCTCATTTGGCCTGCTGAATGACATAACTAATTTAATGAGGAAAATAACATTAAAATTTTGTGTTTTGCTTTATTCTAACTTGTTCACTCACATTCTTTCTCACAAGGTTGAGAGAAGCTGGTGTCAAAGGGAGATAACTATGAAATGCCTGAGTTACCTACTTACTAATTAATGCCTTTTGCATTGTGAGTACAGTTCGATTAAACCACATACATAACAATGAATAAGTACACTGTTTCTTTAATTTTGTAACCTTTTGTTGAAGCTAATGTTTGCAACATTTTTAAACAATTGGTGATTTTCATTAAGGAAGATCATACGTGTAAAAATATTTTGCTTTAAAATGAAAAATGTTTATATTGATTTTTTTCTCTAGAGAAGAAATTTATTTTTTCTTTAAAAAAAATATTTTTTTTATAATTTCAAATGAATAAATTAGAAACAAATCATACACAGTAGTAGGTGTTAATCACGGTGTCATTAGTGATAATATTGTATGAAATCTTCAATTTTTAAATTGTAGAAAAAATCTTTTCTCCTCATTTCTAAGGCATATGTTTATGCATATAATCTTCTGTAAACTGGCTACTTTACTTTCAACATAAAATAACTTTTAATTTTTTTATTAGTGCAGATCACCTTATGATGAGCCATCTTTCATGTGACCCACTGACCAGAAAATATTGTCCAAATCTGGGTTAAAATTTCCCAATATCTTGTGACTATTTTTCAAAATGAATCCAATCTTAATGAAAAATAATGAAGAAATTTCTGATTCCAAAGAATTTTGAAATTTCCTAAAGTCCCACAAGCCAATCATAAATGTGAATGGAAAACAAACAGGCAATGTTGTGATGTAGAGGTTAGCACTAATCAGCCACTAAGCTTGTTTTACCACTTCGTTATTCTCAGTGACCACTTATATGAGTGTTCACTTGTGCTTATGCAAATTATGCATACTAATTTGCTAGTATCACTAAATCTCCCTGAAACTTAAGGGTTTTATTCCTCTCGTAGATCTTTTACTCCTTCTCATGTTATTTTCATCACTTTGCTCTATTTCTCTCTCTCCTGTATTTCTTTCCCTGGGAGACCTAGATCTGTCCCACGCTAGGCTGTAGTCATATGTGTTTTCTGGCATTATCTGGTCTTCGTCCGAACTTTCAGACTCATTCTGGCCCTCTTGATCCTGCATTATTTTGTTTTTTGATGTTTCCTTCTGTAATGGTTGTTCTACCAACTCGTTATCAGACGGAATTGAAGACATTTCTTTGTCGTTTTGCTCTTTCTCTTCACCCTGGGTCCTTATTTGGTCTGCATGGGCTAATACACTATTGCCGTTTTCTTTATTTATTATATCTGTATTGTGGCCTTTTTGCATGATAAATTCTGCCCTTTCTGGAACTGCATCTTTGTTCTTTTTGTACCACATTTTTTCATTTGTAGAATATGACATCATTAGCGGAGCTCTAATCTGTCTTCCCATTAAGGCTGATGGGCTTTCTAGTCTTCCCGCATGTGGTATTGTACGATATCTTAAAAGCGGCTTCGGTAGAAAGACTTCTACTTTTTCTTTTTGCTGAGAGCATGCTTTTAGTCCCTTTTTTACAGTCTGCACCATTCTTTCTGCTAATCCATTCAATTGAGGGTGATATGGAGGTGTCTTATATGGTTTACACCCTATTTTTTGTAACCATACATTAAGTTCTTCATCACAAAATTCTGTTGCATTATCAGATACCAAGGTTTTTGGTATGCCATTTCTGGAAAACATGACTCTTAGAATCTGCTTTATAGTGGAACTTTTCTTGTTTGTAACCTGGATTATTTCAGGCCAACCTGAAAAGGAGTCTACTAGTATTAATAAGAGTCCCACTCCATTAATGTATGCATGATCCATATGCACACGACTCCATGGCTCCACTTCTTTGGGCCACGAATGTAATTTGGTTTGTGTAAAGTTTCTTAATTCTTTACATTTTTTGCACCTTTTTACATATTCCTCGACATTTTTTGAATATCCCGGCCACCAAGCTTCTAATTTTATGCTTTTTTGTGTGGCTGCTACTCCACAGTGTATATCATCATGTACACTTTCTATTATCGGTTTTCTTTGTGTTTGTGGGGGAACTACCAGGTCCCCATTACAAATCACTCCATGTTCTATTGTTAATTTGTGTCTTATTTCTTTATAGGGTCTTTCCGCCCTAGAACAATTTCCCCATGAGTTTTTTCTTATTCTCAATACTATCCTACTTAGCACTGGATCATGTCTCGTTTCCGCAGCCATTCTATCTAAAGACAAAACATCAGTCTCTATCAAATGTAGGAATGAATCTTCAAATTCTTCCTCTGTTTCATCTTTTGACTCCTTGTAGAACTTCAATCTTGATAGTGCATCCATCAATCTTATCGCCCATTGCAGAATCCTTGATGTCGTGACTTTGGGTAATGCTTTCCTTGGGTTAAATATAAACTCTAATGGTCTATGATCACTTCTTAACAGAAATTTTTTTCCAATAAAAAATTGTCGGGCTCTAGTTGTTCACATGATAGCCAATGCTTCTTTCTCTATGTTTGAGTAATTGAATTCAGTGTTCGTTAATCTTCTCGATAAATACATTATTGGATGTCATCCTTGTGATAATATTCCCGATATCGAATATTCACTTGCATCTGTAGTGAGTGTTATGTCCTTTTTTGGATCAAATATTTTCACTACAGGGTTTTTTGACATAATTTCTTTTAATCTTTCAAAAGCTTTTTGTTGTTCCTCTGACCACATAAATTCAACATTCTTCTTTCTTAAATTTGCAAACGGTTCTGTCAAGTCCGTGTATTTTGGTAAGTATCGCCTGTAAAAATTTACCAATCCCAAAAAAGACTCCATTTCTTTTTTATTTGTAGGTGTAGCTACTTTTAATATTTTTTCTATCAAGGCTTGGTCTGGTGATATACCTTCTTTTGAAATGGAATAACCTAAAAAAGATATTTTGTTAGAATTGCTTACGCATTTTTTCTCATTTATTGTCATTCCAGCATTTCTTAATCTATTCAAGATTAAGTCAGTTTTCTCTTTTAATTCCTTTTCATTAGTAGCTCCTATGCATATGTCGTCTTGGTAACAAATCATATTTTGTACATTTCCCAAAACCTGTTCAATGGCCCTTTGAAATATGGCACTTGCGGTTTTTATTCCATATGGCATCCTTTTCCATCTTCGTAACCCTATTGGCGTATTTATCGTGGTTACTTCTTTGAAGTTCTCATCTATTGATATTTGGTGGTATGCCGTTTTTAAATCTATTTTTAAAAAAACAGTCATTCCTGCCAGTGCATGTAATGCAAGTTCAACATTAGGTATGGGATATGAATCCAAGCATATCTTGAGATTTATTCCTATTTCGTAATCTCCACAAATAAGTAAATCCCCATCTGTCTTCCTCAAAACTATAATGGGTGATGCCCACTTGCTACCTCCAGGCGGAACATCTTCAAGAAGGTCTTGTTCTACTAATTTACGTAGTTTTGTCACTACTAATGGCAATAAATGTACTGGTAATTTTCGTGCCTCATAATAAGAGGGGGAAACATTTTCTTTTACTTTTAAACTTGCTTCATAGTTTTTTAACTTTCCAGTTTTTTCCACTTTTATTTCATTAACTTGGTAGAATTTATGTTAAGCACTTCGTTTCCAATAAGTCTGTGGTTCTTTTCGCAACTTGTAACAATTATAGGTATTACTTCAAATTTGTCTTAACTCCAAGGACCCTTCAAAGTATCCTAAGGTTTTTATGACCGACCCATCAAATTGGTGGAGTTGTAAACTGCTCTTTTGTAAAGGTGGCTTACCAATGCATTCACAAAAATTTTTTGGTATCAATGTTACTTCCCTCCTAGTATCCATTTGCATATCTAAATTGCAGTTATTAATTTTGACCTTTACTATAATGTCTTTTTTCTTATGTTTAATTTTTTTATACTCTTATTTTTTAATGTAAAAGCTTCCCTATTGGTGTCGTTTTCTTCAATTCTTTCAACATTTTTCTTTTTTACTTTACACACTCCTTGAAAGTGGTTCTTTTTTAAGCAATTATTACAAGTTTTTCCAAATACTGGACACTTTTCCTTTTTTATTTCGTGTTCACGTCCACAATGCAAACATTTTCTTATCTTTTTTAACATGTACGTATCAGCAAATATTTGTTTGCTGGGTTGACTTTTATGATGGTTGTATTTCTGTATTAGTTCTTGTTGCTGAATAAAGTCAATACATGTATTTAAAGACATATTTCCTATTTGTAATTGTTCCATTATTTTATATTGGTGTGATGCATTGCACATGCCTTCAATTAATCTTAACTGAATCAAGTCCTCTTCAATAGTCTGTTCGTCTTGTCCAAGTTTTTCAAATTCACAATATCTACTCGCATTTCGTAGACGGTGTAGATATTTTATAATTGGTTCGTCAATTTCTTGTTTCATCGACATGAATTTTGTTCTTTCTGCCTCTATCAGCCTTTTCTTGGGTCTCATATTTCTTCTTATAATCTGACTTATTTTTTTGAAAGTCAGGTCTTCCAAATTTAAGGGATATGCCATGGTGGAGACTTTCATTATCGCCTTGCATCCAGCTGTAGCTAAAAATAAATCCATGATTTAAATTTTGCCTCCCTTTTCCTTGTTGTCTTTCAATTTTTTTGTTCTTGCAGTGGCAGAGAAACAACGAATCCATGTATCCATGAAATCTGGATCTTCTAGAGACAATTGATATCCTATCGGCGACGCCATTGTTGTGATGTAGAGGTTAGCACCAATCAGCAGCTAAGCTTGTTTTACTGCTTCGTTATTCTCAGTGACCACTTATATGAGTGTTCACTTGTGCTTATGCAAATTATGCATACTAATTTGCTAGCATCACTACAGGCAATATTTATTTTATTTTTCAAATTTAATTAACAGATGGATGAATATTTAATTTTTATGTAAACATATAAAATTGAAATCCTTTGATAATCTCAATGATGTGTCAATGACATTATTAGCTCAGATGACATCAAGAGACAATCACTGGTGAAGAAAACTTATTTTATGACAAAAGCAATACAAGCAATGTGATAATCTGATTTTAGTAATAAGAGTATTGGTTTAATTGTTCTAAGAATCAGTGATCTCGAAACAATAAGTGGTTTAGAAATTTGATAATCTGTGTATGGTAAATGTGCTTCAGTACAGAGGCCCAGAGTCATATACAAACATGTCTGTCACAACTACTTATATCTGGGTTTTCCCTGTTGACAGCAGGACAGTTTGGTATGTCTAGATATGGGCCTCTCTGCAACTTGTCAGGTATTTGTCAGCTGTCTCTTGCCAATAAAAGTGACAGAAAACCAACAGTCAGCAGTTGACAAGATTCAGTGTCTTGTGAAGTCATTCCCTTGGGTATTCTGTTCCTAAAGTTGCATGCCACCTGCCATGCTGTGGTTTCTGAGGGTAGTGTTTTTTTCCATCCCATCTTTTTCCCTTCTCTACCTGTTACCCCTGTAGTTCTTGGGAGAGAAATTGGTTAGGTGTTTCCCCAAACCTCAATACACCCTAGCCATATTTTACAACACTGTGAGATTTCATATATTTGGCATCTTCAATTCTAATGGCAGCAGAGTATGGAGTCAGGGAAGATGTCAGTAGATTAAATGGGACTAAGGTCAAAACACATTATTTCCCATACAAGACATCCCCTGTTATTAAAAAAATTGCTTAAATCTGACATTAATTAGATTATCAAAGGCAACAAAATATTTTTTTTTTATTTTTGTAAGAAATGTTATCAGTATTTCTGAAGCTAGTTGCTAACAGCCAGTCGTCTGAGGTCCAAGTAATCAATGCAGGTATCCCGCAAGGCTTGCTTCTTGTTTCAACCTTCTTCCTACTTTACATAAATGATCTGCCAAAGAGTATACTCCAATCATTTGTGAATATCTTTCTGATGATACAACAGTATATGGGTGAACCTTTCAAAACCCTTGATGACCAAAGATTTGCAGCTGATCTCTCTACTGACCTAGCTTTAACAGCTCATTGGGGGTGAAAAACTAGTTGATCACATTCAGTGCCTTGAAAACCAAATTACTGATGTTCTATCATCACTGAGTGAACCCTGATTTTTGAGCTATCACGATGAACCAGTCTTCTCTCAAAGTGGCCACATCCCTTGAGTGCCTGTTGGGACTTAAATTCAACCAGACCTCAAGTAGAACTCGTACATATGATCCATCAATAAAGATACTAAAAAAAATTATCAGTTCCCTGTACCAATCCAGTAAGTAACTGACTTCTCCTGCTATCATCTACCTTTACAAGAGCCAGATCAGACCAAAAATGGAGTATTGCTGCCATATATAGGCAAGAGCTGATCAGTTTTCACTTTTCAGCTTCAATAGAGTCCAAATCTGTATGCATCCTTGTGGGTGATGAATTATTTTTCACCCTACAACCCCTTCCACAAAGACGAAAAATTGCAAATTTCTTGCTGCTCTATGACAATTTCCATGAAAAGTGTTCAGACGAATGACATTCCTTAGTTTCACTAATTCTAACCTATACGGCTAAGACCCACAATGCCACACCCATTGTAGCAAACCACCCTCATTCTCTTCATATTCCACTGGTGAGATGTAAGATCCACTTGAAGAGCTTCTTCCCATGAACCAATGATTTGTAGACCCGACGCCCAAGAGGATACTTCCTCAATCACTAAAAACTTATCATATTCAAGTTTATAGGGTTAACTGTTATCTTCCTCACATATCCACATAAACTGTGCCTCTTACTCTGTAACCCACTATCTCAATTGGCTCTGAGGCCTTGTACAGAGTGAACATTGTAAAAAACAAAACAAAAAATCACACAGATTCTAAATAATACTATAAAAATATTGTTCAATGATGCTATACAAGTCATTTTAAGACCTCTTTTATAGGCTAAGTCCTTTCAGGATGTAGATAATCATGGCTCTCTACAATTTCCTTTCTTTCGTTGTTCTCAGTAATTTACCATCTCTATTTGCCACTGTTCTGTCATTCATTTATACAAACTCATTAAGTTAGTTACTTTCTGTTTCTTTTACTTCTGTTTTGTTTTAGTTTTAGTATGTCCTGTGAGTGTTAAATTCTCCAAACTCACATTCCTCATTATGTGTCTCAGAAATTTCAACAATCTCTTTCTGATTGTAAGTATAAATTTCGTCATTTTTGCTATTTGCCTTAAAACTTTGCTCATTGTTTCTATGTTCTGTTCATGGTATTTTCAGTATTCACCAAATGAAACCAGTTCATTTCAAGATTCTTCATCTCTGAAGAGATTGTCCAGCAAAAAAGATTAAATAACATTTTCTTTGTTAATACCTTGACCTTCTCATCTTCTCTGGTTTATGATTTCTGTCAGCATTACATAAAATCTTTAATGTTTTTTGTATTTTTCATGGAACTATTAAGAAAATGAATGAAAAGACATTTTATTTTTATTATTTAAATATTTATATGTCAAATATTTTATATTATCACAGAATTTAAAAGTACACAAATGTACTTTTATGTCACACAAACAAATTTATCAAGTATTTTATTCTCCTTTTGCTTTTTTATGTCCTGTGAATGCTAAATTCTCTAAACCTTTTTTCCTTCATAAGGGTCCCAGAAATTTCATCTGATTCTTTCATGTTGTTCCTACTTTCCTTAAGACTTCCTCATTGCTCACATGTCCTGTCTATGATTTTCTTAGCCTCCATCATTAGAACCACATCTTTGTTGCATCAAGCCTCTTCTTCATCTATGAAGAAATTGGCCAGCATTCACTACCATCTCCAAGATTAGTTATTACATGACAGTTCAGCACTTTTTTTTTTTTTAATATTTTCCTGTCTTAATATTTTGCTTATTTTCTGAAAGGCAACATTTGCTATTCCTTCAGATTTCTCCATCACCTGAAGCATTTTCTGTGACTAAATAAGAATACAACTAGTCTATCATCCCCAGTTATTAAAAAGAGGCTTAAACCCGAGATTAATTAATTTGATTATCAAATGTAACAAAATATTTTCTACTTTTCAAGAAATATTACTGCTTCACATTTCATCATCAATGAGAAGACCCTGAAGCTTTAAGAAAGTAGACACAGTCATTTGAGTGTGTGGGATGATACTTTCTGATTAGATTGTAATGATGATCTGTGTGGAATAAACAGACATTAATTTTACATTAGGAAAAAAGTGAATCCTGTGATCCAAGAAAATGATTCTTTTCTGATTGGCTGCCATGAAATTGTGATTCTATTTTCATAGTCACACCAACAATTATCAAATCTATGAAATTAACTTTTTTCTGCCTATGATTTACACTTACAACTCTGAAAGTTATTTCTTAGAAGATTTTACATATACAGGCTCTCCCAAAAGTTATCAAGGTGTTTGAAAGTTTAATATCATTTTTGTTTATTAACTTAGTTTTCTTTTATGTATTTTATAAAGGAGGTTTTAGAAATTAACTGTGTAAAAATACAGGACTGAAAAACGATCTTACTGGGTCTGATGATAAACTATATCTGGCAGCAAGGCCTCTGATTGGGAGGTTTCGAGGAGCATGGAATCACTTCGTAATTACTGTTGTTTCCAGGCCCACCCTGACCCAGTGTGGTAGCACCTGTTTGGGTCCCAGCTATGGGCAAAGAGTGAACACCCAAAATGGGGTTAAAACATGAAAATATAAAAATACATTAGAAAAAATTACCAGAAATACATTTTTGAAACAAAAAAAAAGTAACATTACCTAAGCTCACAAGAAAATAAAATTTTGGCATTAAATGACCCATGAAGAGTTGATATGCCATTAAACTAAGCAAACCAAACCAAACCAAACCTAAAAAATGAAAACAAGTAGTGAAAAACCTTTTTACCAAAACCAAGGATCAATAATTCAAGTACATTATGTCACCATTACGGTGTGAGAGATTCTCCAAGTTTTGAGAGTAAAGGTTCAGTAAATGACCTTCCACGAAGTCACATTCCACATTCAGTTAAAGTACAAAAGAGTATTTCAGCAAGAAAGGGAGCGTATCTAATAAGATCTAAGTGTATCAACACGGAGGTGAAGTTGACAGGCTTGGATCTTTCGGACATCACACCAACAAATTTTTAAATGCATCAACTTACTTCTGTACAACAAGATAGGGCAACAGCTCATATGACAAGAACCACAATCCAGTTTCTCACGCAAATTTTAGGGAAAAGAATAATTTCTCCTGACTGTGACATAAACTGGCGATAATGTCCCCTGGATCTGACAAGTCCCCAGTTCTTTCAATGCGGCTATCACAAAGAAAAGGTTTATGTCAAGAAGCCTTGGACTCTCCAAAAACTGAAGGAGAACATTCAGACAGACATCAAAGCATTGAAACACTGAAGGCTGTGATGGAAAATGCCTTAGAAAGGGCACATTCTTGTGAAGCTGAAAATGGACATCACTTAAAAGATGTAATCTTTCTTAACTAAATATATTTCCTATGTGTACTCTTTATAATACTATGTTATTAAATCCTTTGGTGACATTTTTTACGATTGTCAAACATTTTGAAAAAAAAATCTCTAAATATGCAAAAATATCAACACTATCTGTGAAATGTTCTGACAGTGGAAATCTCAGAATTAAGCCCCCGCCCCCCAAGCAAACACTAAATTTTCTCCAATCAAGATGAACATTTCTCCTCTCAATGTGGCTGCTTTCTTTTGAATGCCTATTGAGACTCAAACTCACTCCAGACCATAAGCAGAAATCATATGTATGAACCATCACTAAAGATTCTAGAAAAATAGTCAGTTATTTGTACTATTTCCTGCCTCCTGAATCCTCCTGCCATTTTGGGCTTACAACCACATCACATTGAAACAGGGGTTCCTGTGCAATCACTGAAGTTAAGCAATGTTGAGCTTGGTCTGTACCTAGATGGGTGACTGCTTGGGAATACCAGCTTCTATGCTTGAATGTGTAGGTGGTATAATGGATAATGGCTCAGAATTGATAATTGGAGAGCTGAGTTCCAATTCCAGTTAGGTTCGTTATATTCACTTACACACAAATACACTTGGGAAAGATATGAATCTACCTGTTCTCTCCTCAGCTATGGTTTAGTAAGACTTGTATTCTTTTTCTTTCTTTGTACCATGTCCTTTCAGAAGATAGGCGATCATGGCTCTCCACCTCCCTCTATCCCTTGTAGCTCTCAACAAGTTCCTTCCCTCTACCACCTCCCCCAGATCACGTTCTGTCATCCACTTGCTTAAGACCGCTAGCTATGTCATGCATTGTTTTCCTTTGTCTCTCTTTCCCTCTATTTGACCTGCGAGTTACAGATTCTCCAGACCCTCCTTCATCATTATGCGTCCCAGGAACTTCAGCTGCCTCTTCCTGATGTTAAATATAAGCCTCCTCCTTGTTTGCATCCTCTCTAAGACCTCATCATTGCTCACATACTCAGTTCATGATATCCTTAGCATCCTTCTGCAGAACCACATCTCTGTTGCCTCGAGTATCTTCTTCATCTTAGAGGAAATTGTCCAACATTCACTGCCGTAAAGAAGCACAAATGTCATGTAGACTTGTATTACTAAATTATTAATATCTTAAAAAATAAAATTCTTATAACCTAAAAATATTTTCTGGCTTTAAATAACTTGCAGAGGGTTGATAAGACATAGAAAATGAATTAATTAATCAATCCTACCATTCCCTATCTTTACAAGAGCTAGATCCAACTAAAAATCGTGTATTGTTGCCACATCTGACCTGGAGGTACCCAATCCTCACTTAACAGCCTTGACAGAGTTCAAAAGAGTTTGCTTGGCCTTGTGGGTGATGGATTACTTTCCATCATCCAACCCTGTCCACATAGACAAAATATGCTAGTCTCTTGCTATTTTCATGGTAAATGTTCAGATGAGCAACATTACTCAGTTCCAACAGTTTAGACCTTTAGACCTATCATGCCATTTACATAAACTCAACTCAGAATGTGCTCACTTCATATTCCATTAGCAACGAGGAATTTCCACTCAAAGAACTTCATCTCCAGAACAGTTACTTTGTGGAACAGATTCCTAAGTGGATACTTCCCCGATCATTGTGATCTTCAGGTCAAGTCTCAGATGAACTGTTATCTGTCCTAGATATCCTCATAATATGTACTTCTTTTTTATGCCCTTGCAACAACCTCATTCAATAACCCTCTACCTTGAGTGGCTCTCGGTCTTTGTATTGAGTGAACAATAGGATAAAAAACATTTTAATTTGGCTTTCAATAACTCATAAAAACAATGAAAAGCAAATCAAAAATAAAATATGGGAATTCAAAGACAAAACCATTCCATTTCTTTTGAAAGGAAGAAGACATCATAAATCTCAGATTTCATATTCTGTAACTGAGACATCTCTAAGAAGTAATTACATCATGCTGTTGGCATAGCAACAAGGTACTTTGATTTGATCAATGGCATCAACAAATTGGATGCCATTTGTTATTCATTTACTTTTCTGATTCAGTCAAACTAAAAAATAATGAATGATTCAGTCTGTAGAAAAAAAATTTATTACATCCATACAAAGCACATAACTACATCTACATACATTACTAAATGTATGTGTTTGCGAGTATATATATATATATATATATATATATATATATATATATAGATAGATAGATAGATAGATAGATAGATATTTCTTGCTATATATGTTACACATTTTTCCAAACCTCCTAAAAGAAAACATCAAGCATCTTATAGGCTAATAATGTAGGCAGTCAGTAGTGGATTAGCACTTAACCATCTGATGATGCCACAATAAAATATATATGATTATAAATTGAATTATGATTACAAATCAAAATAATGCTAAAAAAAGGACATAAGAATAAATGAATAATCAGTTGAATATTATGTATTCACCAAAATATATTCTGAGGTAAATTATAGGGGTTTGTTATACACAGGAAGATCTAATATGTTAGGGAATATATTTTTTTAATCATTTCACCCCAAGCAAGGCAACAAAATCACGGAGACACATATACAAGGGAGTTCTACAAGCAAGAAAAGAAACTATTAGCACAGAATTTCTACATCTAACCAGCTCAACTGTAAATTAATGAGAATTCAACGCCAGTCTAGTACTGTGCTTTAAATTGAAAAGATCTAGGTACCATAGTGATCATATCACACAAACAATTACCATAAAAGTATTTATAGAAAAGGCAAAGGAAGGCAACCTTACAGTGGTGGCAAAGTAACTGCAGCAGAGATGCCAGATTAGGACTGATAATATTGCTGATTCTTCTTTGAATTTTATCATGGAGCTCAAGGTAAATAGCAGCGGCACTGGACCATATGTGGCAGGAATATTCTAATCATGGATAAATGGTTGACTTAAAGATATGTAGGATAGATTCTGAAAAGAAAAATTGCCTCGCATGACACAGTGAACCAACTTTCTTAGCAGCTGACCTAGCAGTGGATTTCCACTTCATGTCAGCTGAGAACATGAGCCTGAGAAAGTGCAATGAGTCACTTTCCTCAAAGTCAACATCAGCCATGTTGATGGAAGAGAAAGGAGGGGGGGTCTCTCAGATGATTAAAAGAAGGAAGTTTTGTTTTGGAGATATTAAAATTAACAAGCCATCTTTTTCCCAAGTTAAGAATGGACTTGCTTATTTTGGACTATATATATTTCTTATAGTGGATTATTACTTAAATGTTATACATTGGGGTTTACACTGCAGGGCGTCTACTCAAACATATGCATCCACTAAAATATATTTAAGTCATAAAAATAATGTTAGAATTAAAATATAAATTCATTCATTAGTTCCTTAGGAAAAATAAAAATTTAAGGGGTTATTTAAAGCCAAAACATAGTTTGGATTGTAAGAATAATCTTTTTCTGAGTGAGTGAATATTGCCATAATAATAATAATAATAGCCCTGGTATTTAATCTAAAGCAGGGTCTGTACCTTTTCCAAGGATATTTGTGCATAAGTAAATCTAACAAACCCAACTGGAGTTTGAACTCTATCCATTACACCACCCACACATCCTTAAAGGAAGTTAACCTAATGCTTCTCTGTTAATCATATACATGAAGCATACAAGTGAAAAATTCTAATCAAAATTCACCTAATAACTGTGTCAGACATTGATCAAATTTCTGCTACTGTGTCATTCAATCACTACACTTTCTATTCTTTCCTGCTTTTCCATAATCTGATTCAGAAAATTTTGTTTTTCCTCGGTTCCCTATTTTTTACTTCTTTATATAATTTCTTTTTATTCTAGAAATTTCTATTTAGTCATTGTTCATGTTTTTTCAAAACATTCATAATGTAGCCCAATGCCTTTTAACCAAGACTGTTTTAAACATCAATTGTAGGAAGACAGGAAGACAGGGTTAGGGTTAGGTAAGACAGAACTATGGTTGACATCAGCAAAAGAGAACTACAAATTGGTGACAACACAAGTACAACAATTTAAATAAGTTGTTTTAACAGAACAGAAAAGGCAACACAAAAATCCAAAGGTGCATTGGGATAGTGAAACATGTCTTCCAAAAGCTAAGCAATGTATTAAGAAACAGGAAAATTTTGTTAGAAGCAAAGAAGAGTGCTGAATCATGTAATATTGCTCCTGTGATATGGCAGTGAATGATGGATAATCTCATCACAGATGAAGAGACTTGAGGTAACAGAAATGTGGTTCTATAGAAAGATACTGAGAATACCATGGACTGAACATGTCAAGAATGTTTTAAGGAAAATGGAAACAAAAAGGATGCTTATACTTAGAATCAGAAAGAAATAGCTGAAATTTCTAGGGCACATAATGAAAAAAGCTGGTTTAGAAAATTTGATACTCACAGGACAAATTCAAGGCAAGACTGACAGAGGAAAACAATGAGTAATCTGCCTGACAAGCTTGTGCAAATAGTTGGCAGAACAGGGGTTTGGAGAGATAGCAAAAAAAAAAAAAAAGATTTATGAAGAGCTACAAAGGCCAAGAAATTATGGAGAGCTATGATCATCTAAGTATCATAGAGGCAAAACACATAAAAGAAGCTTTGGATACAGAACATTTGCAAATAACTTGCAGAATTTCCTTTGCTTATTAGAAATATGTTTCATTTTTTTTTTCCATTGATAGATTGATGCTTAGCTAAGTATCCCATACTAAACCTGAATAATAAACAAGGGTTATGATATCACATGCTTGTTGGATAAGGAAATGTCTTTGACAATTCTAAACTAATTCTCATGTAATTTCACTTTTTATTCCTGTTATATCATGGATAATACGATATAAGCAACTCGGTAATTCCGAGTGGAAAGATTACACTAAACACAGGAATTAGGTAAAACAACTAACATGGGTTTTATTTTATGGAAAGTACAATGAGTAAAAGTTCTTAATAATAATAAGAAGGAAAACGGAAGATACATCACGGAGATCCATAGTGGTACTGTGACGACAATACTTCGTCATGTCTTTTATTTTCTCCTCATTCACATCTCTTTAGACTGACCAATCACTGTTGGGGTGTGATAGGTTGTTCCACTATAACAATTCCATAAAAAAATACAAATTTCTTTCCTCTTTATTCGACATTTGGCAGTCGGAGTTACGGCAGTCTGTCTCCAATTATTGAGAATGACAATTTAGATGCAGTGTATTCACCAATATGAAAAAGTTATTTGACAAACAAAAGACTGTAATGAGAATCAGGACTAGTACATACTATATATACTTTATATATGTTATAAATTAAACTAAGCAAAACTGACTATTAAAGGAGGAAAGATTTTTGTGAATTTTGACGTCATTCTGGGTTCATTTTTTTGTTCCAATCTGTGAATTTGCTTTGCTCATGCCAAGTCTCCAAAAAAAAAAAAAAAAAAAAAAAAAACACTATCTAAAATTCATTATTTTTTATCCATAATGTTGAATGTATTAAAATTCTTAAACTTTTTAACACAAAGTTGATGTTAAAAATAGCCAAACAAATGTTTTTTTAAAATAGAATGATCTATTAGGTTGGTGCAAAAATAATGACGTAATAATGTCGTTTTTTGACGTTAAAAATACGTCAAAAAACGATATTATTACGTCATTATTTTTGCACCAACCTAATATTATGACATCTCTAATGTGTATTTAGATACATTGTAATTATTTATTGTACATAATTAGGTTATAATAAAAATTGTATTTTATACCTTATGAAAATTGCAATGTAGTAGAATGGGCAGTACCATATTATAGATTGGGAAGTGGATATCATAGATTCGGGTGGGGAGCACAAGACCCTTGCACTGGCCCTGACTATGATTAATTGTTACCTGAATGCAAGCCAGAACAAAGTTTGACATGTGGAGAGACAGATGGGCCAATTGGCATGGGTGTACAACTTTTTTTTTGGTAGAGGCAAAGGAGGAAACTTTGGTAAAGAATAGGGATATTATAAACAGAGACAAAGGGAATTCTTTAGCACAAAATATTAAAATTATAAACACTAATCATGAAGTATTAATAGCACAGATTACAAAAATACAGGCCTGACATTTCCCGTCTTGTTAAAGGCTACAGATTAATTAGACAGTCCATCAGATTTAAATATAACTTTGTTTTTTTTCTTTAAATCATTTCACTTAGTGCAAGGGCAATAATGCCACTAAAATGCAAAGAGTTACTGGGAGTGAAAGAGAATGAAAAGACTTTAGTAAGGAGAAAGGACAGTAAGAGAATTGGTTTTAAGAAGATAGAAGATGGCAATGGACATTTCATTTAAAATTTTGAAGATTGTAGGTAGCAGGAAAGCAAGAAACTGGAAGGAAGTTCAAGAGGTGAGAAAAGTAACTATTAGAATAAAACTTATGGCTACATCTAGCTATTTTGAAATTAGGATTCAGATTAACTAAAGATGCCATCAGATTTAAATATAATTTTCCCATTTTTCATTATATATATATATATATATATATATATATATATATATATAGATATCAGGTTGGTGCAAAAATAATGTCGTTTTCTCACATATGTTACTATGTGAGAAAACATTATTTTTGCACCAACCTGATATATATATATATATATGCAGTTTTTATATATATTATTTATATATTATATATGCACAGTACTTATTGGAAAGCGCTCAATATCAGTGATAGAGCTAACATATTTAGTTGGATTGATGTGAATTTGTGATCCTGGGTGTCACGTTCTTTGTAATCGCCAGACAAACTGATTAATTTTTGAAATTTTAGATTTATTTATGGTTGTGTATATTGGTGTTTTATGGCAGTGGGAGGAAAAATTTTTACGTTATCTTTGGTGAATATTTTTGCTAAGCGGTTTGTTGCAGGGAAGTGCTTTTACCTGCTCCTCCCACCACCACCATTACTATCACACCACAATTACCATTGCCGCACTAGTCCACAATTATTCTTCCTTCCCCACCCCAGTAAAATTAATACCACTGCATAAATACCAATAAGTATTAGAAATTAGTTTTAAAAAAAAAATTAATAAAATAAATTAGAGTTTCAAAAAAAATTTTAATTCTAAAAAATTAATCAGTTTGTCTGACGATCACAGAGAGCATGAAACCCAGGGTGACAAACTCACATCAATCCAACTATATAAGTGAACACTGAAGTCAACACTCTGAGGCTAAATGCAATCATCAGGCTATATTGCCTGATTGTGTTTAGTCTCTGAGTATTAACATCAATGTTCACTTTTATATTTACATACACTATCTCTGATACCAAGCACTTTATCCCTAAAATATAGCATACATTAAGACTATATTTTTGGAGCATATATGCATGGTGGGGTAATGGATAGCAGCTTGGATTGAGGAATTGGAGAGCTGAGTTCTAATTCCAGTCAAGTTCATTACATTCTGATATTAAGTGCTGATATCCTTGGGAAAGGTATGAATCCATCTTTTCTCCTCTCTCTTCTGGATAAATAGCAGGACAAAACAATCTAGGAGAAGGACAAATCTGAATTTAAAACCTGTGCATTTGGGGACCTTGTGGCATACTCTGCACCAGGTCTCTGTATTTGGCTCATCCAAAAAGTGTGGTTGGTTCTGCATAATCCTTCTAAGAACTGAGCTGCTTGACCCTCATATGTCAAAAGCAATGGGAGAATCCAATATATATATATATATATATATGAAAATAGATAAAGCAATTGCTTGTAAACATTTCAAGTCTAATGGCAATGCTCAAACAATAGACATCAAAATCAGTTTGCTTTGCAGCCATATAATCTAAAATCTAAAAAGAACAATACCTATACAAATTCAAGTTTCACCCTTTTTAGCAAGAGGTCATCAGGCCAAGCTAGACTTTTAAAAATCTATCTCACTAAAAAGGATGAAACAAGTGTTGCATTCATACACTGTTCTTTTTCTTTTGCATTTTATAAGCATTACATTATATTGAGTAATTCTTCACTGCATACTTTACAGAAGATGGATCTTTTGATGCACATGCTTATTTATATATATATATATATATATATATATATATATATGTGTGTGTGTGTGTGTGTGTGTATATATATATATATGTGTGTGTGTATATATATATATATATGTGTGTGTGTGTGTGTATATATATGTGTGTGTGTGTATGTATATATATATATATATATATATATATATATATATATATATATATATATATATATACACACACACACACACACACTTCTTTCTGTAAAAGTGAAAGAGCAGTTTGGAAAAATGGAAGTAAAGATTTTTTTTTAACCAAAAGTGAACATTTAATCTGAGACTATACGCAAATAAAAACAATGTCCTCTAAGTTCATATAGTAGCCGAAAGATTAAAAAGAAAAAGGTGAAATACCTGAAACTAAATGGAAAATAGTGTAAAGGGCAGGTGTTGGGAATGTACAATCAAAGTCCTACAAAAGTTGGGTTTAAAGTGAAAACTAGAAATGGTAACATTTCCAATTCCAAATGCACAAGCGAATGAAAAATCTCAAATAGTCAGGGAGTGCATTAATGACCTGAATAGACAGGAAAAAGAAAACAGGAAAAGGGATGACTATTTTATATATATATATATATATATATATATATATATATATATATATATATATATATTATTTTTATTACAAGAGATTATAATAAAAACATGTTGATATCACTACAAAAAAACCTTTCATGTTCCAATATTATGATTGTACTTCTTCAGGTGATGGAGGGTACTTACCACTGTCTGAAGAAGTACAATCATAGTATTGAAACATGAAAGATTTCATATAGCAATTTCAACATGTTTTTATTATAATCGCTTATAATAAAGATAATAATTTATTGCTCTACTTTGTATTCAAAAGACCAAAGAGGAGTGTGAATGATCTGGCATTATCAGAAAACAAAATTTTATTTCTCACAAACAAAATCAATATTAGCAAAATGGAATGTGATTAATGTTAAGCAGGTGAATAAAACTGATTTTTACTTTAATGAAATTGTTATAGAAATTAGTTTTTAATGAATTTCAACAAATTTTTTATTTTTCTATGTATTATCTTTTGTTATTTTTCTTCAGTGCTTACATATCTGTCAAATAGGAAGAAAATGACTAACTACTGACATTGAGGTTCGAGTGTGATACTCTGAACTTATGAATATGTGTTTTTTGTATAAATAGCAGTGTCAGGCTACTGACTGGAGTGATTATTGGGTGACTATTGAATGGAACGATCTAGTTGAATTAGTGTAAAGATATTAAGCTGAGCCATGCTACTAACAAGATATTCACTGAAATAATGGACTTTTACTTCTTTGTTCTTGTTAAGTATTTATTTGCGATTGTAATTAAATACTGTTTTATTTAACATTGAAGTCTTCAGCTATACTTAATCATTGATGGTCACTGTACATGGCAAAAATATCTGGGATATAGGGGATTCATTGTAGTTTCAATGTATCTTCACCTGAGGAAATAATATACATTATTTTTATCAAAATGGCTTTTTTTTTTTCAGATAAAAATTGTCATCATAAAGAATCTTGTCAGTTTTATTTCAAGTTGCTATGTCTTTTGTTTGGAGAGGATGTAAATTACTTTCAATTTGGTAAATTGCTTCAAATGTAAAATTACCTGATTTACATTGAGTAAATTTTTTTATGTCTGTCTGTTAATTTTTATGTTGAAAGGAGCTAAACTTTTATCAAGTTCATTAGTTATGGAGTTTGTAGGCAATAAAATGAGACTCATTTTTGTGTCAGGGTTTCTATTTTTTCACCTGTTTACTCATCTCATATATATATATATATATGTGTGTGTGTGTGTGTGTGTGTGTGTGTGAGAAGGTACAGTGGAATAAGGGATAGCAGCTCAGATTGAGGAATCTGAGAGACGAGTTCGAATTCCAGTCAGATCTATGATATTCACTTACAAACTAACACCCTTGGGAAAGGTATGAATCCTCTCCTCCTCGCTCAAGATATGGGTAAATAGCACGACAGACTGGGTTCTATAGCCTTGGATGGCAACTGGTCTAGGAGAAGGACAACTTTGAATTCAAAACCTCCAGAGGGTCGTTTGGGTACCTTGTGACACACAGTGCACCATGCCTCTGTATTTGGCTCTTCAAAAAGTGCGGCTGGTTCTGCACAAAACCTTCACCACTTTGATCAAATCATCTGTGCAGGCATCTGGCTGTCAGTTCCTAGGAACAGAATTGCTTGACCCTCATACGTCGGAAAACCAACAGGAGAGTCCAGTGTGTGTGTGTGTATATATATATATATATATATATATATATATATATAGTTAAGTTATAAGGAACTTGGTAAACCGAATTGGTAAATCCAAAGAGGATGAAATCCTGAGAGCTCAATGTGAGGACAGAGCTAATATGTAATGAAAAACAAACCACTTTAAGGTACCATTACGATAATTTATTTCACCTAAATCCTTTTTTAAGGATTCAGGATCATCAGGTATTTTTCCTCTCAAATCGTTGTTGGAAGTTTTACCTGATGATCCTGAATCCTTAAAAAAGGATTTAGGTGAAATAAATTATCGTAATGGTACCTTAAAGTGGTTTGTTTTTCATTACATATTTATATATATATATATATATATTTATATATATATATATATATTTATATATATATATATATATGCATGTATATGTATGTATGTACACACACACAAAGGCAAATGAATGATAAAGTGGAAAAGTACTGTTTAATGTTGACAGAATTCTATATGTGTATGAAGGGAAGAAGAGATATAAAATGCAAATATTGGTTATAATTTTGTACCAATATAAAATGTTGAAGATATTAGAATACTGAATTTTTTTTTCGTTTTCATATAGGCACCACCACTGTTAACAGATGCAATTCTGACAACAAAAACACAAAATTCATAATCCTACCCTCCAGCACCATAAAATTTGAAAACAAACTAGTTATGCCAAAAACTAAGATCTTTAGCGCCATCTCCAAGATAATCAGAGATATTGTTGGGAAGAAAAATAGATCCAACATTATATCAGATGCCAGGTTTTATGACAGAAAAGCCTGCAAAATGTCGGAAGAGCTACATTGGCAAAATATCTAGAAATCTAAAAGCCTGCATCTATGAACATAAGAAAGACCTACATTGGGACACTAAACACACATTGGGGCAATAAACACACTCGTAATATACAAAATCAAAACAGACCATAACTTCAAAAATTCCACCCGAATTAGAAAAGAACATAGTTCATTACGTAAGTACTTAGTGGGCATTATGATAAATATTTTGCCATCTATAAATGCACATCAAACACTTTATCACCAACTTTTATCAAATCCCTACTTAAGAATTATAGATATAGATATATAGAGAAAGAGAAAGAGAGAATTATATATATATATATTTATATATAGAGAAAGAGAAAGAGAGAATTATATATATATATATTTATATATAGAGAAAGAGAGAATTATATATATATATATTTATATATATATATATATATATATATATTATATATTGATATAATGGAATATGTATTACGAAATGGATAAAGTCCGACAATTTATTTATTAAAGACATTTTTATGTTTAACATTCTTTTTATAGATACACGTATTTAAGTAAATGCTCTGTTTATAATAAACAGTATTAAATAACATTTACCGGCCTGAATGTCTGAGAAACCATATTCTATTTGGTTATAGTAGCCAAAACCACTTAGCTACTTCGTTCAAATATATCCCTTTCTGGGACATATCATTCATATATATATATATATATATATATATATATATATAGAGAGAGAGAGAGAGAGAGAGAGAAAATTATTTTATATATATATATATATATATATATATATATATAACATACACTGTGTGTAACAGCAAAATTTTCCAATTTTTTGATTAAGAGTTGAACCATTGTATCTTAGAAATGATGAAAAAAATATATATCACCAACTTTTATCAGATCCCTACTTAAGAATTATATATATATATATATATATATATATATATAAAAGATAAAGTATTGTTTAACGGCACATCAACCTATGTCTGATTTTATGCCAAATTATATAGTTTTCATGCCAAGAATGTCTCAGTTGCTCAATCTCACACTCAAATAGTAGTTTTCCCCCCATGTTTCCTTAGTGACTCTGATGAGCATACTTCTTTACTTGATCTCTTCTTTACCTCATCCCTGGATTCATATCATGCTCAGCAGCTCTGTCGTCTTAGCAACTCTGACCACATGGTAGTGTCTAAAGATATTTCTTTCCGTTTTCCCATCAGCAAGAACTCCTTCATAAAACATTTTTCCATTATCAATGCACTGATTTCCTTTATGAATCACCTTGGATTTATATTTTTATTATCCTTTTGGGGAATGTGCAACTGAGGTCTCCAGAAAATATTTACAAAAGATTAAATTCCCATTTTTGAAAAGATTATTTTTTATCAGTATTTTAACTTTTAGCACTGTGTAGGTGATTATTTTTGCCAAGCAAAATATTAGCCCTGCCATTACAAGTTGAATTTGAATTTCTTGGTTGTGTAGTTATATCCTTCTATGGCAACACCTAAAATAATCCTGATTGAAATTGAGAACCAGGTTACTGTTATTTCAAATATACAGAACTAGTATATATTTTAAAAGGATTCCATATAGAGTAAAAAGGGAAGTAATATTTATAAATGATGCTAAGTGCTAAATGTTAATCACTTAAATTTATTTGAAAATCTTCATTAATTATAGAAGTAGCAATGGCAGCAGAACCAATAGTCTTGGAGAAGAACAACTCTGAATTCAAAACCTTGATAAAAGACAGACTCCATCAACTTATCGTAACCTGCAGAACATATAGTGTTCCAGTGATGCAACAATGAGTGATAGGAAATAAAAAATAATATACAAGAATTATTTTCTTTATTTGTACCAGAGTTAGAACTTAATAGAAGTTATTATTTTTTTTTTTGGTTTTACCAGATTTTGTGTCCAGGGTCAGCATTGAAATATTTGCTAATCAAAATACACTGATCTATGACACAGATTGCACATAAGATATTGTAAAATTGCCTTAAGAAAACTAATCAGTTATTGGTGACAGATTTAATTGACAGGAGGGGTCCAGCATGTTCTTGATTTATGGTTTATAGATCTGTTGTTAGTTTAACACAAAGTTGTTCAGATCAAATATAAACAGATAATGCAATGAGGAATTTATATTTTGCTTTATCTAAGACTGATTGTTGCACAAGAATCACTCAAAGGAGATGTTTCTAAAAATCAGTCACGTGCACCCCCTGGTGACTCTTGAAGCCTTGAAATTGATCTAAGTACATCTCGAGAATCATTCAAAGGGGATGTTTCTAGAAATCAGTCACATGTATGCCTCTGGTGACTCTGGAAGCTTTGGCAACAATTTAAGTGGATAGGCATATCTGACAGGATTGCAATAGGTAGGATGTTTTGCCTCCGAAAAAATTCTTTATACAGACCTAGCATCAGAACATTCTTGGTCTTTCTTTTTGGAATAATTATTCTATTAAAAAAACCTCATTCATTTTCTTTTATATGCCATTCTTTTCAGGCAATCATGACTCTCTGCAACATTTTGTTTTTGTTGCTTCATTAACCTTTAACCCTTTGTCATCCATCCCTTCCAATTCATTAAGTAGGTTACTTGCCATTTCCCCTTACTTCTCTTGTGTCCAATATACCTTATCATTTATTGGTTTTGTTTTCTTTTAATCAATTCACCCCAAGCAAGGCAATAATGCCACCAAGATCAAGGAGCTACTGGGAGTGAAAGAGAATTTTAAAAAAACTTTAGAAGAAAGCAGAACCCCAATCCTAAACAGGAATCAATGAATAAACCTGTACTCCTCTTCAAAAGACTGGAGAGGAGTGTGAACTGGATGATAGGCAAATCTAAAATTCTCTAAAATCTCTTTCCTCATCATGTGTGCCAGAATTTTCAGTTGTCTCTTTCTGATTGCAAATATCAGTTTCCTTGTAGTACATACTTACCTTATAACTTACTTATTGCTTACATGTTCTGTGCACAGTATTTCTAGCATTTATTGGTTAGATCCCCCACCGCCCATATTTGCTACTTCAAGTCACTTCTTCATCTGGGAAGAGATTTGATCAGATTTGGGAGAACCATATCTACCTTGGTAAGCTTTGATTTTTGCTGAGAGAGCAAACAGGATGCAAGATGAAATGTAATGATTTAAGATTTTTTTTGTACTGACTTAGTTTAAAACTTACTAAGCATTTGAAACTATTTACAAATATTACAAAAGATTGACATCATATTCTACAATAAATCATTTACTTTCATATCTGATTTGAAACCAGACGAGTAAGACAGTATATCTGAAAAAGTTAACCAGTTCAATTGCAAATTCAATTCTCAAACTTTTAGTGGTATTATTTGAATATATTAGAAACAAAGAAGAGTGTTGAACTGTTATGTAATATTAGTCCTCCTATATGATAGTGAATGCTGGACAATTTCTTCACAGATTGTGGTAAATGTGTGTCAGTACAGATGCAAAACAGGCCCTGGATCATGTGTAGACATGTTTGTCAACACCAGTTACATCCAAGCTTTTCCTGTTAGCAGCTGGACAGCTTGGCATATCTAGATATGGGCCTCTCTGCAACTGGTCAAGAGCTGGGTGTTTCTAAGATGCCTCATGCCAATAAAAGCAATGAGAAAACCAGTAGTCAGCAGTTAGCAAGTCTTATGAAAATTGGTCCTGTGGACATTTTAGTACTGAAGATGCTGTGGTTTCCAAGGAAGTGTTATTTTTGCTACTTCCTGTCTCTTTTCCCTCTTTGCCTATTACTCCCATAGTTTCTATAAGAGCAAACATGAGAATTATATGCCTTATTATTTGATCCAGCTTAATTATATTGGTTGTTAAAGTGACAAAATTTCAGCTATGGTGCCCTCTGTTAGGATTGAAAAGTCACATCCTCTCATTCATTAGAAGAAATGAACAAGCAGCACAGAAGTGAATAGGACTAGTGATTCTTAACTTAATCTCCCCCATGCATGGACAACAGAATGAGAATAATCTACATATGAAGGGTTTCATTTGGAATACCAATAAAGTTACCAAGATGCCAGATCAGGAACAATAATATTGCAGATTATTCTTTGAATTTTATAGAGAATCTCTAGATCAATAGCAGAAGCATCAGACCAGATGAGTAACAATATTCAAAGCAGGGATGGATGGTAGACTTATAAATTTTGTAAGATACATTCTAGTGAGTAAAATTGTCTCATACAACAAAGGGAACTGATTTTCCAGCAGCAAACCTAGCAATTGTTTCAATACAATCTTTCCACTTCATGTCAGCAGAAAACATAAGTCTGAAAAGGTACAATGAATCATTCTTGTGCTGGAAGGTAAAAAGGGTTCTTTCAGACAATTAAAACAGAGCCGTTTAATTTTGGATGTGTTAAAATTAACAAGCCATTCCTTGCCCTAGGTAACAACAGAAAGTAGATCTTTTTAGAGATGAACTGAAAATTTGACCTTATCAAACAGCTCAGAGTAATCCAAGAATGGAATCCTGCGGGATGCCTGCTTTAACGCAAAAAGATCTAGAAGAGTGGCCATTCAAGATCATTTTCATTTTGCAATTCAATAAGAAAAACTGAATCAATTCAAAGATTCAGCCAGAAATACCATAACATTTCAACTTGTGAAGAAGACCAAATGTGCAAAACCTTATCAAATGTCTTTGAGATGTGTCCAAAGAAATGGCCCTAGCTTCACCATTCTTATCTAAAGTTTTATTTTTTTTCCAGTAAAATAGGTTCCTCAAGTCCAACAGCTATTATTGCTATTTCCAGTAATGATGGAGGTTTCCTTCCTTGTCTTTTGTTTGTGGTAGTGTGGAACATCAGCGTTTTTATTATGTCATTATTTTCGTTTTAAGTTACATTTTCTATCCATTTTAGTTGCTGCTGTTATTGAATGTTCTCAAGTGATGTGGTTTCTGTTATTTGGTATAGTTCTTTGAGAACTTGTCCTACAGAATCACAATGTCCAAAGTAGGATGATCTTTGCAAAGACTCTCAGGCTTTATTCGATCAAAGCCTTTTTTTATCATTGATCTTAGGAAGCAGCTGACAGTTTAGATATTTCTGAATGACTTTGGTGCCATGCATGATATTCATATGAAAGTCTCGATCAGACGAGGCTATTTAAAAAAATGACTCCAGTTCTGGGGACTAATGTTTTCGTTTTGTAATAGTAAATTGGTATGTTAGGTGAAACTACTACTTGCACATTGGTTGATAAAAAAGAGAAACAAGAAATGTTTAAACTATTGAGTGATAGGAACACAATGTTGGAAATTGCTATGAAAGCTGACTAAGAAAGAAAACTACCTCCCCAGATCAAAACAACAGAGGCCTGAAGAAGGCCAGAAACATCCAAAACATGCTGGTTTGAATAATAAAGAGTATAAAAAGTTAAGAGTTTCATGAATGTTTTTTGGGTGTGGTTGAAACCTCAAGGAAGTTTTAAGGAATATAGAACAATAACAAAAAAAAAAAAAAATTATACCTGCAATCAGAAAGATGCAGTTGAAATTCTTGGCAAATACAATGAGGAAAGATGGTGTAGGGTGAAGGCAAAAGAAGGTGGTGGATAACAGCAATTAATCTACTTAACAAGGTTACGTGAACAAATGGCAGGACAAAGACAAAGATTGTAAAACAAATATTTTTTTTAGTGAAAATTCTCATTTGTTGTACCTTGCTCTAGGGGTTTTGTAGTGGGTGTAAGGTTGCCCAGACTGAAGCCTACAACCAAGACAATGTAATCAATGGCCACATGTCTGTGACCATGGTGAGCCTTCAAGCTGTGGTTTAACATGGAGACGGGTGGGATCCACCAGGTTTCCTTTGCCCAGGAGAAAAGGAATGAATAACTCTTTGGTTTTCAACCTAGACATATGGAGAAAAGGGTCAGGGGATGGATGATGTTTTAAGAAGTTAAAAGGATCAAATTTAATTATGTTTTGTTTCTTTAAGCAGATCAGTTCACCATTAGTATGAAGGAAAAGGTCTTACTATAATTATAACCAATCTTGAACTTTTATCAGGTGTGGATGGGTAGGACAGCAAGTATATATATGTATGTAAAATTGGACACTGATGTCAATACTACTCAGTGACAGTCATTTTCATGCAGGCTTCAGTTGGCCTGAAGATTGCATTCAGGCATGAAACAGCACTTGATATTCACTTGACCTCAGCATCCAATTTTACATTTACATACACACACCATCTCTGATACTGAACCCTTTTACCAATAAATAAAGCATATTTATCTTAAAAACTATATTTTCATCAAATATATACACACAGACACACAGATGGATAAATTGTTGTCTAAAATATGCAAAAATGAAAATAACACTAACATCTCATTTTAACATATATATTTACCAAAATTATATATATATGCACACATACACACACACAGAGGATGAGACCAATAAACTGTCATCTAAATTATGTAAAAATGAAAATAATACTGATATCTCATTTTAAAAGATATATTTACCAAACTTATGCAAAAATATCTTGAAATACTAAAGAGTAAATTTATTCAATAAAATCACCATTGGCTTCAACTGCAACCCCCAGACTTCAGAATCACCTGTAACTTTTCTGGTTGGTCTCCTTGTTTAAGTTGGTGAATGCTGCCATAATCCTTGCCTTTAGTTCAAGGAGTTTTTTGGTCTCTCGCTTAACTGTACGCCACACATAATAATCAAGGGGGTTTCAGTTTGGAGTGTTATGTGGCCAGATGTAAAGGGTGATGTGGTCACAGAAATTTTATGACAGTCATGACTAGGTTCTCCTGCTTGTATGTCATGGTGCAGAGTCCTGTTGCTAGACATAAAATCTTCCAGCAAGCCCCCCCCCTCTTGACACAGGGCAGTACTACTTCCTCAAGGCACTTGATGTAGTGTTGAGTCTGAGGCTCTGTGGGAAGCTGAATGGAAGCATAATGATAGCATCACAGGTGATCACACCAAATACCTTCATAATCAACATTAGACTCTACCAATTCTTTTTTAATCCTCTGCACCTTCCTCAAATTGACACCTAAATACTCTTAAATGTTCATATTGAAGCTTCTGGTGCCAATGCTAAGCAGTAAAGCATGCTGTTTCCAAATTTCTGGCAGAGTGAATTGTGTCATGGTGCTCTTTTTCTTACAGATGGTGCCCAACTGACCCTACTATACAGTGCAGTTGACAAAATCAAAAACAACATGCAAAGAGAAAATTAAAAATGTAAAATGGCAACAACTTACCCATCACAAATCTTTAGTATTTAAAGATATTTTTGTGCAATTTTAGTAAATATCGCTGTTAAAACAAGATGTCAGTATTATTTTCATCTTTGTGTAATTTAGACGACAGTTTATCCATCACACTATATATATATATATATATATATATATATATATATATATATATATATATATATAGAGAGAGAGAGAGAGAGAGAGAGAGAGATAACAATGATGATGAAAGTGGAGACTTTAGGAATCCATGGTAATAATTTATTTTACGGGATCAGAGAGACCCTGTCTCTTCAGATCAAACAATTTTACAACAATAGATAAATTTTAAATTTATCCACATAATCAAACATAAGAGGGGAAGATACAGATTTGAAAATAAGGTTTGAATATGGGGGAAAGGAAAGGGAAAGAAGATCCTAATAATAAAGCATAAAGATCTGGATATATTACTGAACCAACATAACGAGTTAATTTTTAAATGTAGAAACCATCTCAATCTAACTCAATATATTTAAAAAAAAACTGTATAGAAAGGAAGATATTGTGTTATTTTGGATTTGGAAATGATTGTATGCACACATGGGTGCGGATACATAATTGTATGTATACAAATGTGTAGATGGACTTGGACATTGATATATGGTTTATGCGTATATGTATATGCATTTGTATAAGTGTGTATATATACATATGTATGTGTATATGTATTGTAGGCGCATATGTAAAAAATATATATATGTGTATATGTGTATTCATAAGTTTAGGTAGGTATTTTTTTTATATATATATATCGTGTCATGTATATAGGATTGCACGTGGTCTGTATATATATATATATATATATATATATATATATGTAAGTATTTGTGAGTTTTTATATGTAATATATGTGAATAAATATAGGATATAGTAATACAAATATATATGCATATATAGGTATATATGGGTATAGATTTGTTTTATATATATATAGAGAGAGAGACAATTCTAATGGAAGGACATAAAATTCTTTTAATGTTTAATCTTATTTTCTCTTTAAATATTCTCTAATTAGAATTGTGAGATTGAAATTTTTTATCATCTAGAGGTAATTTCATTTTAAATTGATAATTTAATTTAAATTTAATTATATTACTCTTTAACTATCAGTCTTGATAGTAAAAGTATTAAAATTAGAAATTTTTTTTATATTTAAACACTTAAGTCATCACCTAATGTTAAATATTAACTGTGAAATTTAAGGAAAAATTTAAATAGATATAAATATAAATATGTGTAAATATTTGTAAATGTATGTGTAAGTATTTATATATGAATATGCATAGGTAACTGTGTATATCGATACATATGTGTGTGCTTATGTGTGTAATTGCACATGTAAATGAAGGTATGTATATGTGAGATTTACATAATTGTATATGTGGTATATATATGAAAAAACAAAATTTTTTGATATTTCCTTCAAATATTACTTCATCTTAATTTGAAACCTAAACTTTAAGTAAGAAAAATTACCCATCTAAAAATAGTTACAAATTACATTCATGAATTAGACTCAAACTGATAAAGATATTACTTTAACAGTCATTTAAAATATTAAAAGATTACTATCAGTAAACTTTTATATTTTAAATATTTTTTAATGTTTTTTATTAATGTGTTTTTAAATATAGTATTTAACTCATATTAAATCCCTAATTTATTTGTAAAATAGTTAAATATTTAAATTGCTATCAAACAATAAAACCTTTTTTTACATAAATTACTAAAACTATACCACCCCTCTTCTTCCTCCGTAAACCCTAAATACATCTCCTTTCTCTTTACTTCCTCCTTCTCTCTTTTTTCTTTTTCTCTCTTCTCTCCTTCCCTTTCAACATATCATTTCCATTAAGTTGATCAATTAAATAGGTCAATGTCTTGTCCCTCCTTCCTCAATACTAAGTATGATAGAAAGAATTATTAAAATAAACCCTCTCTAAACTCAAACATGTCTCTCACACCACTCCTCGCCACCCTCTCTGTTAAATTACATAAACTTAATACTACCCGTCAAAAGTGTAAATTTTCATGTCTGATGATCCAGGGTACTTTAAAAGGTCTCTGGTAAAATAAACTATTACAATGGAGCCTTAAAGTGGTCTGTTTTTCTTTAATATATATATATATATATATATATATATATATATATAAACACAAAAAAGATCTTATACACAACAATTTATCAAATGCATTAGTCATAGAAATAAATTCAATCCTGAATTTGATCTGAAGAATCCTACACTTATTAAAAGAGACAGTAACATATTACAAAGAAAGCTCTCAATAGTGCCACTACCAAATTTTATCAAAATAAAAATCTGTGCCCTGAATTTTTTCAAATATCTCCATCCCTGAATGAATTACCTTTATCCCAAAACCAACATACATGACTATAAAAATGTTAAAAATTAAAACAAAAATGTTAAATTCATAATCTCCAGTCATTTTAAAAAATATTACATAAATTTATCCAATATTAAAATAATTTAAATGGTAATTACATTAAAAAAAAAGATCAACATCATTTACTCACTTTCGTTTATTCGACATTAAATTATGTCACTTATCATCTTCCATAATTTATCTAGACCTTTCAATTAACCTCATGAATATTTATGAGTGTCTGTTAAGCTTAAAAACATTAGAAAAACTAACATTTTTACTTTTGATTAAAAATGCTTGTTGCAAAATAAAATATTCACATTTGCCTTAATAAAGTCCATCAGAGGATGAAACATATTGGATAAGTTTTTCTTTTGTATATATATATATATATATATATATATATATATACAAATTTTCAGATACAGATTATCGCATAAACTTTCATAACTGAATCAATAAGCTGGCAGATCCTCATACGTCGAAACCGATGAGAGTCCATTATTATTATTATTATATGTATATACACACACACACCATGTGTAACAGCAAATTTTCCAATTGTTAGATTAAAATTTGAACCATTCTATCTTAGAAATGATTAAAGATATTTTACTGGAATTCTCCGAGGTTTTTATAACACTATTGGTCTATACTTTGACCAATAAGATTGTATAATTAGTCTCCAATCTAAACAGAAGAATCATGATGAAATCGATCATGAAGGATTGAAATAAAGTTCAAATATATTATTCCAGGATCATTTTCCAACTTATTCAAGATGATCTTCACCCTCTCTGCTTTCTGTCCTGGAGTAATAAAGTGCCTCATGGATTTCACATAGGATTTCATTTTCAAGTCTTCCTTCCTTGCTCTTTGGAATGTCATAGCTGAAACTCCTCTCTCACTTGCCAAACATCTTATAAATTGAGTTGGATCTTTTCAAATTGATCTCTTTAGCTCTAAGTTAAAATGATGACCTCTCTTCCTGTTGTGACCTCCTCTCTACTGTTCCCTCTTTTTTAACTTATTCACCATTTTCTTGATGGTTCTTGAATGGACTTTGAAGAAGGAAGCCAGAGTACAAATGTTGGTACCAGTACTGAAGGCCTGAATAATCTTTTTTCTCTCACCATTGCTCACTTGGGAAAACAGTGGATCTGACACAAAACGATTTTAACCTGTTCTCTTTTTAGATAATTCAAAGAAGTATATGTATGGCAGAACAAGAACAAAAAATGACTGTAAAAGATCAAGCTTAGTGCAACAAAAGACAGTAAGTTGTGGAGAGCCATGACCACAAAAATCCTAAAGAGACATGGCAGATTAAAGAATTCAAAGAAGAATATGGATGGCAGAACAAGAACAAAGAATGATGGCAATGGGTCATGCTCAGAACAACAAAAAACAGAAAGTTTTGGAGAGCCATGTTTGCTCAGGTACTGAAGTATCATAATCCATAACAGAAGAAGAATAAGAGATTATTAATTAAAAAAAAAAACTGGGCAGTGACTCACCCTGCCCAGTTAAAGGGGATAAAGGAGAAATTAATAGAAATGAATTCTTTTTATTCTACAGAAATAATTAACCAACTCTCTCTTCATTTCATGTATGTTGAATCAAAGTGGCCTCCTTTTCGGTAACTAAATATTAAGAAATATGATAAAATCACAAATGATAGATAAACAGAAGTATAATCTGATTAAGCATGTAAAAGAACACGTTCATCTTTTCTATAGCAATGACTACTTTGTCTTTTAATATCTGAAGAAAGGCAAAATAAACTCCTCACCTTGCTCAGAGAAATAAATTATCTTGACATCAGAAACAAAATAATTGTGATGAAGAAAGGAAATAACAAAAAGAAATAGTATTTTTTTGTTTTATTACATGAGATTGGATCCTTAATTAAAACAAATTATTAACACATTTAATTACATAAAGCCACAAGGTATTAAAGTTTAATCAAGATTTCATTCTAATTAAAATCTGTTAATTAGTATGCAATAATACTAATAATATTGTGTGCTAATATTTATTTCATCTACATATGCATATTTACTTATAGACATGCAGACACACACACATATATATGAGAGAGATAACAATGTATATTCTTATTTATTATATTAGTCTTTTTCTTTCCATCACTTTTGTTAGTAGGTATCCCACGCTGTGATATTAGATCTACCAGAAATGGTAAAATGTTGTAAGAGCCGGGACACAAATTTACTGTAGATGACCTTGTGAACAAGGCACTCTCTTGACATTTACATTGAAGAAAAAATTCAACATGAATACGGCTAGATATAAAAAAAAAAAAAAAAAAAAAAAAAATTCTTAAATCCTCAGCTTCTCTCATTCATGTGCATATGTAGTTGTACCAACATTACAAATTTAGTCCAAGGAAGTCCTGAAGGATGAAACGCATCACAAGTAAACTTTTGCACTTTGTCATAGAAATTTCCCTATATATATATATATATATATATATATATATATATATATATATAGAGAGAGAGAGAGAGAGATAGATAATATTAGTGGTAAATATATACATACATATGCAATCATATATCTAAAATATATAAACATACATACATACAGATACATATATATATATATGCATAAAAAATAATTCCAAGAGGATAGAATCCAGGTAGAACTCAATGTCCAGGACAGAGTAAGGATATAATAAAAAGGCTTAAACACTAATATTCCATGGTCATAATTTATTCCATTGGAATCGTAAATCCAATTGATCAGACCTACAAATTCAAAAAGAAAACAGAAAAAACAACTCTGGGAATAAAAAGTAAAATTTAGTGAGAGTGCAAGTATGAGAGTGTGGGACAAATGTTAGAGTAAATGAAAGCTATAGGGAGGGGTAATAGACAAGAGAAGAACAGGAAGGTCTAAAGATGAAGGGGGGATTAAAATTTAACAGAGAGAAGTTTTAAAGAGGGGGGTCAAAGACGGTTTAAATGAGAGAAATATGAATATTCTCGGATGTCTAATACATTAAAGATACACTGGAAAAGAGTATACATTTTGTGGTGACATACACACACAATAGATGATATAATCTTAAAGATCAGAAGATGAGAGCGGGAGAGGAAAAGAAAAGAAAAAGGGTTGGGGAGAGAGAGAGATTTGGAACTAAAACCGAAAGGCATTTATAAAAGGGTCGCTGTGTAATCAAGAAAATTTGACAAAAGTAATATCGATTACAGGTTACAAATCAAATATAAACATAAAAAAAAAAATATAACAATTATCTAATCTAGCAAGGACCTATATTTCTATGTTCAAAAACACATACGTATACACACATACACAACAACATATTTATATTTACACGTACATACATACATATAGGCGTGTACACACATACCCATATATATATATATATATATACACATACATACATATATATATATACACATACATACATATACACATACATCCATACACATCCACTCCTACATATATATATATATATATATATATATATACACACACATTTACACACATATATACATATAGACATACACATATGTGCACATAAACATATACATAAAACCTTACACATCTCCATACAATTACATACACACACCGATCTAAACAAATAAACAATGTATCCCTCTATCCGTTTAACTATACATACATACACACCCATATACAGATATATATGTATACATACATAAACATACACACACACACACACATAAACACATCTACATACATATGCATACATCCATATACGTGTATATATATATATATATATATATATATATATATATATATATATATATATGAGATATCCAAACAAGTTTGATTAAAAAAAACGACATGGTCTGTTTCTTTAATTTTTTATTGTATTTTTCATTTTGAAAATATGGTGTTATGTATTGGGATCTAAATTGTGGATAAACAGTCCAAAGATCCTGTTATGTTGCTGTCTTGTAAAAGTACTTTCGACCATCTCAGTCATTTTCAAAAACCAATGTGGTGTCTGTGTTGTAAGCAGAATTTCATTGCCTTCTTCATCTGTGTGCCATGACCCATCAGGATGTTGGCTATCATGGCTCTCCTCAATTTCCTGTCCTTCATACTCTTAAGAACATTTGTCTTTTTGCTATCTCTCTCAAACCCTGCTCTTCCAACCATTCACTCAAGTTCACAAAGTACAGTGTACATGACTTTTCTCTGGTCCTCTTGCCTTCAATTTGTCCAGTGAGTATCAAATTCTACAAGCCCTTTTTCTGCATTATATACCCCAGAAATTCCAACTATCTCTTTCTGATGTTAAGAATAATTGTCCTTTTTGTTGTGGTTGTCTCTAGAACTTCATTGTTTCTCACATGTTCTGTCTATGGTATCTTCAGCATTCCTTCTGTAGAACCTTATTTCTGTTGCTTCAAGTTTCTTCTTCATCCCTGAGAATATTGTCCAGTATTCACTGCCATATAGGAGGACTGATATTACATAACAGTTCAGAGCAACGACAAAGTTTTAGAGAAAATGGAAGCAAAAAGAAACTTATATTCAACATCAGGAAGAGATTGTTGAAATTTCTAGGGCACATAATGAGGAAAGAAGGCTTGGAAAATCTGATACTTACAGGACAGATTGAAGGCAAGTGGAACATAGGAAAACAATGCATAACATAGTGAGTTTGAGTAAATGGATGGCAGAACAGGGTTTGAGAGCGGAGTTCATAAAATCCTATAATTTTATGGCCAATAAGTGAAGCACAAAGAAGTAAGAGGCACCTACAAATTAATTTTAATAAATTTAGTAGAAACGAAAAAATTTTACAATCTCGTAGTAACACATCTCCAAAATTAAACAACTGGTTTCTGGAACCTGATTGGATAGGACAAGTCACATGACGCACTTGCTATGAAGTCCATGTAGTTGAACTCCAAATGACCTGGAAATCGGTCAGGGCTTGGGTTTCTTACGACATTCCTGCACAAAACTCAGATAGGATTTGTGAGTCACTGACTCACCATAAGCCATAAAGTGGCTTGTCAGCCTCAGTCACTTTTATATAGGAATAAAGTGTTGCTACTGACACTTGAGTTTGAACATAGATTGCCAGTGAGCAAACACAAACAATCCCATTATTAAATTAAATAAACCATGTGACCATAGAGGAAATGCATATATGGGAGGTAGTGTGTGTCTAATTGATGTGCATTTCTAGCCTATCCTCTATTACTATTCGGCTCACCATTTCTACTCTATCCTCTAATACTATACAGACAACTATTCTCTACTCTATTCACTATACTAGCCTTGTCCACTGTTTTTGCGGGAAAACAGCATAGCGTAATAAAAAAATGCCACAAACTTAACGAAAATAAAGTTTTATCGTCAAAATGCTTATGTTATTATTAAGATGAAAGACCAAAGTATTTTTTAATTATTTTTTGAAATTTTTTAATATTTTCTAACACGTTCAAAATTTTGGTTAAAATCTTTTGTTTATGTCATCACGGCATCACAGAAAATAACATTGTTTTTTTTTTGTGATTTTTTTTTCCATTGAAAACATAATGATTTGGAAATTCTTGTAAAAATCAAGTAATTGTCCAATTTTAATGAAATTTTCAGGATTTATTCACAAATGAATTAAATTATTTTTGAAATATTTTTTTTTTTTTTTTTTTTTTTTTTTTAGAAAATTTTGGTTAAAAAATATTTTTTTTTAAATATGTTACCCCCCACTTACTTAATTTCATGAAATTTTGCCCAAAACCTTTCTGGTTCCTGAAATTTTTTTTTTGCTAAAAGTAGGAGTCTTTGGAGATGGTAAATAACCTACTTTTTTTTTCAAATTTGAGCTATCTAACTGAAAATCTACTCTGAATTGAAAAATAATGAATCCAATAAAACTATGATATTACTTAATTAGAAAAGCTTTTAATTGCTTTTGTAAACAAGTAATATTAAGGACATTATTGTCTGAAGAACTAAATTTTTTCTGATGAATAATTAATTTTTACAAGAATTTTTTCGATTTTTAAAAAATTTTAATTATAATAATTTATAATAGTTTAAAATCGTGTAAAGCTCTGTATTAGGCTAGTTCCTCGAGGTGATGTAGTAATTAAGTGGAAAAAAAATTTACGGGTCCAAAATTGCTAAGTTTAATAAATTTAGTTGCGCTATTTTTTAAAAAAATAATTTTTTATGTTGTATTTTTTTACTTAATACATTCCTTATTCCCATGTATGATATACTGAAATTGCCATCATTATAACAAGGTCACGTGATCTAAGAGTTTTGTCCCTTTATGTGGCCTTTTCATAACATTTCGTTTCTTAGTTGCTTTCTAACAGGTTGTATTTTCCGTTCAGCTTTAAAAGTGTAAAATTTAAACTTTAAATTTTAAAGTAATTTTTCTTTTTTTCATTTACTATTTCCCTGAATATTTTTATTTTATGTATTGTATTTCCATTAGTGTGGGTCATACTCAAATAGAATAATTTTTTTAAAAACTAAGATTTTTAAAAATTATGTCATTCATGGTCATCTGTAGTAGCTGTCATCGATTCGTCATTCAACAATCCATCAATAGTTGGATCAGATGAACAGGACCGATTGTTAATAATTGGTTGTATATTTTTTTTTTATGCTATAAGTAAGAAAGATTTCTTTCAAATCAGATTACTTTAACTTTAAATTTTTTAATTTTACTAAAATAACGTGTCAGAAATTTTTTAAAATATTTTCAAAAATCGATAAATTTGTGTTTGTTTACAAATTTCTTAAAATTAAGAAAATGGCCGATTTTAAGAAAATTTAAAAATTTGAAATTAAATTTGACAATCAAATGTACATAGTTTCTATCTGAAATATATCAGAATTGTTTAATTAATGGAAATAATAATTTTTTTTTTTCAATTAAAGGTAAAATAAAATCTTCAAAAATGTTTTTTCGTTGTAAAAAATTCATTTTAAACTTAAATACAGAAAATTTATGCCGAAATAGTGGAGGTACCTACACTATACTATTTCTCTATTTGGCCCACTATACGGATTACTATTCAAGT
Source organism: Acanthosepion lycidas (assembly GCA_963932145.1). Classification (NCBI taxonomy): domain Eukaryota; kingdom Metazoa; phylum Mollusca; class Cephalopoda; order Sepiida; family Sepiidae; genus Acanthosepion; species Acanthosepion lycidas. The sequence continues at coordinate 7,796,769 of OZ010594.1, forward strand.
GAGTATTATTGAGCAAGTACTATTAGTGTGAGAGATATTTGAAGGCATCTGACACCAGCATTGTTCAATGGTGTACTATAATTTGTATCTGCGATTACAAAATCTCTACTATAACAAACATTACAAAAGTGACAACTAGTATTCATTGACATCATAAAGGTCATGACAAGTTCTAAAATGGCACAGTCTCTGAACCAGATCAGCCTTGATCAACAACTTAGACACACATTACAATGCGAACACGTCTGCGATGATTTTTCTACATACATTGCCACAACAAAAGTAAGTCTGACATCCTCTCTTTGTTCACTGTTTTAAAATTACCGTTATCACACGGCATCAGCCAGCAGTCTCACACATTTCATTAGCGTATGCTACACAGACACACACACATTGGCATACATGTCATTTCAAACTTTGCAGACTCCCTTGCTACAAATCACTTTGAACATTCAAACTATTGGTCTCTTCATGACCACAACAAAGACCATTGAATTTTAGGTGCTATGTTAACAATAACATGTTTAGGTTGATCTTCTTTTTCTGTGAAGATCATTGTGTTATATAATAATAATATAATTTGTGGACATGACATTCGAATTTTATTTTTCCACTTAAAATCCTGGTAGAATAAGACAAAGACAAAATTTATTAAGAAGAGTTACAAAGAACAAAAAATTGTTTACGTCTTAAAAGGACATAGCACATAGTTGAAGAGTAGACTTTGTATTTAAGTGGGTTTGAATTTTATCCTGACTCCAATGCAATAGTTATAATAATATTTTACTTTCAATACGACCCACTTTTTTAAACTAAAAGGGTATACCAATACGAGTCTAGGTAAAAATATTTTTAAACAGTCATTTTGAAGAAGGTCACTGCAAAAAGAAAGTTCAGTATTTTTTTTCCTTCTCCTGTCCTCCTCAACAAATTCAAAGTGATACGAACAAGTGATGATGACAAATTAAAAAAAAAAGAAGTTTGAGACCATCATAAAAATGACGTTTTATTATACATTTTTTTAAATTTAACTAACAAAACAAAGTGGTTTTTGTTTGGTTTCAAAAATGTTGTATGACTCAAACAAAAATAATTATTAACAATATTTTTCTTAAGAGTGAGTGTTGTAATTTGAGAAAGGTTCAAAAAAAATGTTTTAAGATATTTATCATCGAATATTGTAAATATTTGGGTTTTTTTTTTTTTTTTTCTAGTTAAGAATTCAATTATGTTGTAGGCAGTCCGACCAGAAATAATCTTTTTTTCTTCATTTTTCATCATAATCCTGATGACGAATAATAAAAACAAAATGATAGAAAAAGAATCGGCCGTCCAGTTCGCTATGAAATTCATTGTAAGGAAAAAAAAAAAAATTCTCCAAGAAAACAAGCAAAATATGTTGACGCAAAGTTATTTCTTAAAATTACTTCTTTTTTTATAATTTCGTAATCTGGAATCATTTTTTCTTTTTCCCATATAGTATCGATTAAGAACAGTAGATTACGATAATAACAAAAAAATGAAAAAATATGATTAGTTCTGATTGCAGTGACTATTATTGCGAAATTCCAACAAAAATTAGCGAGGAACATTTTTTTTTTTTTTTTTGTATAAAAATGTACTTACTTAGGAGTTAGAAAATGAAAAAACAGACGAACCGCCATGAATGACGTTTTCTCTTGCGGAATTGAACGAACCCTGGTTGAATTACATTTTTCTTTGACTAATAATAATATAGTCTGTTTTTGTTGTTTTTTTAAAAAAAAAAAAAAAAAAAAGGACTCCAAGAATTACTTATTGAATTTTTTTTTATATACTGTTTCGTTTTTAAACTGATCTTAGCCAGTCTTTGGAATGAAAAGTTGATTTAAAATGTACAGTGGACAAAGAAGAAAAATAGCTCAGATATCATGGCGTCGGTTTCTGTGACAAACTGTCACTCTTTTTTAGCCACTGAATGCAATGAGAGAGGCGCTGGTGAGACGAGGATTCCGACATTATAAAAAAGAGGCAAAAATCAAGAACAGAGACTAAATTTGATCCCAGCTTGAAAACCGGATAAAAAGGAGTCCTGGTTGTCATGGTAACAATCATTTCCGGTAGTAGAAATTCAACAACTGCAAATTACAAAAGAATGACTATTTATGACACCTACACCTTTACTATTATTTTTTTTCTTTATACTATTCACTTGTGGTAGCCGACAGATGAGTTGTCATGTAAATAAAATATAAGGAATATACAGGAAGATACTGACACTAAAAACTGAGTTACAATTGTAGAATCAGATTTCTAAATTGATTGTTTTAAATCTCAAATAAGTTACACACACAGAGGCTCCCAACCAAGTTTATAACTATGGTGGATTTCACCACATTTAATTTAACTTTAAAGATTAACAGGGCTGACACAGAAAAGGATAAGCCAAAGACATTGTTACACATAAAATATGTATTTAACAAGATGTACAATATCAAACAACGATGTGAAAGAAAGCATGCATTTAAGTAAGAAAAGGTTGAAATAAACAAGAGTTGTCTCTCTTTATCTATTATTTTAGTATTTCAAAGTTTACTGGAATAATGTTCATGACAGTCTCTTATAATGACTGTTCTTAAAAGATTTGTTGTGTTAGAAAAGATTATGTGAGTGTATACAAGGAATATTCAGCATGTGAGTGGTGTGTGTGAGTGAGAAGGTTGGTGCATGGTTTCAACTGTCGTGGATTCATTTGGCAGCTGAATTCTCACTAATTAGCTAAGAAAAATTCTTGCTAAAATAAGTGACTATAGGCTCCAAATCACTGCGTGGAAAGAATTATTCTTCACATGCAGACGATCTGATTGGTTGGCGTAGACCAATCAGTGAGTGAGCTTTGGGAAGACTTAAGAAAGCTTCTGGGATCCAATTCTCCTAAAAATGCTCAAAACTGGCTACATGAAAATAGAGCGATTACAAAATTGTCGTATTCCTGCAATTTGTAAATTGTCTATAATAACGTAGTGGTGATTAATTAACCAATGAATGCTTGGCATTGTATGTGATTTGTATTTGTATGTATGTATGTATGTTCGTGCGTGACAGACTCACACATATCAACTGATGCATTGTTTTGGTTGAAAAATATCAATTAGGTGTCGTCAACTACATCCAAAGGTACCGACCCAAATTTTGACCATGAGTTGATGCCACAAAATGTAAACATGAGAACTCATAAATACGAAACTTTGACGTGACTTGATAAGTGTGTTCTTAAAATATTCAACTAGTCACACAAAATCTATGAAACCAATTCAGGCTTTAGGTTAATTACTTAAATTAACATAAACCCAGCTTGCGAAAGAACGGTCACTCCAACAATTTATTTTTTTCACTACAAACATCTTCGGTCAAGGAGCAACAACTCTGTAGAACTCACAGTAAGTCAAGAACAATATTTTTTATTTTAGTACAAAAACAGAACTGTTTAATTTTCCTAGAATAATACTTAAGCACACTTTCTCATATTCATATATACAGATCAACAACTTTAAATCTTTCAATATTAATTTATTCACACAATCAAGAACTCTAAAGTGTTTTAACAACTTTAGCATATATTTTGTATTTGCATTTTATAAAAATATTTATTGTTGAACAAATTCTTCTATTTGATTATTTCTCTTGTTATTGTTGTCTTTGTAACATTTAATTTAATAAAAATAGTGGAGGGTCAGTTTCATTTGTATTTTAACCAATACAGATTGGCTAACCAATTATACAACAAAGGCAGGGTTTTCAATAAAAAGGCCAAAGATTTATTGGCAAAACAACCAACAACTTAATTCCAAATATGTACATTTGTTGATTTGTAAAAACTGAAAGGAACCACTGCTTGGTAAGGGGTGGAATATTAAAAACACATAAAAAAATGTTCCAAAGTGTGAATGTGTGGATACGCAAATGTGGTTAGATTAATAGTCCTGAAAAGGAGCAAGGTAACCATATGCGAGAGGCAAGTCTCTGGAAATGTTCGTGTTTGTTATAGTCCTTGATGAAAGGAAAAGTCAAAACTCAAATGAAATCACTTGAATAAAGTGATTTGGGATTGGTAAGTAAAATCCAGAAATGACAGCGTACTGAATGAAGATGTTGAATGAAGCATGTCGTTATGTAAATCCCAAAATTAGCAGCAATCCAAATCAAAGTGCCATGTTGCTAAGTAGAATTCAATATGGTGATGTGCTGATGAAAAATGATGCCAAAATGTGGCATGGTTGCTAAGTAACCAAACATGATAGCCTTGGCTATCATGATGGTGTTTCTGCAAACAAATGTTAGAAAGATTAACATGTCAACAAGAATGAATTTAAACAAAGCAAAGGACTGGTTGCTCATCAGAAAGACAGGATATGCTCAACCGTCAATCTGGAGAAATGGCAAAAGAAAAGGAAAAGCAGAGTCAATGCATCTTCCCGAGATAGAGAGAGGGTAAACTGAGAAAAGAAAGGAAAGACAATATCTGCATCTTTCCAAGAAGGAAGAGGTGAAAAGAGAAAGAAAGCAAAACAAACAAGATCAGTAAGGAGGACTTCTTCACTATACCGGCAGAAGTCACTTCTACTTCTTTCAGGCAACCCTTCCAATCAGAGAGGCAATTAGTGCTGTTGTAATGAAAAGATCACACATAACCCTAGTGGGGAGAGAGGCTGCGGAGAGAATGCTCTGTGTATATGTAAGGTTGTCAGTCATATAACTTTGCTTGTCTCCCCTATTTTTTTACTTAAAAAATTAAGTAGATATTTGGAAAACATTTTTTCTTTAAGTAAAGGCTCCTACTAGTATTATGAAACTGTTCATTAAGATTTTACGTATTGTAAATACACAATTTTTGAAACATTGAAAGTTTTGCTAGAATTCTGAAACACTGGTACATGGAGGTATGTAAGAAAACAATTGTCAGTCAAGGGAGCTAATCCACTTCTGGTTGCCAAACCAGTGCATGTGACACACCTGCATCATTCGTTTTCAGATGTTATATTTATGTCTTCATATAGATTATGCAAGAGTTTTGAGGAGTAAGTGGCCATGTTAGATACAAATGACAGAAATGTTCAACAAGCAGAATTGATGAAGTTTGCAATAAACAATAACAAGAGAAAGAAAAGAAAGAAACAGGGCAAAAAATAATATTGAGCAAGCAAACAATATATGCAAGTCAAATCAACAGTAATAAAGCAATAAAGTTCACAAACTGGCCTCAAGACAAGACAGACTGGAATTATGTCAGATGAGATTGAGAAGCAGCCTATCATTGACTAGGAAGAAATCCTAGAAATGCATTTGTGTATTTCATCTATAAATTGGGCAGGGAGAAGTATTTTGCAGTCATTCCTTATGGATTGGAATCAATAATTTTGATAAAGTACAGGGTGTTCCAGAAGTCTTGGAAACATTTCAAGTCCTCATATCTGCTGAACTATGAATTGTAGTAAGATGAAACTGGTACCATTTTAAAGCTAAATTCATTAAGTCTTTTGTAATGCTAAAGATTTTTTCATATTTTTTCAGATCCAGTAATGGCGTTCATTCAACCAGAAAAGGCGTTTTGCGTCCTTGAATTTGCAAAAACTGAATCATGGGCACTTGTTTGTGGATTTCCCAGGGTCTTCAGATCTCACACCCTGCGATTTCTTTTTGTGGAGATTTATGAAAAGATTGGTCTATGTGCTTCCCCTTCCAAAAGATGAATGAACTGAAGGCCCAAATAACAGAAGCTGTTGCAACTATCGACAACGCAATACTGGAACGCGTTTGGCATGAATTGGACTATCGGCTTGATGTGTGCCATGTGACCAAAGGTGCTCACATTGAACATTCCATGTAAAACTTGAGATTAAATTCTTTCAGAATGAGGAAAGAAGGTTTGGAAAATACTCACAGGATATATTGAAGGCAAGAAGGACTGAGGAAATTAGTGCCTAACCTACCTAATGATCATGTGTAAATGGTTAGCAGCACAGGGATTAGGAGAGATAGCGAAAAGACAAAATTTACTCAGAGCTACAAAGGACAGTAAATTGTGGAGAGCCATGATTGTCAACATTGTGAAGCAATATGGCACACAGAAGAAGAATGACAAATTTTCAAGGCAGCAACACATATCAAGAGACAAGTCTGTCTTATGACAGAAAGATCTGCCATATGAAATATTACAAGAGAAACGGTATAACTTCAAATGAATACAGTATGATCTCAAAAGCTATTCTGATTGGCAGATGCAAGATTGATCAGACTGGATAAAAAAAAAAAAAGGTTAAAAGAAGCCAGCACATGATCCTTGACCAACAAGACAGGTTTGCTGTAACAAGAACATGACATTAATCTGTTGGATAGCTTTGAATAATCTGCTTTTCTCCAATGAAACAAACTTGCTGGCTAATAGGTTCTGGCCTCTCTTTCAATATTTGTTTGCTGATGCCATATTGGACAGTTATTGCAGCAACACAGATGAAGAGTATTTTTTCTAATTTTAGCAGGATTAGAAGAGGGAGAAAATGTGTCTATATATAAATATATATATATGTATGTATGTATGTATGTATGTATGTATGTAACATACTCTTTGATAATGCAAATATAATAGCCTCATCCACATGTAAAAAAAAAGGCTAAAAATAATGGAAACATTATTAATAAAAAAGAAAAAGTCAACACTCAATACTATCAATGAATTAACCCCCAATGTTTTTCCATTACACACATAGGTAAGTACATCAATAAGTCTGTAGCCTAATATTAAAACTGTATATATTTTCCAAAAGAAATATTTATTTTTCAACTCAACACCTTTCTTTGTCAATGCACTTAATTCAGTGTTGAATATTATTCACATAGATTGAACAGCAAATAATTACTTGTTAGGCTATGAATTTATTGATTCACTCACATATAATGAATTGTATATAAAATTAAACCATGTTTTAAAAATTAATTTGTGTATTATGAAAAAGGTTAATTGATGAAAATTATTAATGAAAAATGTGCAACGTTTTATACAGACAAAACAATTTGATGTCAATCAAGCATAAAAGATGTGTGACTAATGTGAATGGTTATTGGTAAATAATTGGTGCTGGTGAGCCAAGTTCAAGTTCAAGCTGAGGCTGTTGCATTCACTTTTGCACTAACACCCTTGAGAAAGGCAAGAATCTATGTCTCCTCTCCACTCCCAGTTTTAGGTTAAATAACAGAGTAGACCAAGTTCTGTAGCCTTAGATGGCAGCCAGTCTAGGAGAAAAACAACTCCAAATTCAAAACCATAAAGAAGGTATCATGAGATAACACCACCTTCATTCCCAAGATGTTTCATGGATAATACAGAAAAGGAATCTGTGATATTACTAGTAATGTTAGTAGTAGTAGTAGTAATATTATTTGTAATTTTGATTAAATGAAGCATTGTCAAGCATTATTAATTTTTCACTAGGATTTCTTTCATCCTCATTTCAATTGGTTAACTGCCCTTACAGACAGGTGTGCTTGGAAAACAAGTAGTTGGGCATTATATATATATATATATATATATATATATATATATATATATATGTAAAAGTGTACATTGAAGTCAACACCTAGCAGTGACAGTTTGTTTCATGCTTAAACACAATCTTCAGGCGCATAGCATTTTAGTATGAAACAAAGTGTCACCACTGGGTGTTGACTTCAATTTCCACACATACTATCCCTGACATTGAGCATTTTAACTCATAAATATATATATATATTTGAATAAAAACAGACCACGTTAAGGTTCCATGTAATAAATTATTTCACCATAACCCCTTTAACAGGGCTCTGGATCATCAGACTTTACTTCCAAAAATTGAAATGAAAAATGAAAAGAAATTCACACATTTTTGACGGACCACATCAAGTATACGTAAAATTAACGAAGTGAGGTGGGAAAGAGGATCATATGTATCATTTCAAATTCTTATTTTTAATTTTTAACTCCAATGTGTCGGCTAGATGTTGTTCGAATTTATTGTGTCTAGTCTCAAGATATAGATGGCTAAGGAGTGGAGGGGTGGAGACCGACTTTAAAGGAAAAAGCTACACTACTTTCACGAGGACAGTTTTTCTTTCAAATTTTTTAGACGCTGTTAATTCGCGTTACTTTAACGGGCATGTTTGGGAGGTTAAAGTTTTTTCTGTATCTAAATGTATATTCATATATTTTTATTCAAACATATCTGCTCTGAATTTTACATTGAGCTCTCCGGATATCATCCTTCTCGGGTCTACCCATACGGATTACCTAAGTTTGCATAAACTAACTATATATATATATATATATATATATACATACACACACACACAATTATACAACAATAATGTAATTGCTAGCTTAGCTGAAATCTGATTTGAAAGTTTGTCTTTCACAATTCCTGGCAGATCTTCTATTATCAGTGTGGGATACCTAACAAAAGCGATGAAAAGAAAAAGGCTCTAAATAAATTTGACAAGATAAAAAAAAATTCTGAAATCATATGTGTGTTTAGTCCTACCAACATAACAAATTTAGTCCGATAAAGTCCTGAAGGGTGAAATGTGTCACAAGTAAACTTTTTCAACTTTGTCATACAATTTCCCAATATTGTTCTTTATATGTAAAAATATATAACATTATCTCATATATCTATCTATCTATCTATCTATATTTATATATGTATACACACACTGGGTGAGATGGGTAAATTGTCACCATTTTATATTTTTAATTCTGTGCATATGCATTGTTTGTTTTTTCATTTTGTCAACTGCACAGTATAATATGGTCAGTTGGGCACTGTCTGTAAGAAAAAGAGCATCATGATGCAATTCACTTCACTAGAAATTTGGAAATAGTATGCTGTACTGCTTGGCATTCATGAAAAACTCCCAAATTTGTTGGTGAGGGCCTCAGACTCAACATGGAGGCCTACATCATGCCTTGAGTGGGTAGTGCTGCCATGGGTCAAGAGGGTGGCTGCTGGAAGACCCTATGTCTAGCAACAGGACCCTGCACCATGTCACACAAGCAGGAGAACCCAGTCATGGCTGTCAGACAATTTCTGCAAGAAAATCATCCCATACATCTGGCCACCAAACACCCCAGATTGCAACTCCTTTGATTATTATGTATGGGTCACTGTTGAGAGAGAGACCAACAAAACTTCTTGTAAGACCAAAGATGAACTGAAGGCAAGGATTATGGCAGCATTCACCAAGTTAAACAAGGAGATCATCAAGAAGAGTTACAGAAGATTCAGAAGTCATTTGGAGGCCATGGTTAAAATGGTGATTTTATTAAATAAATTTGCTCTTTAGTATTTCAAGATATTTTTGTGTAATTTTGGTAAATATTTCTATCAAAATGAGATGTTAGTGGTTTTTTATTTTTGTGTAATTTAGATGGCAATTTATCCACTACACCCTGTGTATATATATATATATATATATATATATGGTGGTTGCTAACTCATGTCCAAGTATGTCATTACTACATATCTCTTTGGCGAATATCTACTGATGTGCTGAACAAATGTGGCTCTTTAGCCCAACAAGGGACCTACATACTCTGCCACAAGCAGGGCACTTAAGAGGTCCAACAGCCAGTGGTACATTATCATGCAATATATATATATATATATATATATATATATATGCAAACTGATCTCTGAAGTGTGACCAGCATCTTTATATTCACTTTGTTACAGGATTTTATTCTATTTCTGCCCTGTCTTTAAATAAGTATGATTAATCATCATCAATGAAAAGAGAGAAAAAAAGCCTAAAAACTAAAAAAAAAGATGATAATGGCTTTCATGTATGTACACTGTTATACACTTTATTGTAAAAGAAAGAAACATCCAGAATCCATCTTAATAAATTCAGATCTCTGAATCCATAAACATTTCTGACCATTCCTCATGGCTGCACATCATGTCAAATCATAAGCAATTTAATCACCTACATGATTTACATGTGGACAGGTTTCCATTTCATTTCAACTTCGTCATCTACAAAGAAATGAAAAGAAATCTGAATTAGACCTGAGCCAGGGCCAGTTTCACAGCACCACCAATCAACTTTGGTGTTTCCATTGAAAGGGAGAAAAAAAAAGGCATTCTTTGGCTCAAATTAGAAACAAGAGAATCTTTGAAAAGAGATAGATGCCAAAAGATGCAAGATTCAATATGATCTGATCATCACCTTCGACAGGGCAGAACATGAAAGATTTTGCCCCAGAGTTTTGGCAAATGATAAACAGTAAAATATGCCTCCAAAGGAAACACTATCAAACACTCTCTTATTACTTATATATCACTTTCTTAAATGACTTTTACAATCTTTCTTTTTCACTTCTTCAAAGGAAGAATGCTACAAAACCATATGATTCCTTGTTTGTGAATGCCCAGGCAAGCTCTCTTAAATTTGCAGATCAACATTCTGCTTGCTTGTAATGCAATTTAAAAATCTTTTAGAAGACTAAATCTTGATTGAAATCTTTCACAAACTCAAAAGATATCATTTCTGTCTGAATTTCTGGGATGAAGAATTATCATTATTTACATTATTTATATTCAGACTATTGTCCTCATCTTTGTTGTTGTTTTTGTCACAATGTTTCAACTGTTGCGACATCATGATTCCAACTTCAATCCCTGGGTTGGGCACTGTGTACATGGACTCAGTGGAAAGAGAGAGAGAGCAATAACTGGTCAATACTAAAAATAAGAACTAGAAGATATCCCAAGACATGTGCAGTATAACAAGAACAGTCTACCTACTCACCAGAGATTAAATAGAAGTGTTCAGTATGCAATTCTCTGTCGGTTACCCAGATTGATATACACCTGATGAAGGCCAGAGATCACATTAGCTGAAACATTGTGATAACAAAGACAAAAATGACTGATTCATTTTCTATAGCGTATCAACCCTTTGTAGGTTACTTAAAGTCAGAAAATATTTTTTGATTGTAAGAATTTTTTTTGAGATAATAATCATTTACTGCTACAAGTCTTACTAATAAATCAGTAGTTGGGGGAAAAGATTTTGATTTATACCTAATCAGAATTTGATAAACTATAAATTATAATGGGGGATCAATTCTATATTACAATCACTATATAAACTAATCCTACATTTTGTGGCCAATATACTTTCTATACATTTCTATTCCAGAGAATGTAAATAAATCTAAAAGACATGCATGTGTAGCAAATCAGTATTTCATTGATTGACTCATTCATTTTCCTCCGGCTTATCACCAACCAAGAAATTATAATGTGTATATAAAGTGGGAGATCAATACTGTATAAAATTTTATATAAAACTTCAGATACATTGGTGTATAGATCAGTTATAACAAATTAAGTATTAGAGAAAAACTGTGCTAGAAGTAGTTTCACCCAACACTGCAAATGTGTATGAAATGAAAACATCAATCTGAAAACTTGAGTTATGTTCATAAATAGCCTCATCAGATCAAAACTTTTATATGGATGCTACCTATTGCACCAGACCTGTTCAGAATTATCTAAAGTATTAGTTGTATACAAACTCTTCCTAAGATCAGTCGTGAAAAAAAGCTTTGAGTGAGTAAAGCCTGGAGGTCTTCGAAAAAAATCATCCTTTGTTGAACATTGTGGATTTCACAAAAAAAGAACAGTACGAAATAAGAGAAACCACATCATTTGAAGTCTACTAGAAACAGCAACAACTAAAATGGATAACACATGTAACTCAAAGAGAAAATAATGACATAATCAAGATGTTAATATTCCAAACTAATTCAAATAAAAGGTTAAGAAGGAAACCCCCATCAATACTGAAAAGAGCAATAACATCTACTGGACTTGAGAAACCTGTTTTTCTAAAAAATTGTTTTAAGAGAAAGATTTTTTCTAATTTTAACCAAAAACAATACTGGTTGCTCAGTCAATGAATGTCAAATATTTCCTTATACAAAATGTCAGTTTAATGTTGAATATATTGGTAGAAATAATTAGAGATTAGAAATCAAGATTGGTTTGAATGTATAAGGTGAATGTAAAAATTTGCATATTCTTGTGAATACTTTTGGTTCTGCTATTCAGAACACTTCATGAATAATATGGGTTTTGTTTCATCTTTCTCAAGAGATTTTTTCACCATAAGTGGCAAAGTGCATTCAGATTATTACCTGCAAATACTTGAGACTATTTATATTAAATCTAATCAGCCTTCCTTCTGTAAGCAGAAGAAATAGAAGCTGGGTCTAAATGAAGTCTGTCAGTAATTCACACTTCTGATTCTCTGGTATTAATTTTTTTCTCCCCACTTTTTTTTTTTAGACAATGTGTGTCTTCAGTTGGATCTGAAGTGTGAGGATCAGTAACTGGTTAGATGGGTTTTTTTTATTACTTTTTTGATTCGCCACTTTTACAATGAGTAATTTGTTTTACAATGATATTCATCCTATACAAGGCTCGAGAGCCACTCGAGGTAGATTCTTGCAGGCTAAGAGGTACAGTTCATGCGGATATGCAGGGAAAATAATGGCTAACCCTGATCTTGAAGAGGTTAAGATTGTAGTGATTGGGGAGCATCCACTTGGGAGTCTGACAAAACAGTGGTTCTTATCCTTGCTCTTCTGCTCGTTCATTTTATAATGTTTGCATATATTTCTATATACTTTTAAATTATCTATTTTTAAAGCATTAATATTTAAAAAAATTTTTATATGGAAATAAGATTTCACTCCTAATTACGGAGTAATCTCTCCTTATTAATTTATTTTTTATTGCACATCAAAAGATAAAGTAAATTCTATGAGTAAGAATTGGCTTAACATTGAGGTTAATGACTGCTTTAAGTGAATGAAGATGAAAATATGTTTGTCCTTTGTTCATGAAATAGGAAAGAGATTCCCAATAAAGCATAGTAATTAAATTACGAATATGCATGTACAGGTGTTTGTCTGCCTTTGTTATGACAATCAAAGATTAAGGTTCTTCAGAAAGTTGCTGGGCCTTTCGCCAAATGAAAGCAAACTTGTAAGTCATTACAACAATTAGTTTATTTTTATTTATTTATTTTTTGCTGGTCATTTTCATAAACGTTCCTTTCCACAAACAATTCACAAGATTAGGAAGATTGAGTTAAGATTGCCAAAGTTAAAAACTCGTTTTTGTTTTTGCTTTCTCTTTTGAATTTTTGTGATGGAGATTTTTTGTTGGGAGATACAAATAATTAAAATGTCCATCATCGATGAAATTAAGGCAATTAAAATGACTTGCAGTCTTAGCTACTCTATCAAAATAATTATATCGTTAACTTTTTGTGCTTTAGAGTTTTGGTTTTTGTGCTTTTCTTTTTAACAAAATTTATTTACACCTGGAAAATGGCCAAACCAGTTTAAGCAACAAATAAATGTAAATTTTCTCATTTTTTCTTTCAAATAAAATATTTGATCTATGCAAGAATGTATAAAATATGAGTGTAAGCCACTGTAAAATTACTGAGGCATGAATATAGAAAAAAAGCTGTGTTTTCTGTGTTCTTAATTCTTATTCTTTTATTCTCTTCTCTCCTTAATAGTAGTTTTTCTCATATTCTCTAACACTCAGTAACCTCTTGTGTCCTAGTGGCTTTATTGCCTTGCTTGGGGTGAAATGATTAAAGAAAAAAATGCAATCAATGTATCTAGGTCAAGATAACTTGTGTAAGACTATTCCAATTTTCCTGAAAAATTGTTTTGATAGAAAGATTTTATGAATTTCTACCGACAGTAACACTAGTTGTTTGGTCAATGAATGGTCAATGAATGTCAAATTTTTCCATATAAGGAAATAGGTAATGTCAACATTAGAGATATGGAGAACAGATACTCCACTTTGATCCTGTGCTGACAGCGAACAAAGAAATATGTAACTTAAATAGCACTGGCTACTCAGTCAATGAATGTGAAACATTTCCATATAAGGAAATGGTTACTACTGCCATTGCCATTAGAGATAATGAAGACAGATACTACATATGGTATTTCCTGGTCTTACGATGGTGATGGGATAAGGCACAAAGCAAAAGTCAAAAGTGGAGAGATTAAACTTGTGCACATGGGCCCAAACCAAAAATTGCCTGAACCCCACAACCAATGTCATACTGGTGTCAATATTCTACCAACATTCCCCTTCAAATGTGGTAAGTTCTGCTGCAGGGTTGGAATTCTTGGGACCAGGCATCCACCATTTATTTGTTGTGTTCTGTTGGTAATATTATGATTACCATTAGAGATGAGGTAAACAGATACTACACTTTGTATTTACTTGTCCCCTGCTCCCAATCTGCTTGTGCGCCAGTTACTGTACTTTAATCCCAGCCTGATGACCAGAGAGTTAAGAAATGCATAACTTGTTCAATCAATGAATGCCAAATGTTTCCATATAAGGAAATGGATAATATTACCACTCCAATTGCCACCAATTGGTATTAAGTTATAAAGATTCCACTTTCTTATCAACAGTCATTTTGGTAATACATTTATAATTTTGTTTTTGGTTTATTTCTCCATAAAAATAGAAATTGTTTTTTTTTGGAAAAAATGCAAACAGAATCTGTTTATGTCCTGCAGATTTCATACGCTAAATATTTTATATTTTCTGCTTTTGATATTTTTATGTCTTGCCAAGCCATTCCAAATATTCATATTAAGTCACTGAACAATCATCAGACTATATTTTTTTGGTTGTGTGGTATTCAGAAGATTTGCCTGTTCCTGAAAGGAACAGGTCTTTTCTTAGTAATCTCCCTTTTGATTTACTGTGGTGACATCCAATGATCAGCTGTGTCTGCATATACACCAGACTCCCTACATTCACAGGTTTGTCTCCTTGGCCAATGATTTAATTCAACAAAGAATAACAACAAATGCTTTTCAAGAAACTATTTGAGAAATAGCAACAATATGATTTCTCATTTAATTATCTATTCTTCTTTCATCTTAAAGAAGTAGACTGCTATCTCACTAACTTCTGGCCACAGAAAGAGGACCTTTATATTCATTGACTGTCCAAGCAACTACTAACTCACTTGCTGTTGGTTCTCACCGGTCACTTACCCACTGCTGACTTCCTGCCTCTGCTTATATAGATACTGGCTGGGATCCCGCCCTCTTATCTGTCCACTTGTGTTCTGGAAAAGTAGACCACCCAAAAAGCTGGATGAGTGGTCAGTTTCTTCAAAGGACACTACTTTTATGATTATCTAAAATCATTGACAAAATTTTATGTTTGCCAATTCAAAAGCGGGCTAGAGACAGGAATCCTGAAAACTCTGACAGTTGACTCAAAGATGGACTGGAGAAGAAATTCCTAAGAAACTCAGATAATTAAGTGGACTTAAAAGGAATTTATCTATTTATCTCCTAAGGATGTGTGGGAGATCATATTGTTAAATAAATAATCTCCCTTTATTGTTGACACTTCATTAGAAAATGTAGCCATCATAGTTCATTCAAGCCTTCTAAAGGTCTCACATCTTCTTGTTATCACTTCAATTTAATGATTTAACTTAACATAAGTTGAGCATTATTTAAGGATGGATAAATTCCTCAAACCAGGATGTTTGGTTTGGTTTGGTTTGGTTTATTTTGTTTTACAGCATATCAACCTCAATGGGTTATTTAATGCCGACAACATTTTTAGGGTAGATTCATATGAAAAGAGTATGTATTCTTTGGTTTAGATTGGTTTGGTTTATTTTGTTTTACAGCATATCAACCTCAATGGGTTATTTAATGCCGACAAAAACTTTAATGCTGGTAATATTTTGTTTTGTCAAAAATCTGTTTCTGGTAATATATTTCCTTCAAAATTGTATTGCTGGTAATAATTTTTTTCAAAAAAGTATTGCTGGTAATAGTTAACTCTTTGCCCATAGCTGGGACCCTAACAGGTGCTACCACACCGGGTCAGGGTGGACCTGGGAACAACAGCAATTAAGAGGTCATTCCACGATCCTCAAAACCTCCTGATTAGAGGCCTTGATGCTGGACATAGTTTAACGTCTTACCCAGGATGCGGATGTAGTTTAATGTCTTACCCAAGACACCCATGATGTTTGGATGTATCACCAAACTCTCCCACAGTAGACAAGGATTTTGCACACTGGTACCATACTTTCCATGCTTTTACATTCTATCCAAGTTAATGATTCTATCAGACTCAACACTCTAGTTAACTTTGTTTCTTCCACAGTCTATGAGTATATTGTACAATGTGATGATTAACAGTTAGCTATAAACACTCTAAAGGTGCTTTATATAAAACCAAAAGACAAAGTGTTTATGAGACATATTTTAGCCACTCAAGAACAAAAGGAAAGAGACTACAACCACTTGGTAAAGACTGCAATTTTAAAGCTGTAAAGGCTTCACAAAATCGAGATGAATCTATTAGAGACAATTTTATTAGTGACATACGCTCATGTACTATTAGGCAGCACTTGATGGGAAATAAAATTCTTGACAAGTACGGTCGTCAATCAAACTAGGTGCTTGATGTTACTCAGAAGCGCTCTGAGTCATATACTTGTCCCTGTACACCAGCTGTAAATGCTATCGCTGAAGTGGAATTAGATCATCATCGTTCTGCAGCTCAAACTTGTGCCATTACAACTTCAAAAAATAGGTACTATATTTGTGAAGGTTTTATTCACAACTGTAATCATTGCTCAGTGAAGGAGTCCACATGTCATAAGTGTAGTAAAAAGGAACACTTTTCAAATGTTTGTCAGTCACTAAGTCACTTGTATCCTCTACTACAGCATCTGCAACTCTGGTTTCTATATTTTCAGCTTCTTCAGAGCTACTTAAGTGAACTACTGTGTTTGTCTGGATCAACAATAAGGAAGCTACAGCTCTTGTCGACACTGGAAGTACTGTGTCTTTCATTGCATATGACTATGCCAAAAAGCATAAAAAGCTAAAGATAGATTTTGCAACTGGGAATGTATTCATGGCTTCATCACTGAACTCTCTAGCAAAGGGACTCTGTACAATCAAGATAAACTTATTATGTGAATCATACCCTAACACAAGGCTTTCAGTTTTAGCTGATCTCTGCTGTGATGTGATTCTAGGTCAAGATTTCATGAGCCATTACTCAGAAGAGTCTTCACATTTTTAATTCTACTTCTTGCAGTGTGCCATCTTCTTCAGTGGACATGCCTTCACAATTTTCTTACTTGACTCCAAACTGCAAACCTATTGCCACTAAATCAAGAAGATTTGGAAATGATGACAAGAGGTTTTGTACAGTCTGAGATTGAAGGAAGGAGTTATTGAAGAAAGTACTCTTCTTGGAGGGTTCAGGTGATTATCGTAACCAATGAACGCCATCGAAAGAGACTGGTTGTTCACTATAGCCAACAGATTTACCTACCTTGATGCTTACTCTCTCCTGAGGATAGATGATCTTGTCTATGGGATTTCTTGGTTCAAGCATTATAGTTTGTTAATCCTGAAAAGTGCTTACCACCAAATACCTATCTGAAGTGTGGATTAACCATACAATGCCTTTGAGGCTAATGGCAAGCTTTACCAGTTCTGCAGAATTTCATTTGGTGTCATGAATGGTGTGGCCTGTTTTCAAAGAACTATAGATGGTATAATAAGACAACACTATCTGCTTGGAACTTACACCTATGTAGATAATATCATTACTGAAAGGAACAGCAAGAACATGACCAAAATCTGGAAAGGTTCCATGAGACTGCCCAGCTTCAAAATCTTACTTTTAATGGAAAAGAAGCCGGTTATATCAACTGAATCAACTGATTTTCTTGGATATACCATAACCCATGGCTCACTAAGACCTCATGTGGAGAGATTGAGATTGCTTAAATAGCTACCCATCACTAAGGACAAGACCACTTTACACTGTGTCAGTGGCCTTTTCTTCTATTATTCCTAGTGGATTTCAAAGTTTTCTGATAAGATTAAACCAATGGTTCCTGCTGAAACATTTCCTCTCAATCAAGAGGTAGTAAAGGCCTTCAGTGACCTTAAAGAGAAAATTGGGAAAGCATTGATGCATTCCATTGATGAGACACTCATAGTAGAAACCGATGCTTCTGACTAATGCCATAGCAACTATTCTGAAGCATGCTGGTCGCCCAGTTGCCTTCTGTTCCCATATACTCACCCTCACGGAATTCAAGCATGCTACTGTTGAAAAGAAGGCCTGTGTCATCATAAAGGCTGTGAAAAAATGGTCATACGACTTGTTGGGACAAAATTTTACAATAATCACAGATCAGCAAGCTGTAAAATTTTATGTTCCACTTGAAAAGACTGGGAAAACTGAAAAACAACAAAATTTAACGATCGAGGGTAGAATTAGGAAGCTACAAGTATGATATAATGTACCAACCCAGCAAATATAATATCCCAGCAGACCCACTCTCAAGAGTGCATTGTGGGGCTGCCATCAACAAAGAAAAATTATTGGATCTCCACATTTGTTTTTGTTATGCCAGAATAATGAAACAAGCTCCTTTTGTTAGGATAAGAAACCTTCTTTATTCTACTGAGGAAGTAAGAAGGGAATGTACTAAGTGACCCGTATGTGCTTGGCTAAAACCATGATTTTACATTCCAAGGACCTCCAATCTTATCAAGGCTCCACAACCCATGAAACAAATCGGCATGGATTTTAAAGGGACCCCTACTCTTTGCCTCCAGGAATTTCTACTTACAGTAATAGATGCATATTCTCATTTTCCATTTGCATTTCCATGCCCAAACATGTAAACTGAATCAGATATTCTCTGTGTTTGGAATGTTTGCATACATCCATTCTGATTGGGGACTTTCATTTCTGTGAGCGTACCTGACAAAATTAGGAATTGCAACCAGCAGAACAAGACCTTGTAATCCACAAGGAAATGGGCAATGCAAGTATTAGATAGGCATCCAAGAAACTTAGAAAATCTCATTGAGAGCAAGAATTACCCAAAGTTTTACACTATTAGATCTCTTACTCTACACCACCATAAATGTCATACCTCACAAAAGACACTTTTCATACCAGAGCTGTTCTCCCAGCAGCAGCCTCTCTGTACCAGGACCAGTGTTAGTACATCACCATGTCCATATCAATAAATACTATCCTCTGGTAGACAAAGTGGATATGTTAGAAGCAAATCCACAATATGCCCACATATGATACGTGGATGGATATGAATCGACAGTCTCAATACATGACTTAGCCCCAACTGGTGATATGTCACAAGGCAGAAAAACATCTTACATTCATGTACAGACTGGTTTGATGGAATCTGTAATTCTACTTACTGACTTAACTGTTCCTAAAACAGCAGAACACTACAGATGGATCTCATGCACCAAGGGTTAGTGGTCCTACTTTCAAAGAATCTAATAATCACTCTGAATTCTAATCATCAACTGAAACCTCCATTCCTGCTTTTGTTATGTTGGAACCACAAAGACAATGCCATAAGCCTGTTCATTGTCAGGAACCCTAAGTCTTTAATGAATGAGAGAATATGGTAATCCGAACATTTGTCTGTTACTTTTGGTAAAAGAATTTTGCTTAGTTATCTCCCTTTTGACTTACTATTAATAACCTCCCTTTGTTGTTGACTCTTCAGTAGAAAATGTAGCCATCTTGTTAGTTCATTAAAACTTTCTAAAGGTCTGACATCTTCTTGTTATTACTTCAGAGTTCTTGCCTGTTCTTGGCTTTTATTTCTTCTGATCTTTTTGTCCAAGTTTATTGACTGTTCTTCCTTTTTCTTTGTGCTATCATAAACTAACAAATGCCACTTACCAATTGATACAGAGTTTAACAAAAACTCTTGATTTCATCAACTGATAAGGACATAAAATGGTGACAGATTTTACATTCAATATCCAACGTGAGGTTCCATATTTGCATTGACAGACTGCCAAACATGATTTAGAGAGTCTTTGGAAATTTTTATGCATCTCTCTTTTGTTAGAATTCAACCAAGTCTGAAAGAAAGTTTGTTGAGTAAAGGATAATAATTATAAAGAATTCATAAAAAGAAATTAAATGCTTTGTTTTATTGTCGTGTGGAGGTTTTAATTGTTATTTAGTTTTTCTTTGATTGTATCAGTCTTTAAGAGATTTCAGTTGATAAATCATTGGAGTCCTGACAGAATTGGTGAGAAATCTGAATACATAAGGTTACTTTTAATAAACTGATATATCTCGAAATTTGTTGACAATCAATTCTTACAAGTTGATTTTATATGAAAGTAAATTGCTTTCTTTTTCAAATGATACCAAATTTAACCGCATTGGTATTATTAGTGATGTGATATAGTTTGGGAAGTCTACAACTTTTTTTTACAAAGTTTTATATTTCTAAAATGTTGTAAATTTCTGGTGCCTCTAATTGATCAGGTGTTAATGGATGTGTGTATTGAAATACAGTGTTACCCTAATGTCGGTACATTCAGGTGCTACATGAACTGCAACCTTTTGAATATTTCAGCCACTTTCGACCTAAAAGGATTAAAGTTTATCTATGTTCTATATATTATCATTTCACTTGTTTAATTAAATATCATCTTTCTTATTTTCTTTACAGATGAATTCTCAGCTTGTGAATTCAGTTGTTACCCAAGATCCTTATCTAACTACGATCGATTCGATAGGTTTGGACTTCTTCCAGATGGTACGCCATGTCAAGTTCTTTCAAAAGTTCCAAAGCCAACAAAATATAAAACTCAATCTCTTTGCATCAAAGGCTCCTGTCAGGTAAGAATACTTATTTCTTTTTATTAAAAATATTAAAAAAATAAATCAAAAGAAACACATACCAATTAAGATTTGTTTTTATAAAAGAAAGATATTCTGTTAACACTTTATATGCACTTTGTTATTTATTTTTTTATTTTATTATTTTTTTGTTATGTTTTAATAAAATGTTGAGGAAAGATAGAGATTTGTCTGTTTCAACTTTATTTATTTATGTGCCCTAAAATTTTCAGTTCTCTCTTTCTAATGTTGAGTATGACTCTCCATTTTGTTTCCTTTTTTTATAAAACTTTGTCATTGCTCAAATTTTTCAGTCCATGCTATTCTCAGCATCTTTCTGTAGAACCACATTTCTGTTGATTCAAGTCTTTTCACCTGTGATGAAACTGTCCAGCATGCACTGCCATATAGGAGGACTAATATTACATCTTTTCTTAGTTTCAAATGAAATTTTCTTGTTTCTTAATACTTTGCTTAGCTTTTGGAAGACAGTTTTTGCTATTTAAATGCTTGATTTTTACAGCACTATTAAAGAAATTAGATTTTAGATAATTTCAAATCATTTTTTATTTTGATTTATCTATTCCTTTTTTTTTCATTGTTTGTGTATTCTGAATTGTTTAAATACTAATTTTATCAGATCAGTGCTCTGATTGATTTGTTTTTTACAGCTTATCACCTCTTTGTATGCTATTCAAAGCTTAAACATATTTCAGATTGTAGGAAGTTGCTCACATTACCCAATGTTCTCAAGCAGTCCCCTATCTGTCATCAACTATCTCTTTCTGATACAATTTTTTGTTTTTAATCATTATGCCTTAAGCAAGGGGATAAAGCCACTAAGATACAAGTTGTTACTGAGAGTGAAGGAAACAAAATGTTATTGAGAAGAAAAAATGGGTCTCTCTTGCCTTCAATATGTCCTGTGAGTATCAAATTTTTCAAACCCTCTTTTCTCATTAGGTGTCCTAGAAATATCCTGTATCATGTTTTTTATAAGCATATAATTATTACAACTCTTTATTCTTAATCCTTCTACCGAAAGAAAAACAATAAAGCTGCTAAAATACAAGAAGTCACTAAGATTGAAGGAAACTGAGAAAATACTGATTGTTACCGAAGAGAAAAAATAAAATGATCAGGATTCAAGGAGACAGAAGATAACAATTGATGGTGAATTTCAATGTTTGAAGATAAAACTTCTTTGTTGCATGCATATTTCATCCATAATATATCGGTATCCTCCTGTAGAACCACATCTCTGTTACCTCAAGTTTCCTCTTCTTTATGAGGAACATTGTTCAAAATTCATTGCTATAAAGGAAGACTGATATTATTTAGGAGTTCAGGATACCATTAACCTTACTGTAGTGTTTTTTATAAGCATAGAATTATTTTATTTTTAAAATGAATATAATTTTCAGAAACAAATTAGGTTGACTTAAAAAGATTTAAAGTGGTCCTCTTAAATGGAACAGAATGAGATACGACATGCCAAGAACTTTTTCAAAAGAAAAAATATTGCTTTGTTTTTTTTTTTTAATTTTAATTTTCTTTTTTGCATTTATTTAGTTATATAATTTTTGGTTTGGTGGGGGGTGGATGGGTCTGGAAATCTCATTTGTTGTCACTCAGATTTTAACACAAGAAAGCCAGATTGTTAATGTGGTAATAAAAATAAATAATAAAAAGGAGACCAAAATACAAAAGCCAAAAAAAAAAACAATTTTAAGTGACAATCCAAGTTTAACATTGACAAGTTGTGAATAGAAAAGAATTTGGAACTGAATGTTTATCATTTTTTAAAACTAATTCAATGAAGAACATTGATATTTTTTTATACCTGCAAAGCAAGCCATACACGCAAAAAAATCTATTTGAGATGAAAAAGAAAGAAATTGAAGACCTTTGTAAAATTCTTCATCATTTTCAGATAATTCTTCTGTTTCAGTTAGCTGGTGTCAAACTAAACATTGTTCTGAACCATGTATAGTTGTACAAGAACAAACAAAAAGAACAAAGTAATGATGGTGAGGCAGAAAGTAAAGAAATGAAAATTTTTTTGTATTGCCAGTATAGAGGATCAAGGTGGAAGGTCTCTTTGTGGGCAAGGGAAGTGACCTGGAGGATGATGGAATTGTTAGTGCCATGAAAGTATTTATAGAAAAAGCACAGGCAATTTACATTACAGTGGTGACAAAGTGACTGAAGCTGAGATATCAGGTCAGGACTAATAACACTGCAGATAATTTTTGGGATTTTATCATGAAACTCTAAATATATAGTAGGAACACCAGACCAGATGTGGCAGCATTATTCAAAGCAAGGATGATTGGCATACTTATAAATATGTAAGATAGATTCTGGCAAGAAAAACTGTCTAGCATAACACACTGAACTAACTTTTCTAGCAAAAGACGTTGCAATGGATTCAATATAATATTTTTACTTCATGTCAATGAAAAATATTAACCCGAGAAGACGTAACAAGTCACTCTTCTGGAGGTTAGTATCAGTTATGCTGATTGAAGGCAGAAAGGGATCTCTCAGATGATTACCAGAGAGCAGTTTCTTTTTGGAAGCATTAAAATTAACAAGCCATTCCTTGCCCCAGTTAACAACAGATTGTAGGTCATTTTGAGATCAGCTGCCAATTTGATAATATCAAACTGATTCACAGTTTTTTTATTCTACACTCAAATCAAGGTACATGATTTGACTTCCCATGATATACTTATATATATATATATATATATATATATATCTCAAATATTTATTTTTAGCAACAATAATAAATGTTCTCATATATTTAATGATAATTTTATACTTTTATTACTTTATTCTTTTTTTATTTATTGATTTGTTTCTATTATTGTCATTAATGATTAAAGTAATATTAAGTCAAAGTGAGACATTTGATAATGAACCGTTCACACCAATATCCAATGTAAAAAATATATGGTCATTCCTTGTCATGGTAGAGGGCTTACTTGTCCGAGTAATCCCAAGAGCAAAGCCATCTGGAGTTCCAACTCCTGTAAGGCCACCCATGATGGTAAGGTCGAAGAGGAAGTACCAGACTGAATGTGATTGACCCCATTGGTGGAATAGGCAACAATCTATACAATCTCAATGGCCAAACTGGCAGAAGAGGGCAATGTCAGTTGGGCAGGCATAACCAAGGTGGACCTTGACAGACTAAGTATCTGAGAGCCTGATGCAACCAAGTTTGTCAGATTTCGCTTGTCTCAATCTCCTTTGGGCTGTGAGAAGACCTCATTAAACTCACTTTGATTCACAACCATCTTTGCCACTAACACTAGAAAAGAGAAAGCAAATAGGGAGAGAAGATGATGATCCTGATACTCAGATGTGACAACTATATATATATATATATATATATATATATATATATATTATTAGTTTGTAATTGTGACAGTGATAATGTGATGATGATGATGATGATTTCGCTGCTTAAAATGACTAGACAATTTCAATGTATCTATTTTGAATATGATCACTCCCTCCCCCACATTATTTTTTAACTTGTCAAATCCTAGAAAAACTATTTTCTGGGTCACCCTGTTAAGTAGCTTATCTCCTTTCTTTCCCTCTCTCACTCTCTTTCCCTTTCCCCTCCCCATGTTTATCACTCTTTCTCTTCCCCCTAAAAAAAACTTATATCGAAATCTTTGACTTCTTCCCACTTTCTTTCTTTCTCCTTTTTCTCTCCCCTTTTTTCTTTTTTCTTTTCCTTGTGTCTGAATAGATTGAACTTCATTTATCTTTGTAAAATTGGTCTGAAAAGATGGATGTCTGAGTCCATGAAATAAATTATCACCTGACCTAATGGATTTTTAAGGATTCTGTATTCATTATTATGTTGCTCTGTTCTTACATTGAGCTCTCTTTAGATTTAGATCCTCCTTGGAATGATCCCTACTAATTATCAAGTGATATTATATATATATATATATATATATATATATATATATATATATATATATATATATGTGTGTGTGTGTGAGCAAGTATATACATGATTCTATCTCTAGCAAAAATGATGAAATTATCACACATGTTCATCCGGCTTTTTGACTTCATAGCAGATAAACAAATTATAGATATGATATGAAGCAAGGTTTTTTAGAAGCTGAGCATTCTGGTATCAAGAAATTTACCACAAATTAGATTATTTAAATTAAATTTAGATCCACCTTTACCGCTCAGACACACCATGCTACCAACATGGAATCCAAACACCATTTTTTCTTCCATATTCCAATTGTAATGACAAAGTTCTACTCAAACACCTTTTTTCAAAGAACAGTTATTTTATGGAACAGACTCCCAGGTGGATGCTTCCCTGAACATTAACCTCTTCAATCAATTGTCATCCATCCTCATCTTCATAAACTTCACTTTGTACTACTTTCTCCTACATTCTTATAATACATCTTATTTAGTAACTCTCTTTGAGTGGCTTTCAAGACTTGTATTGGTGAACGTTCGTAAAAAATAAATTTCTAGCTCAAGTAGAGGAATAAGTTATGTAATATCTCAATGTTGAGAAAAAACATTACAGAAGCAAAAAAAAAGAAATCGCCATACACACTTTGTTGTTTTGCGATAGCCTGAATTCTTTCAAACAAAGATTTCACTCGAGTAAAACAATCTTCTCTCTCTTTCTTGAATAGCAGTCGACAGATCATCTTTGAATGATGGAGACTCGTCATGGATGTGATTTATTTTAAATTTCTACAATAAATATTCAATTAGAATGAGATGCGGACTATCTGCTGACGAATATCATTGAGTTGATATGCATTTTTCCTGATAAAAATTTCTTAAAATTCTTTGTTTTGTGGCAAAATGCATTATCATTCTAAAAATTGACTTCATCATCATCTACTTTAAAGTGATATGTTCCTTCAGGACAAGAACGAACATGGCTCTCTTCAACTTCCTATTCTTTGTAGCTCTAAGTAATCTTTGTCTCCTTACTATCTCTCATAGACCCTTTTCTGCCATCAATTTACACAAATTAAGGAGCAAACTTACTATTTCCCTCTACCTGTTTTATATTCAATATATCCCATGAGTGTCAAATTTACAAAGCTTTCTTTGCTCTTTATGCTTCCAGAAATTTCAACACTTTCTGATTCTATGTGTCTTTTTTGTTTTCAGTTAAATTTAAAATATCTTTGTTCAGTGCATGGTATCCTCAATATCCTTCTGTAGAGCCACATGAGGAAATTATTCAGCATCCACTACCATATGAGAGGACTGATATTACATAACAGTTAAAAAAAAATTCAACCAAGGGTAGTACTACTGGTGCTTGGTCAATGAATGCAGAATGTTTCCTTATAAGGAAATGGCGAATATTACCATTACAGATTACAAGAACAGATTTTGATCCTAACCTGATATCCAGGGAGTGAGGAAAAGGGTAGAGTAGCATTTGCTGTTAAGTCAATGAATGCTTAATGTTTTCTTCTAAGGAAATGGCAATTACTAGAGATTAAGAGAACAGATACTACACTTTGATCCTAACCTGATTGCCAAGGAGTGAAAAAAAGAGTAACTTGAAGGAAACAGCTAATTACCATTTGGTTGATTTTTACAGTTTTGTTATAAACACCGACTCCTGTTTCCACCCCTGATGAGGAGAACAGATACTACACTTTGATCTTGGCCTGATGGTCTGGGGAAAAAAGAAATGCACATCTCAAGCAGAACTGGTTACTCAGTCAATGAAATTGCTAATATTAGCATAACTAGTTGATTTGGTTGATTTTTGTTAAAATCACTTGGAATTTTCTACCTTGATCTTTTAACACTGTACTCAAATGTCTTCCTTTTATAATCTTCCTATTTTATTTAGACGCATCCAATTTTAGACTGATTGTAAACCACTCACATTCATATTGGATTTCCTTCTCAAAAGAATTTTATAGTTGTTTCCATTGTCAATTGACAGCATTCTTGTTGGTATTTACATGCCCTCCCCCACCAAGGCAGGATGTGACACATGTTGTTTAACACTGAGTGCTTACAGCATGAATACAGGGCAAGGATAAAAACCGCTTAATCACTAAGACCATAGTCATATTGATGTTGGTATCTACTAACCCTCCTTCTTGGGTACATTAATTATTTGTTTTTCTATGGTTTATCAACTCTTCGCAGGTTATTTAAAGCCAGAATATATCTTTTTTAGATCGTAAGAATTTTTTTTAGATAAATAATGGTTTAGTGATACAAGTCTTACTAATTAACCAATAGATGGGGAAGAAAAGGTGGATTCATACCTTTTCCAAGGTATTTGTGTGTAAATGAATATAACAAAACCAACTGGAATTGGAACTAATTAATTTAACAATTTCAAGGTAATATCCATTGCACCACCCACACATCCAAACTTACAGCATCTGGTATTCTGAATTGGTTACCCATCTAGGTGCTGACCAGGCTTGATGTTGTTTAGCTTTGGTGATCATACAGGAACTGGTATTTCAATGTGATGTGGCTATGAGCTCTCTTGAGGTGCTGCTGAGTTGGTATCCCCAGGACCAAGCATATCTCATAGATTTTCCATGAACTGCTCAAGGACCGAAACATGCTAGAGTGGTGAAGAACAGTTACTACACTTAGTATTTACTCGTCCCCTCAGGGTAACGGAATATGGTACACAGCCCAAAACTGACCAGTCCCTGCAGCCAACATTTTGCTGGTGTCAATATTCAACCAACCCTCTCTCTTTGGTGCAATGAAGGAGGTACTGCCACAGGGTTGGAACCCCCAGGCCCAGGTCTCACTCAGTTATTTTTTGTGTGTTTCTGTCTGAAGATGGAAACACAATTGAGAGATAAAATGTAGTTTATCCACTTGAAGGCACATACTACACTTGGTATTTACTTGCTGCCCCAATGTTGGCAGGATGTGGCATAAGGTCAGTTTAATGTGGGAAGCCCAAATGGTTGCATGCAAGCCAGGTCCAAAAATTGACCAATTCCTGCAATAGTCGGTTGTGCTGTCATCGGTATTACTACCCACCGTCCCTGCCCATCTTTAGTGCAGTGAGGTAGGTTTTGCTGCAGGTAGTTCTTTCCTTGGACCAGACACATCTTAATATTTTTTTACTTGCACTCTGTTCGATGACACAAACACAACTGAGAGATAAAATGTAGTCTGTCTGCCAAGAGGCAGATACTACACTTTGATCCCAGCCCAAAATCTGATTCATTTACTCACCTACCAACAACAGCAAAATATGACACAGGGTTTTCTTTTATATAGTGTTGCCTTTGGCTAATCCCCAAATTCTTAGGTCCCTGCAATCACTCTCACACTGTTGTTGGTATCTCTACTGATTTACCCACTTTTAGTGCAATGAGAAAGTTGTGACCACAGGGTTGGAATTCCTGGGGCTAGGTTGCCCTCCAAGTTTTTTCTGTGAGCTGCCCAAAGACAAAAACACAGTAGATTGAAGTGAGGTACCAATACTTTGATTTTATTTGCTTGGCCTACCCACTAGGCTAGCATTTGGCACATAGTTTTTTTTCATGTAGGGTGCCCATAAATATACATATCGGCCAAGGATAAAAATTCTCCAAAATATCCACTGTCATGCTGGTATCAATATTACACCGACCATACCTCTCTTAATCCAATGAGGAAGATGCCACAGAAGAGCTGGAACCTCTCCCCACCGGATCAGGTACCTTCTCACATCTAAAATGAGAACACAGTTCACTTTGATCCCAGCCCAAATGTTTGATTATTTTTACAATTTCAATTAACAAAATCCAACAGTTGATTAAAGTCAGTAAATTAATTTGCATATTTATAATTATTTGATTTGGGGACAAAATTTACATTGAGACTCCATAATTATTTTTCTGATCTGGAAAAAATAAGTCATTAATTCAAATAGTTTAATCAAATTTGCTAAAATTATTGATTGATTCGTTTGCAAGTTATTTAAAGCCAGAAATTATTTTTAGATTGTAAGAATGTTTTTTGAAATAATAATGATTTAGTGATACAATTGTTATTAATTAACCCATAGCTGGGGGAGGGAAGAGGTGGATTCATACCTTTTTGCATGTAAGTGAATATAACAAACTGGAATTGGAAGTCATTTCTCTAAGTCATTCTGCATTACACCACCTGCACATCCAAGCTCATAGCACCTGGTATCCCCACATGGTATTCGACTATGCCCGATGTTGCTTAACTTCAGTTATCATATGGGAACCAATGTTTCAACATGATATGGCTGTAAGCCCCAAATCTGTTCAGGATATAAAGCCAGAATGATCAGTGATAAAACAGACATTGTTCTCTGTCGTATCGGCAATTTGTTCATCAATTACAAAATCATAAAAGAAAAAAATGGATGAACATCCTACTAAGTGTGGAGATTTCATAATTTTTTTTTTCAGGAGCTGTATATATGAAAAACATTTATTTCTCAAATCACAAAACATGAAAGTTAAGAAAAAGTTAAAGGAAGTTGAAAGAATTTCATTTTCTCTTTTATTTATTTTCTCTTTCTTTAAAAATGCTGCCAATGAATTCCATGAGGTCCACTGGCTTCAAGAACAAATTGCAGCTGTGGAAAAGAGAAGCAAATGAGAAAGCCAATGAAATACCAGACTTGTACAAAAGACAATTGATGATTACAATGAAGATGAAAAGAACCAATCAGAGGAATGGCTGATTGGTAAAAGACTAAAGAATATGGATTAGGTGATTGATTTTCAATAATATTGCTGGCTCCTTGTTTGTTAGAAAGAAGAAAAGGGAATCATTCTATAAAAGCAAAAGGAATGATAGAGACACACACACACACATATATATATATATATATATATATATATACTACATTTCAAAGTTTGAGGCCACTGCTGGTAATTTTTTAAATTGGCCCAAAATAGTAGTTGTTTTGGACATTAAATAAGAGAAAATTATTATACATGTCTAAAAAAAGTGAGACATGATTTTTTATTTGAAATTTTATTATGACGAAAAGAAAAAAAAGGATTTCATGATAAAATTTTGCTTTCATCAAAATATCCTTCTTTAGGCTTGATTACTGCAGCACAAATTTTTGACATTGATTGAAAAATTTCTCAAAGTATAAGTTTGATAATTAATTCCAATCTTTTGTCAATGTCTCTTAGAGCACTTTTTCATTTTTTTCCCCTCTTCTGTCAAGTTCATCCCATGCTAATTCAGGGGTATCTTCAAACTTTTGAACTATAGTGTATGTTGTGTAGTGTGTATATATATATATATATATATATATATATATATATATACACACACATACACACACAACATTAACAAATATGAAAATATATACCAAAATATAATACACACAGAAAAAATGATATGTTTATACACACATACACACATATATAAATGTATGTATGTATATATATATATATATATATATATATGATAGAATAAGGAACAAATAATAAAATGTTTATAAAGCTAATATGTTTTGCCTTTATTAAAGCTTCATCAGAGAATGAAATATGGAGAAAATAGAGAAAGAGAAATAATTCTAATGTTTTTCATTTTTTTGTTGTTGTTTGCTCTTCATTGGTTAAGTAGATTGCATGTATCCACCAACAACTATCACCACTATAACCAGTGTTATGTAAAATTGTCTCCAAATCAACATGTAGACAATCATCAAACATAAATAAAAATGCTTGCTACACACACACACACACACAGATATAACCACATATACAAACAAATATACATTATCATCCAAATTTTACAAAGACAAACTAGAATCATGATACACATACATTTACATACATTTTACACACAAATGCTGCTTGACAAGATAAATGCGATGTTCTTGACAGAAACTTGGGGTACTTTAAGAAAGTACCTTTTACAAAACTTGAAAAGAAAAATGGGTCTCAGGAATGCTATTAAAAACTGCTACCCATTTTGGATAATCACAAGACATGAAATAGCATTGTCAATAGGTAAATATAACAAAACTATTTTCTTTTATGTAGGCACCTCCACTGATTTGCTACAAAAATAGCATACCATGATGAAAAATGGCCCAAACTTAATGAAAACAAAGTTTTATTGTCAAAATCTTTGTTATTATTAAGAAGAAAGACCAAAGGATATTTTCATTATTAAATTAAATTTTTTAATCCTTTTTAGAACTTCCAAAATTCTGGTTATTTCTTGCTTTATGTCAGCAAATGACCATAAAAATAGTATAGGAAATTTTAGTGTCTTTTTGCATTGGTTTGGAAATTCTTATAAAAATCAAATAATTGTCAGATTTTAATGAAACATTTATGGCTTATTCAGAACTGAATGAAATTATTTTAGAAATGTTTGTTTTTAGAAAATCAAAGTGAAAATATTTTCTTTTTACATCTGTTAACTCCCCCCCAGTTATTTAATTTTATTAAATTTTGAGAAATTAATTTTTGTGGAACATAATGTTCATATTAGTTATAAGCAGAAGTCCTTGGAGAATTTAAATCATCAATTTTCTTTTGTAAAACAGGGCCCCAGTTATCAAAAATCAGCTCTGAATCATAAAATTAAAAAAAATGAAATAAAACTAAGGCATTATTTAATTAGAAGCTTTATGAAGAATTCATAAAGCTTTTAATTGCTTTATAAATAAGATATATTATGGACATTATTCTCTTCAGAAAAAACCCTTTTCTGATAACTAATGAATTTTTACTAGAATTGTTTGCATTTTTTAAATTTTAATTAGAATAATTTATAAAGTTTCAAATCTCTTAAATTTCTGCATTACTTTGTCTCTATTAGGTGATATTGTTATTAAGTAAAGACTATATTTACTAATCATAAGTCAAAAAGCTTAGTACAAATCAACAAACACCAATATTATAAAAAAGAATTTTGAATTTTTTTTGTATGTCAATTTTTGTAGATATGCATGTCCATACATGTCATTATCAGAAAATAAGAGCAATATCTATAGTAAATATAAAACCAAAATATCTAAAATTCAATCAAACATTAGATTATGAAGAATATTTTCTTAAATTTTTAAGATTACCAAGAACTTAAAAATTAAATAAAAAAGGTTATATTCTTCAATTATTTTTTTACAGATATAACCACCATAGAAAAACATTGGGTAAACTTTCAGGCTCTCAACATGTCAACACCTGAAATAAACAACTATTGCTGTATCAAAAAATGCATTTCTGCGATATTTTAAACATAAAGTAATATTTTTCAAAAAAGTGTATTTTTTAATAAAGAGAATTACATTCTGATGGAAGAAGACTAAAAATGGAGCTAATTTCAGCTCCATTCAAAGCAAAAACTCCTTCCAGTCAATTTAAATTAGTTTTTGAAATACAACAAAATATTTTGCTTATTGGAAATATTAAATTTAAACTATTAGCTTGAAATTAAAACTAAAATGAAAACTTCAAGAAAGATTTTTCATTTTAAAAATTAATTTTAAACCTTATATATCACAAATCTGTCCAGACACCTACTTTTACATGTATTAAAAACTCTTTTAAAATACTTTAAAATAGAAAACTTTTATATACAGACAAAATAAAATACACAAATATATATATATATATATATATATATATATATATATATATATATATATATATATATATATATATATAATAGAGAGAAGAAATTCTGTAAGGTATATACTAAAATAGAATACAGAAAAAGAATGTGCTCTATACCACAATGTCAGAACTTTACATTTATCATAATAATCCACATACGTGACTGACCCCATTTACCAATTACTTGTATACTAATACATACAGTCATCAGACTATTATTACTGGTTTGTTCAGTAATAGGAGCATTTATACCTCCTCAGGTAACTCAAGTTGTTACACTGGAGATAGATGGTGAATACATATAATGTACTCCCCAACTAAAAACACTGAGGGGAAATTCCCATACATTTGTATAGGAGTAGATAGGTTTACCTATCATCCGGTTCACACTCCTCCCTAGTCTTTTGAACAGGAGTAGAGGTTTATCTCTTGTTTCCTTTTAGTATTGGGTTTCTGGTTCCTTCTAAAGTCTACTTCAACTCTATATGTCTAATGTCTTCAACTAAACTCTGAAATTTTATTTACTATTTTTTTCCTCAATCAGAGTAGATAGTTCATCTGGTTCACACCCATCCCTGATCTTTTGAACAGGAGTAGATGTTTATCCCTTGTCTCTTGTTTAGGATTGAGTTCTGGCTCCTTCTAATGTCTTTTTCATTCTCTTTCACTCCCAGTAGCACCTTGTGTCTTTGTGGCATTATTTACAAGTGTGACACAAAAGTAAAGAGAAGATGATGACAAAGTGTTTTGCCAAGAGCATCTGCTCTCTTGGCCTTCATCAGGTTAGAATGAAAGAAAGACAAAACTGTATGTAAGGAAAAATATGTTTGAATTTCGGAGAATAAATAGAGACCATAAATCAAATTACCTTATCACATCCATGGCCAGAACCCAGAGAGTGTCTGTCTGCCTATTTGTTTCATATATATATGTATATGAAGTTCTTAGAATATATACTTATTCCTTGTCGACCCGTTTTGTCATTTGACTTTATCAAGGCAAGTGATGATAAACAACAGTTTCCCTGATTGTCTATTTTATTCATTTTGTCTTCTCAACAGATTTATTCTGAGAACTTTAACACATTGTGACATGGAAAATAAAAAAACATACACTTAGTCCCAAAAAAAAAAAAAAAAAAAAAAAAAAAAAAAAAAAAAAGAAGAAAAGTTACTAATATCCAGAAAGAGCCTTTCGCAGGAGTGTCTTTTAAAATTTCGAATTTCATTTAACTACACAACATTTCACTTTTGTTTATCATCACTTGCCATGATAAATTCAAATTACGAAATGTGCTGGCAAGGACTAAGTTCTATTTTCCAATTGTCTATATATATATATATATATATATATATATATATATATATATACATGTGTGTGTGTGTGTGTGTGTTTAGTCTCTGCTGAATGTTAAATCAGTCCACTGAAAAAAGAGAGAGTTTTTTTATGTATATCCTTGTATATACGTGCACATATGTACACAGGCACATATATATATATTAGAACTTTTTTTATGGATACTTATACACACAAGTACATATATACATGCCCACTCATATACATTTGTGCATACATATACACACACATAGAGCCACATGCATTTGTATTCCATTGGTGAGATGTAAGTTCCACCCAAACAGCTTCTTTCCATGAACCACTGCTTTGTGGAACTGACTCCCAAGAGGTTGCTTCTCTGATCACTACAATATTAACCTGTTCAAGTCTTGGGTTAACTGTTATCTTCCCCACAGATCCACATAAGCTGTGCCTCTTACTTTGTAACCCTCTATTGTGAGTGGCTCTCGGGCTTTGTACAAGATCAACATGATTGTAAAAGATAGATATCCCAAGAGGGTGCTTCCCCAGTCACTACAATTCTAACTTGTTCAAGTCTAGGTTTAACTGTTATCTTCCCCACATATTCGCATAAACTTTGCCTTTTACTACCTAACCCTCTATCTAGAGTGGCTCTTGGGTCTTGTACAAGGTGAACATCAATGTAAGACAAAACCTATATTAAGAAGCAAGGTTTTCTTAAGATATTTCTTTATTCATGGTAAAGGGAAAAAAAAAACAAGTATAAAGATTTTGAGTTTGTAAAAAAATCATCTAAAAAATGTCACCCATTTTCTGATTTTTATTCAATTTGAATTTCATTCCTTTATTTTTTGACAAAATAAAATTATTTCTTGTCAGCACAATTTTGTTCAATTGTTGTTTTCTTTTTTTATTTTACAAAATATTATTGCAGAGGAAGAGCAGATTGCAGAGTATTGAGAAAAGAGAGATTTGGTTCCCTTGAGCAAGAAGTAAGGTCATGAAAGTTAATTGATAATAGGTTTGCAATGCCTGTAGGTTTAGAGAATCAACTGCAATTTCACTCACGTATATCGTGAAAGGATTCGTGATTCTAATAGAGTTCAGTTTATGACTATAAAACAATTAATATTACTGAAATTATTGAATAACCTAAATTGCTTAATATACTAAGGTCTTTAAATCTCTCACTGCCATGCCTGTATGGAGAGGGCCTGTTTTGGTGAGATCAGGTAAAACACTCTTTTCTTTTTTAATCATTTCACCCCAGGCAAGGCAATAATGTCACTAAGTTACATTATAAAGAAGATGAAAGAACGGAAGACATTATTAAGGAGAGATAACAATAAAAGAACAGAAATTAAGAAGACAGAAGATAATGATTGACATTGCATTTAAATTTTTGAACATCAAAATTGACCAGAAAAGAGAATTCTACCTTTTTCTGTGATATGGACTTATCTTAACAATGACTGTTCTTAACCGTTTAGTGTAAGGCTATAAATTCTCTTTCATCAGTAATGTCCAGGCAAGGTAAATATTTTTGTGTTCTGAAAAGGCAATTTCACTTAAAAATTTTCCCCAGTTCTCTATGTTTAATTGTTTGTTTGTTTGTTTGGGTTTTATGGCATATCAACCACTGTGGGTTATTTAATGCCAAATCCAGTTTAAATGAATTTTAAATGCCTATTTTGTATGGAATAAAAAACGTATAGCTGGCAACATTATTTTTTACAAAAAACTTAGAGCTGGCAACATTATGGTTTCAAAAACGTATAGCTGGCAACATTATTTTTCCGAAAACATTATCAGAGGCCTTGCTGTTGGATGTAGTTTATCGCCGTACCCAGGACATATGTTTAATTGTATTTCTTCATAAGAAACTTAACAAGAACAAATGACATTTAATTAGTCTTCCATTAACAAATACTAATTGCGTTAGTAATTTAGTATCAGCAAAACTCCCTGAATAATGATACAAATAAACTTAATTGACAAGCTTTATGAAACAGATACTTTTTCGTTATAAATTTCATTTCTAATTAGAAAAAATGCACAAATATGATATGATGCCCTCACAAAAATAAAAAAAAAGAGTTACATTAAAAGGTTTTGTAAAGTGCACTGATATCATTTTGAAATGAGAGGCATGATAAAATTAGACTTTATCATGCTGAAATCAGAGCTGATTGCAATTTTATTTAATACTTGAAAGCAAAGAAAATGTTTCCTACATTTTACCAACATTTGAACTGAACACAAGTAGAAGAAGTGCATTCAGCTTTTATCTATTTTTTGTCAAGCAAAAGGAAAAAAAAAAAAAATATATAATGCATTCACATGAAATTTTGATGATGTAACGTCACCAAAAACTGAAAGAGAATTGCAAAAGAAAGAAAATGCAAGCAACTGTTCTCCCAACTTTTCAGCTTTGTATCACTGGAAAATTTATTATTTCATTGTTGCATTCTTTTGTTATTTTACAATGTCAGAATTGTTATTCTTTCACTACAGTAAGGATCAGTATTCTCTTTTAGCAGAGAAAGATGATATCCCACATTTTTGACTCCACTTCTTAAATGTGTTGTAGACTTTCTCTTTGTAAAAGGAAGCCATATTTTGTTTTTGTAGTTTTGTTTTATACCATTACACTAATAATGTAAGAAACATCATGATTTAATTTTGCATACTGTCTCGATTTATAATCTATCCATAAAGAGACAGTTTACACCCAGTATTTGCTATATTTGTTATTTTAATATCGTCCCCAAATAAAATAAATAGTTTTCCTAACAGTTCAAATAGATCTTTGTGCCGTACCTTATCAAATGTTTTTTTGAAACATTGGTATATATATATATCATTTAGCATTTGACTTTTCACTCTGATATCATTGTGTTTCATGTTGCAGTGTGTTTAATGAAACCACATTGTTTTTATTCTATTTCCAATTGAATTCTGCTAAGAGCTCTCCAGAATTAAGACATATTAATATAATTGGAAAAATATATTTAGAGGAACATATAAAAAACCTCTAATTATAACAGTAAGGACATAACAAAATATGCTGGCATTTTTTATAGCCTTGTTATATGAGTATTAATATGGAATTTAATGTACGTAAAGTGGGGATTTGTTCTCTGTTATTATTAGGTAATAAGTTGATCTGCATCAGTGTTACTATATACTAATATAGAAACTGAAAAATTATAAATATTCACATGTGGAAATCCAATATTAGTAAGGACTTGGCAGAATATGTCATAATTATATATGGCATGGGTAAACTAGTGTTAATACAAGATTCTACTGGATATAAAGTGGGAGATCGGTTTTCTATTGTTATTAAATAATGAACTGATCCCCCAAGAATTACTTAACAATGACTTCTCATCATTTTTGATGGCTTGGATAAACTAGCATTAATATAAGATTCTACTGGACATAAATTGGGGGATCGGTTTTCTATTGTCATCAAGTAATAAACTGATCCCCTTCCTTAATTAACTCTTATTAATATAATAATTGAAAAAATATATTCAGAGACTCATCTGTGAAAACTCTGTAGTGACAGTTTGGACTAAACAAAATATGCTGTCAGCTTTGATGGCATGGATAACTTAAATTAATATGAGATTTTACTGGACATAAAGTGGGGGATCGGTTTTCTATTGTTATTAAGTAATAAAATGATCCAATTCAATTAATTAATACTTATTAATATAATAATTAGAAAAGATTTACAGCTATATTACATTGAAATATCAGTTTCTGTATGATCAGCTAAGTTAAGCAATACCAAGCTTAGTCATTACCTAGATTGGTGACCACTTGGGAATATCAGGTGTTGTAAGTTTGAATGTGTAGATTGGTGTAATGAATAAAAGATTGGAATCATTAATCAGATAGAGCGGAGTTTGAATTACTGTTGGATTTATTATATTCGTATGCACGCAAAAGATCCTTGGAAATTGTATGAAACCAACTTTTCTCCGCACCCTCAGCTATAGGTTCGTTTGTAAGACTTGTGTCACTAAATTATTAACTTCAAAAGAAAAATTCTTTCAATTTAAAAATAGTTTCTGGCTTGAAATAACATACAAAGGGTTGATAAGCCATAGAAAACAAATCAATCAAATAATTGGAAAAAATATATTTAAAGACTGTGTGATTATTGTAATGACTTAACAAATTAAGCCAGGATTAATTGTAATAGTAATAATAATAAAATTATTCTTAAGTAACAAACTGATCACAAACAGAATTGTTATTAATATAATGGAAAAATAGGCTTCAAGACTCAGATGTGAAAACTTTCTAAATATAGTAAGGATTTTTATGGTTTGGCTAAACTAGAATTTATCTACACTATTCTACTGGATGTTAAGTGGGGGATCGGTTTTCAATTATTAGTAAGTAATAAACTGATACCCTTCCTCATTTGATGTATATTAAGATAATAATTGGAAAAGATATATTTAAAGACTCATATGTGCAAAGCTTTTTATTATAGTAAGGAATTAACAAAATAAGCCATGATTTTTCATGACTTGGACAAACTAGAATTAATCTACACTATTCTACTTGACACTAAGTGGGGGTTGGTTTTCTATTGCTATTAAGCTTACAGCGATATCACATTGAAACACCAGTTAAGCAATGTCATGCCTGGTCAGTAGGTAGATGGGGGACCACTTGGAAACACCAGCTATTTGGATGTGCAGGTGGTGTAATGGATAATGATTTGGAATTGGAACAAGTTGTGTTCGTTATATTCATTTATACACAAGGGAAAGGTATAAATTCACCTCCTCTCCTTTTAACTATGGGTTAAACAGTCGGACTTGTATTGCTAAATCATTGTTATTTTACAATCTAAAAATATTGTCTGGCTTTAAATAACCTACAAAGTGTTGATGACGTGTAAATCTTTTAATTATAGGAATAACTTGGAGGTGGAGGTACAGTAATGGATAGTGGTTTTGAGTGAAGAATTGGAAAGCCAAATTCAAATTCCATTCGAATCCATTACATTCACTTATGTACTAATACCATTGGGAAAGGTATGATTCCTCTTCTTCTCCCCCCAGTTATGGGTAAATAGCAGGACAGACTGGGTTCTATAGCCGTGGATGGCAACTGGTCTACCACAGAAAGAAATGGCAGCCTACTGTGAGAAAAAAAAAACTGCTTTGTCAGACGTGTATCAAAAGATACATGATCGCTTTAGCATGTATCACACATGGCACATAACTGAATGACTTAACAAATTAAGCCAGGATTAGTTGTAATAGTAATAATAATAAATTATTAGGAAAAAATTGTTGTAAGGAATCAACATGAATATAAAGTCAAAGCAGTCAACAATTATTTTTTAATCCTAAGGTAAAAATGAATGATTAAAATAGGTCAAAAAGACAAAACATTATGCATTGTCATCAACACCAGCATTATTATTATTATGATTATTATTGTTTATTATTATGCTTTATTTATTATTATGGTTATATATTATTTTTATTATTATGGTTTATTATACTTCTTCTCTTTTATGATTATCAAAACCTTTGGAATGATCAAATATTTTGCCTCAGTTTTCTTCAACAATTTCCCACAGTTCAAAACATTCTATCATGAAGGCATTTGATTTGTAGAGCATTCAATAACAGCCACCAAGACTATTAACCAAGGCAACGTATCCTCCCTATTCCCTTCATTTACGATAAAGCAATTTTCAAGTAAAGGTGAGATGAGGAAATCTTCTGTAAAGGAGATTGCATTATTCATTGTTGCCATAACAACAAAAGTGTCTCTTAATTGACACCTGTTTACTATGACAACAGTTTCATAGTGGCTGGGCATGTTGGAAAAGATGGTTGGCTGGACTTAAATTCAGAGGCATTTATTTTATTACCTGAGCCAGAGATTAATTTCCTCAATGTACAAAAAGAATAACTAGGATTTTTTAACATACAACTTAATCAGGTTTTTTATTATTGTATATTGAGTAAGGTTGACAAAAAACAAAATATATAATATTTTGTAAGTGTTTGTGTGTGTGTGTGTGTGTGTGTATATATATATATATATATATATACGTTCAATTTCTATAAAAATAATCAATTTTTTACTTATTAATCTGCCATATTTTTATTATTTTATCTAAAAGAGAAGGATATACTTAAAGGCAGTTACATGACAGTGCTCAATTGATGATGCTCTTCATTGGATCTAATGAGTTTCTCCTGCAAAGGAGGATGCAGGTTTGAATCCAGCCAGAGAGATCATTTTTCTTTAATAAGATTTCTTAAATATTCAAGCCAGGAGACGAAAATAAAATACTGTTTAAAAAATAAATGGAGCATCTACTCATATATGAGTATCAACTAAAAATAATGTTTAAAGTGATATATATATATATATATATATATATATATATATATATATATATATGTGTGTGTGTGTGTATATATATATATGTGTGGAGGCATGTTAATGGATGGTGGCTAAGATTGAGGAATTGGAGAGCTGAATTCAAAATCTAATTGAGATCACTGCACTCACTTATGTGCAAATAACATTGGGAAAAATGTGAATCCATCTCTTCTCCTCACCCATTTGTAGATTAAATCACATAACAGAAAGTGTCCTATAGCCTTGGTTGGCAAACAGTCTAGGTGAAAGTCAACTCTTAATTCAAAACCTGAGGTAGATCATTTGGGGACCTTGTGGCTCACTATGTGCACTAATTATCTATATTCAGTTCTTCCAAAATTTGTGGTTGGTTTTGTACAGGCCTCCACCATTATAATTAAATCATATGTGTGAGTCATCTAACTGTTTGGTTTTAAAGCCTGAGTTTCTGAAGCCTCATATTTTGAAAATTACATGAGAGTCCAGTATATATACATACAATATACAATATTTTAGTATTGGTACAATCTGCTACATGGACAGGTGGTCAGTGTCTAAATCCACTCTCCCGCCTACTCTGTCACCACTGCTGCTGCTGCTGTGTGTGTGCGTGTGTGTGTGTGTGGGGGGGGGTAACATGTCACTCTGTAAGACAAAAAAAAAACTTGTGAAAGAGTGGAAGAGCTTCTTATAGAAGCCAATGGCTAACATGTATGTATACTATGCTTGGACTGAGAAATACTTGGGTTGGTGTCCAAGTGTGTAGTTAGACCACTTGATGTGAAGGATCCCTACTCCTTTTTAGGACTCCCTTAGCAGTGAAGGACCCCTGTTTTTTTTGTAACTTGTGGTCATCTTGTTGGATTTACTGATCTGCAATGTTTTATGTACTTAAAATATTCACACACAGGAACAGCTTCCACCATATATATATATATATATATATATATATATATATATATATATATATATATACATTTTAAGACATTTTTATGTTTATACAGCATATATGAATGTACCTGTGTGATTCATTGAAGATTGTAGTTTAAAAGCAGTAAAATCGACCTTGCTAATCGAACAATCCTCTGTGGCTCAATTGGTTAAGGCACGTCAGACTATATGACGGTTCCGTATAGGATACAGGTTTGATTCCTGTTGGAGGACGAATATTTTCTATGAAAATTTCTCGGACATTCAGGCTGGTAAATGTTATTAATACCGTTTATTATAAACAGAGCATTTACTTAAATATTTTTATCTATAAAAAGAATGTATAAACATAAAAATGTCTTAAAATAACTGTCGGACTTTGTCCATTTCATATATATATATATATATATATATATATATATATATATATATATATATATATAAAGAAAGAAAAAGTAAGATATATAATCTGGTGTTCTTATAGATATTTTTATTTTTACAGAGCATTAATATTATAAATTTAATCTGATTTAAAATATGTTTTTTTCGCTACACAGTTCTAACCATGTTTCAAAAATGGAAGCTAAAAGCTTCGAGTTTAATTTTGTAATTAAATTAAAAACATTAGTTCCATTTCATCCTCTAGCGAATTTTGGAGTAACTTAATTTTAAATTTACTGGGTTTTAAAGGCACGGCAAAAAATCATAATTTACTCTTTCCAGGGATACAGAGAAATCCATTCATCCAGACAAGGAGTGGTTGTGTGTTCTTTTTCATTAACTTTTGTCGTATCAGTTATTAGTTACATTTGAAAAAGGGGTTACGTTTAGGTAGGGGTAAGTCACAATCATCAGCAACACACAAGCAGTTAGCATTGAAAACACAAACATCATCATCACAATGCCCACAAACAGAACCCAGCTTAACCAAAAGGCCAAACCAATAGGAGTGTGTGTATGGGTGTGCATGTGTGTGTGAGGAAGTGGAAGTTTCTCTGATGGCGCAGGCTGTAGATCTGAAAAATGTCAAGAACACACTTACCTGCTACTTGTTGAAAGTAACATCGCTACATATAAAAACTAACAGTCTCGATGCCAAAAGAGAATTACAACTGCATATGTATAGATGCCCGAATGCATGGATATATATATCTTGTTTATATGGATAAGAACAAAAATACTTACACCTGTATGTATGTGTGTCTATGTATATGAGAGTATTGCCCCAAACAAACACAGAAGTAGATTCTCTCTCCCAACACCAAACATGGTCAAACAAGCATAAATAGATAAAATTTTAAAAAATAAACCAGTTTGTCTGATGATCGCAAAAGCATGAAACCCAGGGTC
Organism: Acanthosepion lycidas; assembly: GCA_963932145.1. Lineage (NCBI taxonomy): Eukaryota > Metazoa > Mollusca > Cephalopoda > Sepiida > Sepiidae > Acanthosepion > Acanthosepion lycidas. The sequence goes on from OZ010594.1 coordinate 7,839,232, forward strand.
ACACACATATCCATACAACTGAATATATATATATATAAATATAAAAGTGAACATAGAAGTCAACACTTAGAGGCGACAGTCTGTTTCATGCTATATGCAATTGTCAGGCCACCATCAGGTTGACTTCTATGTTCACTTTTATATTTACACACGCTCTATCTCTGATATTGAGCACTTTATTCCATAAATATAGCACACCTTAAGACTATATTTCTTTATATATATATATATATATATATATAAAAGAATATAGTTTTAAGGTATGCTATATTTATGCTCAATATCGGAGATAGAGTGTATGTAAATATAAAAGTGAACATTGAAATCAACACTCGGAGGTGACAGACTGTTTCAGGCTAAACACAATCATCAGGACTCTGAGTATTGACATCAGTGTTCACTTATATATTAAAGAGTAGCAAGAAGCTGCAAAAATTTTTGGTTATGATGTGGACTTTTTTAAATATATATTATACACTATTTTCCATATTTTTGCTACACACATTTCATGTCTTGCGACCTTCATCACATGAAGAGTAGTTATTTCCACATATTATTTAAAAGAATTAAGTTTTCCTTATGTTTTCTGATGTTTAACCATTGTCTTTTGTTTGTTTTAATAATAGTAATTTTTTTGCTCCAAGAAAATTTAGGTTACTACTACACACAAAAAATTCACATTATAATCAAAAACATTTGCAGCTTCTCTCTACTCTTTAAAATATACACTTTTCTCTCATTGGAATAACTTTAAACTCCCTTTGATATATATATATATATATATATATATATATATATATATATATATATATATATATGTGATAGGATAAAGAACAAATAGGAAACAGATCTCAATCTAACATTTCACTTTATTAAATCATCATTAGATATCAAGATAAAAATGATGAAAAACCACAGAAACACAGATTAATGGTATGCTGTGTTTGGCTATTTTTTATCAATTAGATTAAGACCTGTTTCCTACTTATTCTTTATCCTCTCATTTTGTTAGATTCTTATTCCTACTTGATCTATATCAACTGCTTTGCTGCACTGTATCACAGCTCATCAATGTGGCTAGACATGCGATTGCTTCATGCTGCAATTGAAACCTGACCAATTTGACTTCAGTCAGAGACTCTCACCCTTAGGCCATTAGGGAGAAAGGGAACTTTTAATGCATTATATACAAGATATAAGCATTACCAACTACCAGAGGGCTCAGTTCATAATGAAGAGCCTTATATATATATATATATATATATATATATATATATATATATATATATATATATATAATGTGAATGTGACAAAGAAGAATCTTCACTCTAGACATGGGAACGTTACCTTGTTAAATTTGTCAAGAAAGTAACTCTTCTTTATGTAATCAGTCTACAGTCTAGGGAGGTTATCCCAGAATGAAGCACTTTTGGAAAGTGCCTGAATACCATAGCACAGGTTGATCTAAATTTGGTAGATGGAACTGTACAAAAGCTTGTACTAAAACAAATTAACAAGTCATTGTGACCAAGGGTTTGAGAGTACTAGTGCTGTTCACACTGCTAATCATGCCAGATTATGCACTCTCTCCCAAAAACTGTAAGATCTGCTTAGTATAGTTGCAGTATAAACCATAAGAGGTAAGCTCTGTGGGCGTTAAAGTAATAGAGTAAAGTAATAGAAATGTGCCTGAGTAGAAGTCTGGAATAGGGATTGGCTATTCACCCAAGCAAACAAATGAATAGTAAATAATACCAGGATGTAGACAATGGAATCTTGCCTCACACATAGACACCACATTGGTTCTTGAAAATGACTGAGATGACTGAAAGTACTTTAACAAGAGAGCAACATAACATGATTTTTGGGCAGTTTATCCACAATTTCAAGCACAATACACAACACTAGATTTGAAAAATGTAAAAATGTATATATACAACCCAGTGTGTCTGAAGATTTTAATTTTTAATATTTTTTATTGTTCAAAATATATATATATATATATATATATATATATATATGTATGTATGTATGTATGTATGTATATCTATATATATATATAGGGGCACCACAAGGTAATGTAATGGTTAGCAAGTTTGTCTTGTGAGAACAATTACAACTGAGTAGTTTGTTTTATCCTCACTGGGTGCCCTATACTTTCAGCTTTGTGCCACATCTAAGCTATGCTTGGAATATATTTCCATTGTCACTCATATGGTGGAGTAATGGATAGCAGCTCAGATGAGGAATCGGAGAGCCGAGTTCAAATCCCAATCAAATCTATTACATTCACTTATATGCTAATACCCTTGGGAAAGGTATGAATCCTCTTCTCCCCCAGCTATGGGTAAATAGCAGAACAGTTCAGGTTCTATAGCCTTGGAGGGAAACTGGTTTACCGTAGAAAGAAATGGCAACTTGCTTCGGGAAAAAATCCGCCTTGTCAGTCATGTATCACACATAACTGACTGATACATATATATATATATATATATATATATATATATATATATATTAATAATAAATAAACTTTTTCTCCTCACTTTTTGTGAGGGAAAAATCATTTTGTGCATGAAACTCAGAGTTGCATTACCAGTGAGGAAAAAAAAAACACATTTATTATGAATATAACATAGCTCTGTTATTAACATCAAGCACTATTTTATTTGCACCAACAGTCAATGTGTGATATGATATATATATATATATATATATATATATATATATATATATATATATATATATATATATATACATATATATATATATATATATATATATATATATATATATATATATATGTAATGAAAAACAAACCACTTTAATGTACCATTACGATAATTTATTTCACCTAAATCCTTTTTTAAGCATTCAGGATCATCAGGTAAATCTTCCAACAACGAATTGAGAAAAAAATAATTTTTTTTTTTTCTCAATTCGTTGTTGGAAGATTTACCTGATGATCCCGAATCCTTAAAAAAGGATTTAGGTGAAATAAATTATCGTAATGGTACATTAAAATGGTTTGTTTTTCATTACATATTAGCTCTGTCCTAACATTGAGCTCTCAGGATTTCATCCTCTTTGGATTTACCAATTCGGTTTACCAAGTTCCTTATAACTTAAATATATATATATATATATATATACATACATATATATATATATATATATATATATGTATGTACATATATATATATATATGTGTGTGTGTGTGTATTTTTTTAATCATTTCACTTCAAGCAAAGCAATAAAGCCACTAAGACACAAGAAGTTACTCAATGTGAGAGAATATGAGAAAAAGAAAACATTATTAAGACGAGAGAACAATAAAAGAAGAGGAATTAAGAAGACAGATGATAATGACTGGCATTGCATTTATATTTTTGAATTTGACTAGAAAGCAACAAAGCAGACGAATGCTCCACAAGCAAGAAATGTGAGAGAAGAAACTAAGAATATGGTGATACTTAGCAATTTCAAAAGTAAAACGATGAGACCTTACTACCAATCTAGTATTATGTTTAAATTCATAAAGTCTAGGTAGCAGAGAGAAAAATTAATCAGAACAATTCCCATGAAAGTATTTATAGCAAAGGGAAGGCTATGTTACAGTGGTGGGAAAGTGGCTATGCAACAGGGCACTGTGGCCCTGTTTAAATGTTTAATTGCATGAAATTAAAGGATGGTGATTTGGTGGGATTAGTGATTGGATAATAATTATTAAAATTCTCAGGAGAGTAGGATGAATGGTTCAGAAAAAAAGGACAGGTTAAAATTATGTTATAAAATAATAAAAGGAATTTAAGGAAAGATTCAAGGAGAATCGAATGCAGAAGTAAGTAGACAAGATTTAGTATAATTGAGCAAAATGAAGATTCCCCATCCTAATCACTTCCTGCTGATAAGAAGAAGACATGATTAATGTGTTTTCTGAATTTCTTTGGCCATGAGTAATTAAATTCAGAGGTTTGTTTCTATTATACTATCTCCAGTGTCCAAAATATGTGTGGTCTTACAGAAAAGTATGATCCAAATTCTTTTAAACAAAAAAGATTTTGTTTAATTCCCAAATTTTGGATTTTTTGTGTTGATGAGTTCTGCCCCAAAACATCATTATCTTTAATGAAAGAAAAATATCTAGGAAGATTCTAAACAAAGAGAGTACTATATGGTTATTAGCAAGATTTTCTAAGATTAACATTGTTAGGGGTGGGGTAATTAGATATTTGGGGGCATCTATATGAATGATAACTCCAAGCTAAGAGAGATAACAGTTTTATTAAAGGAGTTCTTATTTAAGCCTGATTCCCAAAGTAGCCCTTGCACACAAAGAGACAAAAAGCTATCACAGTCATAAATTGAGAATTATTCATTTTTAACTACAGTAAACAGCATATATAGAGGGGTTCACACTAGATTTCGATTTCAATCTCAATATTGTGAGATTTTAGGAAATCCAAATCCACCCTATTGATATGATACACCAAACCCAACAGAGGGGAAAGAAATCCAGATGATCTGTAAGGCTGATATTACTCAATAAAGTAATCTTGATAACCCTGCCAGTTATCAGCCTTTAAGTACAGCAGCTGTGCCAGGACTGCAATTCAAAAATTGGCTTGTGCAGCCATGGTCAATATTACCCCACAAAAAACTAAGTCCTAAGTGGCTGCAACCATCGCCAAATTAGGCAGATGAAGCCAAAGATACACATACATATGGACAAAATCGAAAATTGAAGCTCATTTCCCCTTTGTACTGTACAAAATTCAATAATACCCCTTGTTTGTATAAAAGGAAATAAATTCTGCTGATACACTGTAAATCCATTAATGACTGGTTTATAACAAAAACATCATAAAGAAAACATCTTTACTATTTTTCATTCAAGAGGCAAAAAAATGACAGATATCCATTTCTTTATATCTAGATTCAGAACCAGTGTCTACAACTCCTGAACCCCCTAATAGTGTGAAGTTGGGTTGGGTTCTCGGGCAGTGCTATGTAACCCTCCCTATCTTATCAACATTTGCTTTTTTTCTACCTACATTTATATACATTACAAATTAAACTAAGCAACTATTAAAGGATGAACAACTTGCACAGATTTTGACATCATTTTCTGTTCTTTTTTTTTTTTTTCAAATCCATGATGTTGTTCTGCACATAATCAGACCTGAAAAAACACTAAAATTCACTCTTTTTATCCATTATGTTGAACATGTTAAAATTATTCAACTTTTAACAAAAAAATCTCAAGTTGATGTTAAAAACTACTGCAAAATATTGATTTATTTAAGATGGAATGTTCTTTTGACATGTCTCTAATTTGTATTTAGATACATTGTATTTATTTTCAAATTTTGTAGTTGAATTGTTTTTCTATATTGCATATGCTCCATTATTGTACATAATTAGGTTACAATCAAATTTGTATTTTATATGAATTTCTACCTTATTAAAATTGAGATGTAGTAGAGTGGGGTGCCCATATCATCAATTCAGTGGGGTGCACATGAGACCCTTGCACTGACATACTCTGCCACGTAATGTAAATCGATGATTTCTTTTTTCCTATCTACAAATTTAACATTTGCCTAGAAGAACTAAATATGGGCTGGAAAATAAATGGAGGTTAATGGTATTTTTTTAAAAAGTAGGTATTAAAATAGACTGAACAAAAACTATAAAAAAAATTAATATTAAAAAAGAATATTATTTAAAATAGATGGGAATTATATTTCATATTACACGTAAATGGGGATTACTGTGCTTTTAAAAAAATTTCTCTATAAAAATAAATGGACCCAAAACTATAAAAAAAAATTTGTATTTAAAAATCTATTTTAAATACAAAAAAATATTTTGTATTTAAGATAGTTGAAATTTATGTTTTATATTTAAAATAAACAGAGATTAATAGTCTTATTTTATATTTAAAATGAACAGTGATTGTACTTTTAAAATTTTTTCTTTGTGACCATCAATTCATTTCTCTTGTTTAATAAGTTAGGCTTATTTAAATGCTTTCATTTTTCTACAAGGCATACATTGCATGTATTGCCTTTCCCATTGTAAGATTTGATTTTAACTACAATATCTCATATGATAATGGGTTTTTACCACCATTCTTTAATTGCCAGAAATGTATGGAGAGAGAAGTGTTGTTTTTCTATCTTACATTGCCTAAAGTTATTCAATAATGGTAGAAACAAAATTTTCAAGGATTTTCAGTGGAACTAAAATAAAATTTGATGTTGTTACTGGGATATATGCTCACTCAGTATACAATATTAACAGTCATACATCGGCCATTTAAGGGGCAGATCATATTTTTTCAGCAGTTGCAATTATTTTTTGTAAATTGGTTAATATTGTTGTTTTGTTGGAGATATATTTATTTAGTATAATATTGTTATTGTGATTTTTTTTATTGCAGCTATAGCTGATCTTTACATTATTTTTGTTAAAAATCTTATATATATATATATATATATATATTTATTGAAATTAGGCATAGATAAAAACATTCTATGTCAATTAAATTTAATGGGCCTGATTTTGAATATTTTCTGCTTCTTCAGCAGTCAGTTTGTGCAAGATTAGATGCAGTTTAGGAAAGAAGATGGTTAAATTTATTAGGAATAAAATGCCCATAAGTTACAATAAAACACACACACACACACACATATATATATATATATATATATCAAATGCATACATACATACATATATATGTACATATATAAATATAAGCATACATACATACATATATATATATATATATATATATATATATATATATATATATATGTAATTATATTCATCCTTACAGTCTTGATAAACACACTGCATGTCGATCATTTGTGAAAATAAGTGTTTTTGATATTTGTTTTCTGAACTCTCTCTTTTGCTATCATTGTCCAAAGAATGTTATTAGTGAAATTTTGCCGGCAAAGAGAATTTTTCCCATTTGCCTGCCAGTAGAGAGATGAGTTATTCATGTGACATTTCATAAATAATCAATTGTGTTTGCTGAACACAAAATTTTCAACTGTTTTTCTTGTTTTTATTGACAGATTCATAATTTAGAAGTGTTCATATAATTGTTAGATAATAGATCACAAGACTTGGGCGGGTCTGAAATTGGTTTTGTCTGTCTGTCTGTGTCTTTGACATTACAAACAAAAAGTATTTTTTTCTCTTTAAACTTTATCCACTAAACTATCGTGAAAGAAAAAAATGAATGGATCACTCATGAACAAGAAAGGTCATCTTTCAAGTAGACTTATTCAGTTTCAGATACTATATCTGTCCCATAATCATTGTTACATTTGCATACACATTTTATGCATAGAATGTAAGAACTATTATGGGACAAAGGTAGTCTTTTCTGTCCCTTAATCATTGTTATATTTGAATACATATTTCATATATATATATATATATATATATATATATATATATATATATATATATATATATATATAATATTGGCCCTGCTATGTAGAAGCCATTCCTGGAAATCTTCTCACAAATAAAAAAAAGGACTTGAGGCAATAGAAATGTAGTCCTACAGAAGGATGATAAGGATACAATGGACTGAACCTGAGAGTAAAAAGCAAAGTTTTAGGAAAAAATGGAAACAAAAACAACACATATTTAGAATCAGAAAGAGATGAAATTTCCAGGTCAGATAATTAGGAAAGATGGCTAGTAGAATTTGACACAAAAAAGGCAGACCTTATTAAGAGCTACAAAGGACAGATATATACAGCACGTAGAAGAAGATGTCGTCAGTTCATTCGAAATAATTTCTGCATTTTGTCATTTTGTTTTTCTAAAATGGCTGTCAATTTTCATTTCAGAATTTATAGACTGAGACAAGAGCAGCACAAAACAATAGCATTTAGTACTTTCTGGAAAGACATGAACATCTTCTCGAAATCAAAGATCAGACATTGGCTGCCTCAATTGTCTTCTATACTTATAAATCTTGCATATTAACAGAACAATTACTGCAAAGAATCGAAACAGTTATAATGAGAAGCTACAGGATCATCCTTGGTCTCTCTTATGTATACATAATCACAAATAACACAGGATAAGACAGCATCAGATAAGAAACAAGCCCATCTTTCCACAAAAAAGGTACCAAATTAGGCAAAAGAAGAGATAAAGAAAAACAATGGTCTGACAATGTCACTGAGGGGGACTGAAAGATGCTTCACATAGATTCAGAAATTAGCATGCAGTTGAGAGACATAGAGGGAGCTGGTCAGGTGTTCAATTGGGCAGGAATCCTATGACCACATCTGGTCATGGGATATATAAGAAACACTCCTGGAAGATTCCAGGGACAAACGTTTCATCAATTTCTGCACTAAGTCATCATCAAATGTAATGCCCTATGTTTCTATGGATCTTGTTGGTACGTTCAAGAGGTGGGTGGAGGCATGCAATCTGAGCAGTTCATGACCTCTATATACTACTACACAGGTCTGTGCCCTGGGGAGGTCACTCCAGTTTTCACCACCAAAGGACTGAATTTTGACAAAACAAGGCGCTACATTTATCTCACAAGATAAACGGATGTCTACTACTACTACTACTACTACCATAAAAGTGACAAAATGGCTTTCAAGAGAGTTTGTTTCCTATTTAAGTTGGATGTTGTGATTTTATAACTGGTTCAGAGTCAAAATGTCTAAAGTTGCATGGGACTGATGGTGTTGATGACATGGACACATAACAAATCCTCCTGGAAGCTTCCAGGAAGGAAACTTATAAAATTCCTTGAGAGTTAAGATTGGAGTTTTATAAAGAAAAAGAAATTTTAAAAATACCTTTCAATTTGACACATTAATGTTGATGAATCACAAGTCATGACTGATTTTGAATTGCATTTTGTTTTGTTTTTTCTACTGATATTGCTTTAACCAACAAAAATCCGTTTATCGTTATCTGATTGGTCAATTCAAATATTGCACATAATGCACATTGTCGAGCAAACAGTTCTTTGCAAACATCCAATAAGACCTTATATAAAAGGTTTGTAAAACAGGAGAAAAAGTGGCAAAATGGCTTTCAAGAGAGATTGTTTCCTATTTAAGTTGGATGTTGTGATTTTATAAATGTTTCAGAGTCAAAATGTCTGAAGTTGCATAGAAATGAAAGCTGAAACAAAACTGGGCAGTAGAAAATATCTGTCTGACTGTAGGTAATACAAACTGAATTCACCTGACAAATATGGTTGCATTGTTAGCTACGGTTGGTTCACAAAGATACTCTCAATCCCTCTTGCTATATCTAACTTGAGGCTAATCATCTGATGTTGATTTGCTTCAATGCACTACGGCAGATGCATTTCAACAGAGAATAAATGGGAAATATATATATATATATATATAATGACTGCTGCATTTTACAGATGATTGCCATCTCATTAATTGTACATCATTGAATTAATTGTCAACTTGTCAACAAGCATGGGATCTAAGTTGGCTCTTTAGCTGAGAAGAGGTTTTGTATGGCTTAGTACATATGTGATGCACAAAGGAGGTCAACATGAGATGACTTATCGGATCAAATTGTATAATACCATCCTTATAGACTTTCACGTGTCCTTTCAGACAAGATTTACAGATTTTACCACACATCAAATACACACAAGGCCAGTGCAAGGATCTTGTGGGCCCCCACTGAATCTATGATATGGGGCTCTCAAATCTATGATACAGGCCCTCAATACTCTACTACATCTCAATTTTCATAAGGTAGTATTCATATAAAATACAAATTTGATTGTAACCTAATTATTTACAATAATAGATCAGATGCAATATAGGTGAACAATTCAACCAGAAAAATTGAAAATAAGTACAATGTATGTAAATAGAAATTAGAGACATGTCATAAATAGTTTTATTCCATCTTAAATAGATCAACAATATTTTGTGGTAATTTTTAACATCTATTTGAGATTTTTGTGTTAAAAACTTGAATACTTTTAACACATTCAACATTATGGAGAAAAATAGTGAATTTTATATTGTGTTTTTTCAAGACTTAACAGATATAAAACAAATTCACAGATTTGGACAAAAAAAAAAAGAGAACTCAAGATGACATCAAAATGTGTAAAAAAATTTTCATCCTTTAATAAACAGTTTTACCTGAGTTTAATTTGTAATGTATATAAATACAGGTAGAAAAGAAGGAAATATTCCTAAGATAGGGAGGATCACAAAGCACTGTCCCAATCAGGTTTGTCCAGCTGGACAGGGGGGTCAGGGGCAGTACACACCAGCCCTGAATTCATGCACACACGCATGCATGCATATATACATATATATATACACACAGTGTATTTTTCCACATATAAGGTTACCTATAAATAAGAGGAGACCCCAAATCTATGTAAATTTTTATAATTTTATCTGGTATCCGTAGTATGCCAGATAAAACTGGGGGCCACTGGGGGCCCATATGACAGAAACTGTAAATGACAATGTTTATGATGAACTCTTTGCATCAGATGGTGATAATCAGAGTAATTTTGAAGGACTGCAATTATGTATGTGCATGTCTTATGTTTTTCATTGTGTAATGAGAAATAAAGATTTTATGGCATCTTAGATGTTTCGTTGCTTAAAACCCTCCAACCCCCACCCCACTGTACTATGTTTTATCAAATAATGTTTGCATGTTATGTTGCTGTTATTTAACACTGCAATGATAATGAATTTTAATTCGAAACATAGATTGTATATGATCATAAATATCATTATTTAACATTATTATGAGAAATAATGACTGCTGTGAAGACACGAGTATAAGTCAAGAAGGAAAGATTTGTTTACGTTGTAGAAATCCTTCTACTCGGTTTTTGTTGAATGTCAAAATTCAGATTGCTGGCATTCAATACAACATAAAATATTATTGTGGAATTGCCCATAATTCGTCCGTTTAGAAAAAGCACATGATTTTCATTGAAAGAATAAAATCCAGTGGGAAAAGACAACATGGTTTCAACAAATAAAAATTAATTTAATATGACAAGAAATACAAGAACTTGATTGTAGATTAGAAAGTAATGTTTTTTTGTTTTTTTTTGGTTAATAAAGATCTGGAATAGAATATAAATTGTATTTGTGTACGTATGTGAGAAACAATGAAATATTGTTATATGTGTGTTTGTGTGAAAGAGTCAGTGTGTGTGTGTGGTTAATAGTAAAAAGGATACAAGAGATAGTTAGAATTTGGTTCTTACTGTGAACGACGGGGTGCTGTATTCTGAAGCAGTCTCTTTGTAGTTCATCAGTGCTGTCGCTTTTTTGCATGTAGATGTGAATGAGGGTCATGAAGATCATCAGTGAGAGTGATATGGACCCTTGGTGACCATCTGTAAGTATCCCCCATTTGGGGCCAGATTTTGTGTGTTTTATACACATTTTTGTAAGAAACTCAGCTCCAGAATTGAATTATTATTTCCTAATTGGTTTTAAAATGTCATGTGGTATGTCTTCTACTACGTCCATATGATATTTTCGTAATATCTACCTGAATCATGATGACTAATAAAACAACTTTTCTGATTTGCATTCTATGATTTTATTGGTTTTTTTTGAAGATGTAAACACTTTATTGAGTGTTATTGTTTTTTAAATATTGTATTTGATATTTTAGCGGATGCAACAACGTAACTTGTTACTTGTGACTGTTGCTCAGTGGAACTTTTGCAAATTCTTGGGTAATCGTCTCTTGAATATTACATTTTAATGTGAAATCAAGAAGTAAAAGTAGCTTTATTATATATATAATTTCAGGATTTTAAGTTTTTGTAACTATTGTATTAAACAACCTCCTATTTTGTGGGGTAACTTTTAAGATTTAAAGGTTTCCTTATACACAAAAATATACAGTATATACATACATAATATATATATATATATATATATATATATATATATATATAATTATGTGTGTGTGTGTATTTATATATATATATATATATATCTATATATATATATATATACACATGGAACACTACAATGGTTTCGACCGTCAATATATATATATATATATATATATATATATATATAAATACACACACACACATAATTATATACACATGGAACACTACAATGGTTTCGACCGTCAATATATATATATATATATATATATATATATATATTTATCAAACTACATATATATATATATATATATATATATATATATATATCAAACTATATATATAAATTGAACGATATATATATATATATATATATATATGTCAAACTACATATATATATATATATATATATATATATATATATAAATCAAACTATATATGTATATATAAATATATATATATCAAACTACATATATATATATATATATATATATATATATCTCGTGATAATTTTAAATAAAAGTGAAATAGTTGTTTAAAAATGTATGCTCAATATCAAATTAGAAAAATCAAAACTGTCGAGTCATTTAATATCCTAACACAATAAAACATTGAATGGAACACTACAATGGTTTCGACCGTCAATATATATATATATATATATATATATATTTATCAAACTACATATATACATATATATATATATATATATCAAACTATATATACATATATATATATTTCAAACTATATATATATATATATATATATCAAACTATATATATATATATATATATATATCAAACTATATATATATATATATGTCAAACTATATACATATATATATACATATATATCAAACTATATATATATATATGTCAAACTATATACATATATATGTCAAACTATATATCAAACTATACATTTGAATAAAAACAGACCACTTAAAGGTTCTATGTAATAAGTTATTTCACCACAACCCCTTTAACAGCGCTCTGGATCATCAGACTTTACTTCCAAAGAAATTCACATGTTTTTGATGGACCTCGTCAAGCATATGTAAAATTAACGAAGTTAGGAAGTAAGGTGGGAGAGAAGATAAGATATGAGTGAGTTAGGTGTACCATTTCAATTCCTTATTTTTAACCCTATTGTGTGTCGGCTAGACGTTGCTTAAGCCTAACACGTCTTGTCTCTAGATATAGATGGGTAAGTGGTGAAGACCGACATTAAAGGAAGAAGCTACAGCAACCCTAATAAATTACATTCCATGAGGACAGGTTTCATTCCAATTCTTAGGTGCTGTTAATTCGCGTTACTTTAAAGTGCATATTTGGGAGGTTAAGGTTTGATGTACATCTAAATGTCTAAACAATCTACGAAGAATTTAATTTGAAGTTCGTTGGGGTTTTGGGTATTTTCTATGAAACAGTCGATTGGAAAAACTCATAGACAGTACATTGAAAGAGTAATCCATTTTATATTTAGTAATCTTTTTTCTAAACTTTTGTCTTATTGGTTGTTAAGTTGACATCTATTCGTTTGATTTTTGTTCATTAAATAAACTCGTGGTTGTTTTTAGGTACCCAATTATCAATGATTATTCCAATTTCAATAATTTTATCATCAATAATGGGGTAGTATATTTCAATTTGAATTAAATTACCAAATTAAACTTTACCTCAGTGCTATCCAAAACTCACTTCCAATTGGAGAATATTAGAGGAGATATTTGGATAAAATGTCACTGGGAGAAAATTAGGTCCTTCTTTTATAATCTTTTATATATCCATACTCATATACACTTCTACACTTTCTATGTTGTAAACACCTATCTATATCTACATACCTATATCTCACCATATACCTATGAGTTCTCATATACACCTGCACACACATCCACACCAAAAACTATATGTATATTCCCATATTTACACATATACACCTGCAGAGAAACACATACCCACATATCTACATACATATCTCCACATGCACTTATACTTACGTATATACATATATGCACATAAAATCACCTACTTATACATATACATCCTTGTACATATGCACATATACAATTACACACATATATGTATACACATATACACATACACACAAACACATATCTATGAATACATACATACACACATACATACATATACCTACACACCCATACATGCATATACATACATAATATGCAGCATATCTACATACACATACGCATTAATCTGCACGTACACATATATACAAGCGTACATGACTCTATCCTCATGTCCACCCATACACCCACTTATGCCTGCATTCGAAGACTATATCAGTATTTAATTACATTATGGATACCCAAATCGTATACTTATCCATGTCTTTACACATATATTACACTCTCTCTCATATCTATGGTAAAACATATCAGTACTCATCTAATTGTACACGTCCACACACACATAAAAAAATCCCCAAAAAACCCTGGTATGCCTCTTTTTCCATATAAAAACATATACATGTACATATCAACAGGTGCATCAGTGTTCAATTACATTACCATAGTTGTATACATATAGTCATGTGTTGGCGCTCATGCGTGCATAGTAATATTTCTAAAAACGAAGGGAACAAAAATCACTCAATATTGTTCTTCCTATATAATTATTTCTCAATGTATTTGCTTAGGTTTAGGTACCTTATTTCCACACTTTATTAATTTTACATATGCTTGACGAGGTCCATCAGAAACGTGTGAATTTCTTTTCATTTTTCATTTCAACATTTGGAAGTAAAGTCTGATGATCTAGAGCCCTGTTAAAGGGGTTATGGTGAAATAATTTATTACATGGAACCTTAAAGTGGTCTGTTTTTATTCAAACATATCTGCTCTGAATTTACATTGAACTCTCCAGATATCATCCTCCTTGGGTCTACTCATGCGGATTACCTAGCCAAACTAGGTAATCCGCATTAACTGTATATGTATATATATATATGTATATATATCAAACTATATATATATATATAAAATCATATATATATATATATATAAAATCATATATATATATATATAAAATCATATATATATATATATAAAATCATATATATATATATATAAAATCATATATATATATATACATATATATATATATATATAAAATCATATATATATATATATATATATATAATCATAAATATATATATATATATATAATCATATATATATATATATATAAATATATATATAAATATATATATATATAAATATATATATATATATATATATATATATAAATATGTATCCTTGTGCAGGTATGCAGAAAATAGAAAAGAACACGTTGGGTGCATAATCCGGGGTTCCTTAGTATTTTTGTTTTTATTTTTAAAAAACAGTGCTCCATACAGAAGTAGAGCTTATATTATAATAATATTTTTTGTTTAAAAATATGATTCCTTCGCTACATAAGAGTTCTCATGTTTCAAAAACGTGAGCCGAAATCATCCAAATAATTAATAAAATCAAGTTGGATTGAGGTGTTTAGTCACGTTTCATCTTCAAGCGAAATTTTAGGAATAAGCTATCTCTCGGTTTACGTGTATTTTTACAGAATTTGTTATTGTGGGAGTGGCTGTACTATTTTCATTCTTTAAGTGGTCAGGGAGTTAATTCTTATCAGTAGATTCATCATCCTCTGAGAGGTTTTGCTAAGGTTGGGTAGGGTATCCATTTCAAGGCTAATGTTTACGGTCATCCTTTAGTTGGTTCCCAGTGAAGGATATTTTTATGGCGCGCCTACAGTCGTTCTGTGTCTGGAGAATTGTCTCTTATTCTTGTCTATCTGATTATCTATTTATTTATTTGTTTATTTAAGTGGGTGTTTAATATACAGATCGCTTTGCATTGAATTTCGTTTTTTTTTTTTTTTTTTTTTTTTTTTTTAAGACGACAAAAAGGGGTTTTTCCTATTTAAGGGTTTGGCTGAGCTTTTTAGAATTTGAATTAGCTATGTTTGTTTTTTTCTTTTTTTTTTTTTTATGCTAATTATCTAATGCGAAAGTCTGTTGATGTCGGCAAAAAACCGTTAACTCCTGCCTATGGTTTAATAATTTTTCATTATTTAGGAATTTAATGATGTGTAGTTTTTCCTGTAAGCATAAGAGGCATGGGTCATCCCAGGTTCTACAGGTTCTTGCTCTATTTACTATTTTCCATTTTACTTTTGGTGTTTTATTCGTTTCCTTTAGATGCCAGAAATATTGGGATAGAGATGTCTGATTTCTATTTTGAATATTGTTGAAAGAGCTCTTGTGTTGTCTCCATCTAATTTTAAAATTATTCTTTGTTGATCCTATGTATATCCTATCAGTGTTAGGGCTCTCAATGGATGAGATAGTGCATTGGTATACCACGAATTTTGTGAGGCATTTATTTTCCAACGGGCAGTTTTTAGGGTTTCTACAATCGCATAATTTTTCGTTATTTTTATCTAGTTTTAGTTTATGTGTTTTATTACTGTTTTGGTATGCGTGTTTTTCTAGGATTTTCTTATTGTGTCTTTTTATGATTCTTTCTATATTTTCAGTGCAGCTGTAACTTAGTTTCAATGTGTTTTTGTTAAAGATGTTGCTAAGTTTGCTATTAGTGGGAAAGTGCTTTTCAATTAAAGCTAGGAACTTATGGCCTAGTTTGGTGCTGACCATAGTACCAATAATAAGAGAAACAGGAAAAGAAAAATCATCTGGTATACCCCAATCCAACTTGATTTTATTAATTATTTGGATGATTTCGGCTCACGTTTTTGAAACATGAGAACTCTTATGTAGCGAAGGAATCATATTTTTAAACAAAAAATATTATTATAATATAAGCTCTACTTCTGTATGGAGCACTGTTTTTTAAAAATAAAAACAAAAATACTAAGGAACCCCGGATTATGCACCCAACGTGTTCTTTTCTATTTTCTGCATACCTGCACAAGGATACATACTAGCTCCCATAACGAGGTCGAGCACTATGAACCTTTATTTTTAAAATGAACTTTAAAAATATGGAAAAAATTAATTTCGACATTTCTCTGAAGAACATTCCACACACAAACAAACGGAATTACTTCATCAAACTTTTACAAAAAACAGAGGAATTAATAAGAAGAATGAGATGGAAAGCATTCTTCTTCCTACGAGGGAATAACCTAACAAAAAAAGAGCACGAGGTTTACGGATTTAAAAGCAAGAAAGTAGCACCATACAACAAAAACCTACAGGAATTCGAAAAGGACCTACTAAATATAATCAACAATATTTCCTTTCAGGAAAAGAAAAACAACTTCCAGAAACGTCTGGACAAAATAGTCAAAACCATAAACGACAGCGACAAAATACTAGTTAAATCCGATAAGACGGGAAACTTTTACAAATTAACGGCTGAAGACTACAACAAATTAATTAAAAAAAACTTAACGAAGACTTATAAAAAAGCCCAGAATAACAATATAAATATGGTTGACAGTATCAATAGAACAAGTAAAATGATTACTGATAAATTAAAAATAAGTGATAGAGTAGGCAAACTGGCCGAAAAAGAGTGCTACATCACCCTTAAGGACCACAAACACGGTTTTGAGGAAGACCCTACTACCAGAATGATAAACCCTACTAGACCCAACATAGGAAAGATAAGCAAAAAAATCCTGGAAAGGATCACTAGCCAAATTAAAAAACAACTTGGATTAACACTCTGGATCAACACCAAAGAAGTCATAAACTGGTTTACCAACATCGAAAATAAGCCCGAATGCACCCTAATCCAGTTCGATATTGTCGATTACTACCAGTCAATATCAAAAGACCTCTTCACGACTGCCCTGGAGTTTGCTACGGTATATACAGACTTAACTGAAGAAGAAACAAACATTATTCTCAATGCAAAGAAATCTGTCCTCATCCATAATGGGGACCAGTGGATAAAAAACACCAATGACAACTTTGACATTACCATGGGATCTCTAGACTCTGCAGAATCTTCGGACCTTGTAGGTCTATTTATACTGTACAACCTAACCGCCCACCGTGAACTGGACGTGGGGGACATCGGGCTGTACAGAGATGACGGGCTCATGGTAGTGAGGAGCTCCACAAGCTTTAAAACAGAGAAAATTAGAAAGGTAATTTACAATGAATTCGGGAAACTAAATTTAAAAACAATAGTCAACACTAAATTAAAAAAAGTAAACTTCCTAGACGTAACCCTAGACTTAACTAACAACGTTCACCTACCTTACAGAAAACCTAACACTAATCCCTTGTACGTACATCCTAAGTCAAACCACCCCCCATCTATAATTAAGCATATACCCACATCAATAGAGAAAAGAATAAGTATGAACTCAGCAAATAAAGAAATATTCCAACAGCACAGTAGTTTTTACAACACAGCCCTGAAAAACAGCGGATACAAAAACTTTGACATAACCTATAGAAACGTTAGTACCAATAATAAGAGAAACAGGAAAAGAAAAATCATCTGGTATACCCCACCGTACAACCAAATGGTCAGCACCAAACTAGGCCATAAGTTCCTAGCTTTAATTGAAAAGCACTTTCCCACTAATAGCAAATTTAGCAACATCTTTAACAAAAACACATTGAAACTAAGTTACAGCTGCACTGAAAATATAGAAAGAATCATAAAAAGACACAATAAGAAAATCCTAGAAAAACACGCATACCAAAACAGTAATAAAACACATAA
>OZ010594.1:7865378-7890378 GCA_963932145.1 Acanthosepion lycidas
AGAGCTCAACTTATTTTATAAGGAGCTAATATTTAGTTTATGCAAACTTAGGTAATCCGTATGGGTAGACCCGAGGAGGATGATATCCAGAGAGCTCAATGTAAAATTCAGAATCTGCTTTTTGGTTATGGTGAAATAATTTATTACATGGAACCTTAACGTGGTCTGTTTTTATTCAAACACACACACACACACATATATATATATATATATATATATATATATATATATATATAATCTCAAACTATCCACTATGCCTGAAAAATACTCAGACTGGAAATTCCCCATTTGTCTCTAGCTACCCAGATGATGAGTCAAGAAATTTGAAAGTTTATTGTCCAAAATTAAATTTGAACAATTTCTGTTGAAATTTCCTCCTTATCTGAGAAGGATTATTTGTAGTTTGAAAAAACTGATAAATAAAATTAACCAACACAAAACACCTGTCATCTTTAAGAATATTTGCAGCCTAAATGTATACAATTCAAATAGCATAATTGAACAGCTTATGAAAATATCAACACTAAAAAATTCAAAAAAGAATCTTTAAAGGAAGAGAGATGTGGATAAACATTGTTTCTGAAGGGATGGCCTCAAACCAAAAATAGAAAGCATGGAATAGGATTTGTGATTAGGATGACTGATGAAAAATAATCTGTTTTCCAGTGGGACTAAATGAATAATTTATGAAACTGTGCATCCTTTTCAAAAAAGGTCAACATGGATTAGGGAAGAGACAAAAAAGTTCAACATGGATTATATTAAGGAACAGACCAAAAAAGGGTTCAACATGGATTTGGGAAAGACAAAATTGGATAACATGGATCAAGAAATGGATATAAAAGATTAACATGGATTACAGATTGGCACAAAACAGGTCAACATGGATTAGAGAATGGAGAAAAAAGGTCAACCTGACTCAAGGAACCAACCAAAAAAAGGTCAACATGAATCAGAGAATAGATACAAAAGGTCAAGATGGATT
Source organism: Acanthosepion lycidas (assembly GCA_963932145.1). Taxonomy (NCBI): domain Eukaryota; kingdom Metazoa; phylum Mollusca; class Cephalopoda; order Sepiida; family Sepiidae; genus Acanthosepion; species Acanthosepion lycidas. Next base: position 7,866,364 of record OZ010594.1, read on the forward strand.
AGGGAAGAGACACAAAAAGTTTAAATTAGGTCAGGGAGAAGACAAAGATAAAAAATAAAAATTAAAAAGAATAAATAAAAATAGACATGGACAGTATGCATAACAAGTAGAAAGGACAACAGATGGAGCAAAAGGTTGGTTGATTGGTTCACAATAGATAGTATATACAATAGGAAGAGACAAGAGAGAAAGAGAGAGGGGTGATTCTGGCAGACAATAGTTACATGAATGGTTTCTGGAAAGACACTTTGCAGTTGACTTGCTAGTGTGATGATGATGATGATATATCAGCAAAAGGATATTAATCTGGAGAAAATGTCACAAATGCACTTTTATCTCTGTGTATTTATTCATTATTGCCAAATTGCATATCAAAAGAAGACAGAGAAAAACTAATTATTTCTGAATTTATGCTTTTATTATTTTATACAAACATTCTTTGTCCGCAAATTAATTAGATTGAAACTGATTCTCAAAAACCTTACAATATAAGCCCAAATCTTCTTGACAAAATGTCAGACTTTTTAAAGAAAAGTAAATAAAAATGATATCTTTTAATCCTTGATTATTTATATTATTACAACAGATGTTTGGACATATGAATGATCAAGAAACACAAAGAAATAACCTATCAAAAATCATTTATTTAAGAATTCCTGGAACAAGGTTAACAACAAATATCTTTTTTCTTCCTATTCTTCAATTTAAAGATGAATGACCTAATAAACTTGGGGCATAATATTCAGGATCAGAGAAGCAAAAGACAATTTTTAAAATTATTAAACCTGAAGAAATATAGGTCCTGTTGAACAAAAATGCCACTACTGTGTGTCTGTAGGCATTTTTTAATCATTTCATTCCAAGCAAGGCAATAAATCCACTAAGAAACAAGAGGTTACTGATCATAAAAGAATATAAAAAAAGAAAAACATTATTAAATAGTGAGAAAGATAAAAGAGGAATCAAAGAGAGAGTAGATTACAATTGACGTTGCATTTAAAATTCTGAAGATCAAAGTTGGCTGGAAATCAAGAAGCTGGACAAAAGTTACACTGGTGAGAAGTGTGATAGAAGAAACTGCTAGCAAAGAATTTATGGTTACATTGAGCCAAGTGAACTGTAAAATGATGAAACCTTGTTGACAATCTAGTACTGCACTTAATTTGATCTAGGTAGCATAGGGGAAAGTTATTTGTGCATATATTCAAAAGTATACCAATATTTTTCATGGAGAAGACTGGATCAAATTCAATAATTCTTCATAAATTTTTTTATTTTTTGTTTGTCTTGCAAATTTTCTGCATATCTTCCTTCTGCTGGTCTAATTGGCAACAACAATTGGAAGGATCCCATAATTTAGGACTCCTTTCCATTCCACCATCTTCACAGCATCACTAACTTCAGATGAAAACCATCCTTTCATATGGTCAATGAGGATTTGTTTCATTTGACCCATGATCTTGAATTCCACATTGTCGTAAAGTATTCACTTTTCACCCTCTGACACAATTTCTTTCTATTTTCATTAGTTTAATGCCCTTTGATTGTCTTTAAGTAATGATTCACAGATGAGAAATGTAATGACAGAGAGATCTCTGGTCTCCTATATTCTAAAAAAAATAAATTAAATTAAAAGCTTAGATGAAAACAAAGATTATTTTTGCAAAAAAACAAATATAAAATGAAAATTATGAAAGACATAATCTGTTCCCAAATCGGGATTATTATGTAACATTTCCGCCACCACTCATCGCCACCCCCGACATAATTTGGCCCACCATCTAAATTTTTAGAAATTATTTCATATAATTACTTGATCCATTATAATGAAGAGAAAGTTTTTAAGGCTACAAAAGACTTGTATGTCAGAATAGAAAGTCCCACTTAAATAGCTTCTACCTGCAAACTGCTGCTCTGTAGAACTGACCCACAAGAAGTCCCACTTAAATAGCTTCTACCTGCAAACTGCTGCTCTGTAGAACTGACCCACAAGAAGTCCCACTTAAATAGCTTCTACCTGCAAACTGCTGCTCTGTAGAACTGACCCACAAGAGGATATTTCCCCAATCTCTACAATCTTATCCTGTTCAAGTCTAGGATTAATGGTTACCTTCCTCTCCAATCTGTATAAACTGCCCCCTAATATAACCCAAGCTCCTAATATAACTCAAGTGGCCCCTGGGGCTTGTACAGAGTGAATCTTACTGTAAAAAAAATAAAGAAAAAAAGCTGATCACCATAACCAACAGGCTTCATCTTCCAACCATTTTGAATTGTATTCAATGCTAGGCCAATAAGGCAGACAGCTATCTTATGAGAAACAGCCAATCAGGGAGCAGAAGAATCACTTTGTCAAAATGAGACTTGAAAAAACTGAAATAAATCTCCCAAAATTTATTTATATTTTAAATTAGAATCTACAAAAGAAAAAATAAGTTATTTACATTATTTAGATTGTCTGAACTGTTGTCCTCATCTTTGTTGTCATATTCATGACATTTCAGCCATTTTACACTCTGGCATTCTTCAGGAGAGTGGAATTTCAAACTGAACCCTTTATTTAGTCCATTAGGGTAGATTGTTCTAGTTTCACGTGCCATACCTCTTCAGGATGTCTCAGTTATCTCTTTTTAACTCAACTTTCCAAGGTTTTGTTCACCACTGCAATAGCCAGGTATTGAACTCACAACTCTTTGGGTCAAGTCACTGGATTCAAGTAACGCTTTTATCCACTGGGCCATGTGTCCTCAAATGGAGTTCAATACCTTGCTACTGCATTGATGAACAAAAACTTGAAGAGTTAAAGTGAGAAAACTAAGACATCTAGAAGAGGCATGGAACGTGGAACTAGAACAATCTACAATAATTAAATTCATGGTTACAGCGCCAAAGATACTTATGTCAATGCCGCTATATATGTAAAATATAAAGAAAAGTAAAAATAAAAAAAAATATAAATGGATTAGAAAGAAGGAAGATATAAAGATTATAAAATAGAAGAATCAAGAAAACAAAATAAAAAAAAAAGAAGGAAAAAAAAAAGAAGGAAAAAAAAAGAATGAGATATAAATTAAAGCTGGACTGAAATGAAAGAAGAAAGGAAGAAACATTAAGAGAATAAAAAAGACAAAATGAAAAAAAAAAAAAAGAGAAGAAAATGATTAAAAAAATTACTGGGAAATGGAAGACAAGAAGATGGAAATTAAAAAGAAGAGAAATAGAAAAGAAAAAATACAAAAAAATAACCAAGGAAAACAAAAGAAAGATTATGACTATTTTTATTTATTCCCAGTTCTCCAGTGTCTGCCTATATTTCTGTTATGGGGTTCACCCCTTTTTCATATCAGTGGACTCTACCATGTATACCTGGACTGCTGCCGTTAAATACCCAGAGTTACAGTCAGTGAGAGTAGTCAGTAGTCGGTAGTCGAATAGAGTGAGGTAACCTCTTGTAGAAGTCAGTTACAAGCACGTAGACTCTAAGGAAGTCCTACTTCAAGACTATATATATCTATCTGTATTTGCTACTAACCACGTTCCTGGACTTACTAACAGTATTACTCTTTGTCTGATTGTGTAAATACATTTTATTTCTTATATTTAATTATTGTGTTTGTCATTCTTTGGAGACCGAATTCATCTCGGAATCCACAACAACTTCTGAGATGAGGTATTATGTACATTATTTACATTATTTGGACTATTGTCCTCATCTTCGTCGTCATATTTATTACAACGTTTCAGCCGTTGTATGCCCGGGCCTTCTCCAGGTGGTTGGAATGTCGAACTGAACCCTTTATTTCGCTCACTGGGGTAGACTGTTTCTAGTTCCACGTGCCATGTATAATGTATGTCAGTTATCAGTTATCTCCTGTTAATTCTCATCTCCAAGTTCTCCACTGCCTTAACTGGGAATTGAACTCACATTCTTTGGGTTCTGTCACTGAATCTAAAAAGGTGTTGTTAGTTCAAATAATGTAAACAATGCCCAGTTCTCCATCCCTAATTTATATCTTCACAAATTGTATTCTTTTACTAGACCACCCACAAACCTGTTGGGTTTCTTTTAAAAACAGTCCATGATAACAAATGATGAAGTAACATTATTATCATTTTTATTATTACTTACACATTTTAATATATATTTAAAGATGGTAAAAGAAGGTTTATTGTTCCACTGAGCTTCATACTTGATGGTAAATAGTAAAAGATGTTTTCTTAATTTTAATGCATTCAAAACTAAACTTCTCTCCATTAATCATCTAAGAAAACCCTCTCTGCCTTCCATCAGTGATAATTAGATCTGGAATAAAACCTAAACATATGAAAGTGAATTTATACATTTCTCTTTGCTCTTGAGTATTTGAGAATCCACTTTTTTTATTCAGTTGCCTGACACTGTTCTGGTATTTAAAAATTGACCAAACCACCTATACACCCATTGGGTTTCTTTTAAAAACAATTCATGATACCAAATGATGAAGTAACATTATTATCATTTTTATTATTACTTACACATTTTAATATATATTTAAAGATGGTGAAAGAAGGTTTATTGTTCCACTGAGCTGCGTGAAAATGTGGAATAATAGCTTACAACAGGTGTTGTTTTTTCAAAATAATAAGTATATTTTTTTTATTAATTATTAGTTAATAATAAGTAAAAAATTTTCCAGACCCCAAACCAATGAAAAGCAGCCATAATGTCATAATGCAAATATATTCTGATTTAAAGTTTGAAAAGAAATTATTTTATGATATCAATAGGTATATGTATTACTTCTTTGTGTTAAAAGAAAAATTTCTTATATAAAACATACTTTGAATACAAGATTAATAATTAATACTAAAAATGGTAAAAGAGGGTTTATTGTTCCACTTGGCTTCATAGTTAACACATTGCATGAAAATTTGGAGTAATAACTGAAAACAGGTGTAGTATTTTTCTAAATCATAATATTTTTTATTATGTGTATTTGTTTCTTTCTTGCATTTAATTAAAATATGTAATGGCAACAAATCTGTGTGCATCTATTTATTTATCATCAAGACATGCGACATGTATAGTCTCTTCATCTTTCAAGTAGTTGTTTATAAAAAAAAAGTTCTAATGTAGTTTACTAAATAGGATAAATATATGTTGTGTTCTGCATAAAATTTACTTAATAATGTGGTTATAAAGTATTATGGATGTTTATTATTTTTCACACACATAATAGAATATAAAATGCAAATGTCTATTTATATATACATGAATTGATATCAATTCATATATATAAGAATGGGTATGGAAAATAAATACTGAATTTCCTAATAAAAATGAGAGAATGCCTTGTCTAACTTCAATCAAATTTGGCACGTCACTCAGCAGGTGTTCAAGGTTCAATATGCCCCTAAACTGGCTGGGATATTATGTATTGTTTAAGTTGTATCGCAGAAAGACACATACATACAAGATGAGCGTTTTAGTATTATATACATTTAAATATAACTTATCACCTTATATTTCTGACATGAGGTATTGCAGTTGTTTATATTGTTCAAACTGTTGTCCTCATCTTTATTGCCATATTCACATCGAACTAGAACAATCTACTCTAATGGATGAAATAAAGGGTCCAGTTTGAAATTTCAGTCATCTGAAGAAGGCCAGAGCATACAATGGCCAAAACGTTGTGAATATGGGAATAAAGATGAGGACAACAGTCTAAATAATGTATATAATAACTTAATACATAGATAAAAAGATGACTCCAGTCACAAGATACATTATTATTATTATTATTATTATTATTATTATTATTATTATTATTATTATTATTATTATCTTCTCTTGTCCTCCTTGAATATTGGCAGGATTTCTGTATTTAAAAAAGGAAAGCTAGCTTTGTCTTTCCAAATCAATTAAGTTCCTCAATGCGTTCAGACAGCTCACCAAAGTACAATGGTACATTTTGGTTGCGGTCTCTCCATTCTATAAACTAATTCCTTTCTTCACAGTAATGTTGGCTATCATTGGCATTTTAAATTAATACCTGAGCCTTATTACTAGTAATAAGTAATAGATCTTAGTGAAGGATGCCCACTCCCTGGCCCCACAAAAAAAGAAACATATCTCTGATGATCTGAGCATGGTGCACAATTTTTCAGGAAGGATGTTATTTTTTTACTGGTCCCCTTCTTTATATCAACCAACAATTATTAGTGTCATCTTTCATTTTTCAAGGTTTTTCAATGTTCAAAAGTTATACAGTGAAGCAAGAAGACAGAATCCTATTATCATTCTTCTTGTTTCTTAGTTTGTTATTTCATATGTATGCTATGTCCTGATATTAAAGCTGATAAACAATGGGCCTTTCCAGTTTGACTGCAAAGACAGACAGAAGAAAAGTGACATCAAATGTGCTGTTTAGTTTCAAAGAAAAGAAGAGAAAATAAAGAACGAATGATTGAAAGGGAAGAGGGAGGAGGAGGAGGTGATAACATTCTCATGCATTTAACCATCTGCTTTAGTGAAATGTGAGACCTTATCAATTTTGAATCTTTTCATTTGTACCCTCTTACTTCTTTAAATAATCTCCTGCCATTATACCCTGATATTACTCCTGATAAACAATGGGCCTCTCCTGTTTGATTGTGAGGATAGACAGAAAAAAAGAAATCAACAGTGCTGTTTTCATTTGTACCCTCTTACTTCTTTAAATAATGACCTGCATTCATAGTTATGAATGTTATTGCAATGTTTTGTTAGAATATGTTCAAATATTTAACAAGGCAATAGGAGAATTGCCACAGATCTTTTATAGTTGTAGAACTTGCAGGGAGCTTATTCAATCATTAACTTAAGAATTAAGATTCATTAGAAAATTCAAATTGGAAAACCGCAAAATTTTCACGGTATTTCTAATAGCTGTTATTGAAATACTGTATGAAATGCAAAATATAATGAAGGCTTGATTAAATTGGTTAATTCAGCCTTGAAAAATGCCATGTTAATCAAATTTGTATTAATTAAATTTCTACAGTAACTGCATTTGTCGTAAATGTTATTTATTTCTTACTCTGCCCTACTGCACTCAGAGAATTGTATTAAATCAAATTTTAGAAACACAATAATCATAAACTTCAAACCCAACTAAATTAGAAACTATATTAAAACAAAAACAAAAATTAAAGATTTTTGGCATGCTAAATTCTAGGCTCATTTTATGTAGTTCTCCTTTTGTGTGCCATGTTGCTTCAGGATGTGGACAATTATGGCTCTCCATAACTTCCTTCCTTTGTCACACTAAACGATGCTTGCCTCCCAACTTATTATCACTCCAAGTCTCTATCCAGCCATTAATTTACAGAAGCTTGTTAGGTATTTTATTTGCTGTTTCTCCTCTTGTCTTTTGTATGTGATATGTCAAAGTCTTCAAACCCTCTTTATGTGCTTTAGAAATGTCAATTTTCACTTGCTGATTAATGTTTATTACATGTGAATGCTGAAAATTTCCCAGTACAAACAACAAACTCTTCCAGAAAGGAAAATTCTGATGTTTGGTGGTATTTTGTCAAGGCCACAAATTTCTCACAGTTCCCTTGTATAATAGCAGTGGGAAGTAGACCAAAGATCAATGTAACAAAAAACTTTGTCAACCATTATCTGCTTATACTTCTTTTAATAGATTCAATAAATCAATCAAAGTTAAATTGACTTGTCTTAATTGTCTAACTCCAGAGTTTTGACTGAACACATTCTTCAGGGCCAGACGTTTAATCAACCCATTGAAATTATTATCAGATCTCAAATTTATACCCATTGGAACACAACACTAATCTAATTATCTTTTCTATAAATAATTTTATGGCAACTGTTCAGATAAGCTCTTTGCCATGGTACCTTGACTTTATGAATTTAAGCACAGCACCAGACTGGTGATGAAGTCTCACCATTTTACAGTAGAGTTGGCTAGTTGTAACCATAAGTTCTATGCTTTCTTTTCTTCTTTTCTCTCTTGTCAAACTCCATTCCAGCTGCATGTTTTCCAATCAACTTTAATCTTCAAAGATTGAAATGTAATGTCAATCACTATCTACTGTCCTTACTCTTCTTTTGTTCTCACTCCTTAGTATTGTTTTCTTTTTCTAATTCTTTCACACCCAATAAGCCCTTGTGTTTTAGTGGCTTTATTGCCTTGCTTGGGGCAAACTAGGTTTTAAAAATTCTTACATACATTATAGTTTTGTTTAAAATATAGCAACCTTTAAATTTAAAATGAGTTAAAATGAACTTCTTTTTTATCACTATGTTTAATATCACTATCTCAGATTGAGGAATTAGAGAGCTGAATTGAAATTCCATTTGAATCCATTACATTCACTTATATGCTAATACCCTTAGGAAAAGTATGAATCCTCTTTTTCTCACCCCAGCTATGGTTAAATAGCAGGACAGACTGGGTTCTATAACCTTGGATGGCAACTGGTCTACCATAGAAAAATGGCAACCTACTGCAGAAAAAAAAACTGCCTCGTTAGTCATGTATCGAAAGATACATGATTGCCTAAGCGTGTATCACGCATGGCATATAAGTGCTGATAGTAGATATAAAAAGGAAACTACAGCAACTACTACAGAAAATATTAAAGGAAAGCAAGAAGAAAGGACTAAATATCAATTGTAAGAATAGAAAATGCATGATTGTCCACAAAAGGAACAGCTTTTAATGGGAGAAAGCTATAGAAGAAAGGATTATTCTCTGATTTATATTTCCCCCATTATGGTTATATCTATGGTATAATAACGCCATATTGCAGAGAATAGCTGAATGGAAAAGAAATGACAAACATGCTTTGTTCTCAGAGAGAGTTTTATAATGCAAAAAGCTTGGAACAAGTTAAGTTACTAAAGAGAATTTACTGAAACTGAAATATCCAATAGGTTCAGCTGGATATTCCAACACATATCACCTGAAGACGGTCGGAGTGTACAACGGCCAAAACGTCGTGAATATGGCAATAAAGATGAGGACAAGACTTTGAATGATGTAAATATTGCAGTCTATAAAATAAATCCAGCATTATTTCTTAAATATATTCATGGGCTTCTGGATCAATACCTCCTTTGATGCAGTATGTATTATGTGGCTCACCTTCAGGCAGAATAGATTTTACACCCAATGTCCTTCTGAAAAGCCAGAGGTAGAGTTGACCTGAAATGACCTCTTAACAGGGTCTAATGATCCGCAGTTCATCCAACGTCAATGTTGACACTAACAGATGAACACGGGTCAACCTAGTTGCTCCTGAGTTGCAAGAGTTGGACAGAACTGTAGTCCAGGCAGGTATATAAACACCTACCCCAGAAAAGAGATGAGCAGTCTCTCAGATATCTCACACAAGAATGTAAGGGCAACATTCGGATGAGGACTGAGGGCAATATACACACCGACTGTCAGTTATAGTCTGATTATATCTATATACTCATCCGTCTATACCTACAAAAACTCTATCTCAAATACTGAACATTCTCCTCCAATAAATATAGCAAACTTTTAAACAATATTGGCATGTGTCCAAGTGGTTACAATGCTTAATTTCCAATGTAGAAACTCAGCTTTAAATGTCCCACAGATCAATTTGTCAGGAACTTCTTGACGTTATCAATCTGGGGAGGCAATCCCAGTGTGTGGCACCTAAGGTCCAACCAGTATAGTTACAATATAAACCACAGGTGGGTACTGTGGGTGTTGAATGTAAATATGCCAGAGCAAGCATCTGCAACTGGGATCGGCTAGCTGATGATTCAAGGTCTCCCTTATAAACTGAGGCAAATGATGACATGATTCAGTGTTAATGACCTTTTGCAGGCTATTTAAAGCCAGGAAATATTTTTAGGTTGTGACAATTTTTTTTAATAATAATAGTTTAGTGATACAAGTCTTAATAATTAACCCATAGCTAAGAAACATAGGAGGGGTGGAGTCATACCTTTTACAAGAGTATTTGCATATAAGTGAATATAATGAACCCAACTGGAATTAGAACTTGACTCTCTGATTAACAATTCTGAGCAATTATTCATTAAGCCACCTGCATATCTAAGCTTACAGCATCTGCTATTCCCAAGTGGTCACCCAGGCTCAATGTTGCTTAACTTCAGAAATCATACAGGAACTGGTGTTGTAATATGATGTGGCCATAGGCATCTTTATTAATGATGACAGCTAATATTACAGAAAACAAGACTTGATATATAAAGCAGCATTAAAAAAACTGAATATTGGAGATATTATGAAATCACATTATTCATAGCATTTCTGTGCCATGATAGAAACATTTTTCCAAGGATTTCTAGGTGTTTTTCTACAGCAAAGTCCAGGAAACCCAGGCATTAATCAAGGCTGTCTCTCACCAGAAAAAAAAAAAAAATAACAACGGTGAAATACAAGATTTTCATTCCCATGAGATGACAGCCTGATCAACATTAGGCTGAGTGAAAATGAAGAGAGAACAAAGTATATAGTCACGGCTTTAACAGAGCTGCATAGGCTAGAAGGGAAATGATAATAAAGAAAGAGTCTAGAAAGACAACGTTCTCATATTTTCTTGTCCTAAGGCATTAGATAAATAACATTGAGCAATGACAATACTTGAGGGGAGGTCAATAACCATTTATATTATAAATGAAAAGAACAAGAAGATATTGCTGTTATGTCCCATGTGCTGAGAGCTGAAAAGGTACATCAGAAATATCTGCCACAACATCATGGTTTAGTTTCAGACTCTTTTTTGATGAGTATTTTATCAATAAATATAAAGACAGAAAGGTGCTGCTATAGTATGATATCTACCATCTATTTTCTACTATAGTATGATATCTACTATTCATTCTCTACTAAGGTATGGTATTTACCAACTGTTGGAAGTATGAAATAGGTGAAGGCTAAAGACAGTGAACAGTGAACTGGTTACGTATTAAAAATCATTAACAATCCTTTATATAAAAATTTTTTAAAAATCATTAAATAGAGATTTTAATGTTTGTAAACTGATTTGATGCCATTTAAAAAAAAAACCCCAGTAAACAGGTCATTGTCTTTTCTGAGCATTTTCCAGCAATAAGGAGTGCATCATCATTTATAGTGGGTCACAAATGCCTTGGTAGATATCGTACTATTGTCGCACCAACAGAGAGCTGGTGAGGCAGAAACTCAAGATAAAGATTTAATGACGATTATGAAAGACAGACACAAAAAAAATGTAGATTTAGTGAGGAACATGTGAGACAAGTATAGTGATAGCAACTAATAAATCACTAAATAGCCTTTAACCCTTAGCACTAGGCTATGAAGGCAAAATAACTGATGAGTAATAATGAAAGGAAAATCAAAATTTCATAAAATTACATTAAAATAGAGATAAGAATAATAATTAACAATAAAGAAAGAAAAAAATGAGATTATAAAAAAATAGTTAAATAAATATGAATACTCCCATCATGCACTGGAACAGGCGTTTTTGCCTCCAATTGAAACAAACTTTCTCTCTCTTTACCTTCAACTGCCAAATGCCTGAAGCAGTGTGGAATGTCAACATCTTGATTGTGTCATTATTTTCTCTTTGGGTTACACACACTATTTTAATTGTTGTCATTGAAATCCTCAAGTCATGTGGTTATGAAAGTACAGTTCTTTGTTTGCGATTCTGTAACACTAATCTATTGTATGTTCAATTTCCTTATCTCCTATGCTAAATTTGTTATAACTGATCTATACATAAAGGGATTTTAAGTGTTTAGTATTTGCTACTTCCTCATCCTGAATTTTTATGATAGCTTCAGGGTATGAGCCATTATTGCTTTCATTCCAATTCAAGATCATAGTTTCTGTTTTGAAAGGTTCGAGTCTTATTTCTTGGAATACTTAGTAAAGGATGTTGATTTTTTTGTTCTTATCCCACATCTAGGAATGCCTATGTCATTAGCATAGACCCAGCCTATCAGCAATGCATGGACCTCTGAAGAAAAATATGTGTTATCTAACAAAAGAAAATACAATAAATCTGATAACACTTAAATCTACCAGGCTAAAAGGTTGTGACAAAAAACGAAACAGAAGAGGACATTCTTTTTCTATGTGCCATGTTCCTTCTCTCCCAAACCATGTCCTTTCATTCATTTATACAAGGTCATTATTTTTCTTCTATGTGCAGTGTCCCTTCAGGACATTGGTGATCATGACTCTCCACAATTTCCTGTCCTTTGTAGCACTGAATAAATTTTTCCCTTTTTGTTATCCCTCCAAAACCATGTTCTTCCATCCATTTGCACAAGCTCATTCTTCTTTTTCTCTATGTGTCATGTCCCTTCAGGACATTGGTGATCATGACTCTCCACAATTTCCTGTCCTTTGTTGAACTGAATAAATTTTCCCTTTTTCTTATCCCTCCCAAACCATGTTCTTCCATCTATTTACACAAGCTCATTCTTTTCCTTTTATATGCTGTGTCCCTTCAGGACATTGGTGGTCATGGCTCTCCACAATTTCCTGTCTTTTGTAGCTCTTAATAAATGATGTCTTTTTGTTATCTCTCCCAAACCATGTTCTTCCATCCATTTACACAAGCTCATTCTTCTTTTTCTCTATGTGTCATGTCCATTCAGGACATTGGTGGTCATGGCTCTCCACAATTTCCTGTCCTTTGTAGCTCTTAATAAATGATGTCTTTTTGTTATCTCTCCCAAACCATGTTCTTCCATCCATTTACACAAGCTCATTCTTCTTTTTCTCTATGTGTCATGTCCATTCAGGACATTGGTGGTCATGGCTCTCCACAATTTCCTGTCCTTTGTAGCTCTTAATAAATGATGTCTTTTTGTTATCTCTCCCAAACCATGTTCTTCCATCCATTTACACAAGCTCATTCTTCTTTTTCTCTATGTGTCATGTCCATTCAGGACATTGGTGGTCATGGCTCTCCAAAATTTCCTGTCTTTTGTAGCTCTTTTTTTGTTATATCTCCTGAAACATGTTCTTCCATCCATTTACACAAGCTCATTCTTCTTCTTCTGTGTATTGTGTCCCTTCAGGACGTTGGTGGTCATGGCTCTCCACAATTTCCTGTGCTTTCTTGTTCTTAATAAATTTTATCTTTTTGTTATCTCTTCTAAACCTTGTTTCTTCATCCATTTACTCACACTTGCTAGGTAAGTTATGTGTGGTTTTCCTTTGTCACCCTTGCTTTCAATCTGACCTGTGAGTGTCAAATTTTCTAAGCCTTCTTTCCTAATTATGTGCCCTTGAAATTTAATCTAATAGTGATTGGTTAGCCACCTTGGCAGACAGGTGGGCTCAGAAATGAGTCACACTTAACATATTATTCAATATGAGAAAGGACTTTATATATCAAAGAAAAATAATGAGGTTATTCTGCGATTGTAAGTACCATGATCACTTGAAGATTTCCAACAGCAGGAACAACTGAAATGGATATCCCATGTAACATGAAGAGAAAATAATGACATAATCAAGATGTTGGATTTCCACACTACTTCAAACAAAAGATTAGGAAGGAAATCCCCATCAATATTAGAAAGAGTGATAACTTGAAAATCCTATTTTCCTGAAAAACTGTTTTAAGAGAAAGATTTTATGAATTTCAACCAACGATAATGCTAGCTTGAATGGTTAACGATATTTGTTGGTTGAAATTTAATGTCAAATGTTTCCTGTATGGAAACAACCAATCTCAGCTTTTTACTATAGTGACTAAAAGAATCTTGAAGGGAGAAAACTTAGGATTTTACCAGAAAAATATATTTCCTTTCTCTTTTTTTATAAAGGTATTTGAATACAGCTCAAAGTAGTAATAAAAAAAACAATGTATGATCATGAATTGGCATTACAGAAGAAAAAAAAACTATAGGCTAAAAACTGACACCTGACAATGAATGGAGAGTACATAATCAAAACATTATGTCTAAAATTGAGAACAATCAAAGACGATTCATTTATTTTTAATGGCTTATCAACCCGTTGCAGGTTATTTAAAACCAGAAAATATTTTTAGATTGTAAAAATTACTTTTTAAAGATAATAATGGTTTAGTGATGCAATTTTTACTAATTAATACATAGCTGGGGCATGAAAAGGTAGATTTGTACTTTTCCTAAAGTTATTTGCATGTAATTAAATATAACGAAAATGAATATACCCAACCCAACTTGGCTCACTGATTAACAAATCTGAGCCATTATCCATTATGCCACCTGCACATCCAAGCTTACAGCACCTGGTAGTCATTCATCCAGGTACTGACCAGGCTAGACTTTGCTTAACTTTGGTGATCATATGGGAACCAATGTTTCAAAGCAATACTGACACCAGATTTGAAACAGTCCAGAAATACACCACCCTATGTAATTGATACAGATATTGGTTCTGAAAGTTCAATCCCTGGATCAGGTAGTGAAAGTCATATATATTCTGATTCAATAGGGATAAACAATAATCAGCATCACAGGGACAAATAAGACAAGAATTAACTTAGAGGTATCTTTCATCAATCAAAAATGGACTCCTGATGAAAGTCAAGAGTGTACACAGTCGAAAGGTTGTGCTTATAAAGACATTTATAAAGACCAATGACGTGAACAATTGTTTGAATAAATCAAAGTGTAATAAGAATTCCTCACCAAGAAAAACAATACAAAACTTTTTTCACTCATTGTGAGTACATTAATAACATTATTGTAACATATTAAATATTATAAAATTAATAAGGAAACATTATTGTAACATATTAAATATTATAAGATTAATAAGGAAACATTATTGTAACATATTAAATATTATAAAATTAATAAGGAAACATTATTGTAACATATTAAATATTATAAGATTAATAAGGAAACATTATTGAAACATATTAAATATTATAAGATTAATAAGGAAACATTATTGTAACATATTAAATATTATAAGATTAATAAGGAAACATTGTAACATATTAAATATTATAAGATTAATAAGGAAACATTATTGTAACATATTAAATATTATAAGATTAATAAGGAAACATTCTTCCAAGAAATTATAACTCACATATAACCACATAATGACATTAATATTGTTTAAAACTGAAAAAATGTTTCTGACTTGTGTAGGAAAGATTGACAAACAAAAAAAAATTCCCCAATATAAACTTTTGAACTGACATTTCATATTCCAAAAGATCAGATTCTAAAAATGAAGTGCTTTATTATGGTGAAAATTTCCAGCCTTTCTTAGAAAAAAATGATGAAATAGTGTATAGAATGGTGTTTTCTTTAATAGAATGTTGTGTAAGTTTCTTTTAAGGAAATGATGCAATAGCTAATTATTTATAGAAACATAAGATAGCTTTCTTTGAATGAACAGTCCTGGATAAGACATTAAAAAACATCTGGCAGCAAGGCCTCTTATCAGGTGATTGGATGTTTTGAGGATTTGTGGAACTACCTCTTAATTGCTGTTCTTCTCAGGTCCACCCTGAACTGGGGTGGTAGCACCTATTAGGGTCCCAGTTATGGACAAATAGTGAACCCTCAAACAAAAACAAAACATGATGAAAGTATAAAAATATATTTTTATATTAAAAATACCAGTCATACATTTTATAGTAGAATTACCAACAATACATTTTATTGCAAAATGACCAACAATAAATTTTATCTGTAGTTGAAGGCATACAGTTGCATTCAAAATATATTTAGTTGAATCCATAAAATCGTGTTCAAAATATTTAGATTCCAACATTAAATAACCCATAGATGTGTTGATATACTAACAAAAAAAATCAACCAACCAACTTTGAATGAAATGATTGGATACCTTTCTTTTAGTGGAATGATGGCATAGCTTTTGTAAACATAATGACAGAATATCTTTAAACAAAGATATTTTTACTCTGGAATGAAATCTGAACATATTTTGTGCTTGAATTTTTAAAATTTCACAATGGATGAGTCCAGCAAAAATGTCCTAAGTATGGAAAACATCATTGATCCCCTTTGTTTGTGCCCAAGCAATGTTGGCCTTGTGTCTGAGAATGAAGGGGCTGGGTGTTCAAAGGGTTAATAAAAACAACATTTTCACTGTATCCAAATCTTTCTCCTACCAAATACTGAATCTTATAAAGAAAAAAAAACCAAAAACATTATATTCAGTGAATCCTATTTTTTGCTTTCTATTCCATTTACCTGTATTAATTCCAAGCACAATAATGCTGTGTAAATAAATTAAATCAACATTTTTTAAGTATTCCGTATAGTTTATCACCTATATAAGTATATCACCTGCAAGTCAACAACTCTTTTCGCTCTCTCTTCTGTATACAAAAGAAGAAAGCATTGATGGTTGACAAGCAAAATGGTAAACTCTTTAGAAATGTTGTTTCTGATACATTACAGTAACAGGAAAACTTCCTCTGAGAGATCTTTATAAATTTTTTTATTCATTCTCAGTTTCTTCATCTAAAAGCCAAAATTACTGCTCCAATTCTTCATCTATTTATCCATCGATGCCACATCTGATAATTATTTATTGATTTTATCATAAACTGATTCTTTCTGCTTGGAATTTGTTATAGTTTTGTTTTGTTTTGTTTTTTTCCTCACAAGCCTACTCTGCTTGTCAATGATTACACACTGCTTTATTAGCAAGAGAATTCCTTATTTTTTTTACGACAAAATAGACTTAGAGATTTTATTCCATTAATTCATTATATGAGGGGGTGCTGAAAAGTTCTCAGCTTGACCCCCTTACTTAAAACTGTCCAAATCAACAAACTAATTTTTTTGAAAATTCTCTCTTCCTCAGACTGAGACCTATTCAGAACTCCCTTTTTTAGAGAGTTTGGTAAGCATAGTTTAATTGTGGCACAAGGCTGAAAGCATAGAGCACCGAGTGAAGATTGAACTCAGTTGTAATTGATCTTGCAAGACAAGCTTGTTAACCATAACACCAAGTCAAAGTGCCCCAGTACCCACTTGCTTAGTGTTGTTAAAATGTTGCTTAGAATAAAGAACAATGAAATAATAAATGTATGAAAAATATTTAAAAGAAAATTATTGATTCTTTTTATACTGTGTCATAAAGCTTACCTATCTTGATATGAGTTTTTAACAAAGAATACTACTTGAAAGAATATTATATTTCATTTAAAACAGACATTAGAATTGAGACATATATATATATATATATATATATATATATATATTTGTGTATTTAAGCAGCAAATTCTCTTTTAGGCATGTCTGATTAAATAAATTACAAACATTATGTCTGCTTATTTTTAGCATAATCCATTCATATTCATGGATATTTTTCTGTGTATTACAATCAAATGATGCAAGAAATGCACTGTAACAGTGAAACTCACTTTTATTTCCAAGGTACTTTCCATCTCATATACTTTGGAAATGAAAGTGATTTTCATTGTTACAATGCATTTCTTGCATAATTTGATTGTAATACACAGAAAAATATCTGTGAATGTGAATGGATTATGCTAAAAATAAGCAGACATAATATTTGTAATTTATTTAATTGGAGATATATATATATATATATATATATGTTGCTTGCTCCTTATGATTTATAATTGTTTTTACTTATATCCATTTTTCCCCCAACGGAAATACTTGTACCATATACACTTTAAGCATGCATCATTTTTTGCATTTTCTTCAATATCACCCTACCTACATTCTACATTTTGAATTTACACCCCAATAATATATTAAAATTATATTAACTTTGAGCTTTGAATCTGTATATAATTTATCATTCCTCCCATTAGACTCAGTATTTATTAAAAACAACTGTATCAAGTGATTCATTCACCCTTTGTTCCTGATGACTTGGAGAACCATGAAACTTTAAGTTGCACTACAAACATATATATGTGTGTGTGTGTGTGTGTGTGTGTGTGTACATACAGAGTGCGATGTGTAAATTGTCGCCATTTTATATTTTTAATTTTGTGCATGCACATTGTTCTTTTGATTTTGTCGATTGCACATTATAGTAGGGTCAGTTGGGCACCATCTATGAGAAAAAAGCCACCATGAAGGATTTCACTCCACCAGGAATTTGGAAACAGTATCTTGTACTTCTTGGCATTCATGCCAGAAGCTCCAATACAAACATTTCAGAGTGGTTGGGTGTCAACCTGAGTAAAGTGCAGAGGATTTGGAAAGAGTTGGATGAGTATAATGGTGATTATGAAGGTATGGCAGCTCAGAAAACTCATTCTAATCATTCTGATAAGAAAGAAACTCCCAAATTTGTTTGTGAGATCTAGGCCATCATTGAAAATGATCCCTCCCAGTCAATCAGGTCCATGGGCAGGGAGGTAGTGCTTCCCTGGAACAAGAGAGTGGCTGCTGGAAGATGTTATGTCTAGCAACATGACTCTGCACCATGCCACACAAGCAGGAGAACCCAATCATGGCTGTCAGACAATTTCTGTGACCACATCACCCCTTACATCTGGCCACATAACTCCCCAGACTGCAGCCTATTGATTATTGTATGGGGTACAGTTGAGTGAGACCAAACTCCTTGTAAGACAAAAGATGAAAGCAAGGATTATGGCAGCATTCATCAACTTAATCAAGGATACCATCCAGAAAAGTTGCAGGAAATTCTGAAGTCATCTAGAGTTTGTGGTTGAAGTATTTTAAGATATTTTTGTGTAATTTTGGTAATTATGTTAAAATGAGTTGTCAGTGTTATTTTCATTTTTGTATAATTTAGATGACAATTTATCCATTGCACCATATATATCTGGGATAACGATATATACATTTATATATATCAAGAACAGTTTTGAAGGAAAGGTGTATGACAAAATGGAAAAAGTTTTTGGGTGATGTGTTTTGTCCCTTAGAACTTCATTGGTTTGTTTACTGTGATGTGACTAAACATGCACATAAAACAAGAGATGCTGGGAATTTGAAATTTAGAAAAAAATGTGCTTTGAGTAGATAATCTAGCCAATTTCATTTTGATTCTTTTTCTTCTTGTTTCCATCATCCTTGTTATTAAATATCCTACATTACCAAGAATGGTGGAATATATTGAAAGAACCTGGATGCAAATTTACTGTGGATGAAGTAGCAATTAAAGCACTTCCTAAACATATTCCTCATTGTGAATTAATCTCTCTTTTAATTAGAGTAGCATTTTTTATATCAAAATTGTGGTCAGTCTCTCTTTATGATGAGTGACTAATTCATTTAATGTGTTGCTTTTTAAAATGTATCTTTTGTGTTCATATAATCTTTCATTTAAACTTCTTGAAGTTTCTCCAATATATTCTTTCTAGTAATGTTTGCAGGTACTAGATTATATATGTATGATAACTTTGAATTTTTTTTGCCTTGACATGTTTCACCAATGATCTAGCTTCTAGTGATATATGTGAATATTTCCTCTCACTAATGTAAATTTGGTTCCATTGAAATACAATTCTTTTTTCTGATAATTCCAGATCATTGGTTAAATATATCAAGGTAAAAACTTCTTAAAACTGTCTTATAGATTTCCTAT
The DNA here is from genome assembly GCA_963932145.1 of Acanthosepion lycidas. Taxonomy (NCBI): domain Eukaryota; kingdom Metazoa; phylum Mollusca; class Cephalopoda; order Sepiida; family Sepiidae; genus Acanthosepion; species Acanthosepion lycidas. Next base: position 7,885,944 of record OZ010594.1, read on the forward strand.
TCTGTTGGATTCTCATTCAAATTTAGTTGAACGCACAGATATATACACACACGTAATGTCATTCAGTTTTGCAGTGATTTCAGTCCTTGTTACGGTTCCTATGTTAGTGATATTTTGCAATGCTCAGCAAAGTTTTGTACATGTCTGTATTCAACTGATAAAAGATTTCTAAAAATTAACTTATGATGCCAGAAAAATATTAATTTCTTGCAATCACTTGCTGTTATCTTCTTTCAGAACTGATTTCTGGTGAGACAACTCAATTTTAAAAGGATCTATTAGCATAGCAACACAGGTGTTTCATCAAAGTGAAATTTACCGAATTTAAAACAGCGGACATGCCTCATATGGATGACCAGTGGGGATGAATTGCAATCAATATGTTTACAGTTCACCACTGGAGAAATGGTACAGCATATTAACTGTGTACTCATTCTCATATATAACTGCAGAAATCAGGTGTGGTATTTATACAAGCAAAATGATACACAGCTGGATATCATTATCAAAAAAAAAATGTCTGACTACATGTGGCAGCAGTATTCTAAGCATGGACAAATGATAGACTTATAGATATGTAAGATAGCTTCTGGAGAGAAAAGCAGTCTTTTGTACATTGCAGTGAACTGACCTTCCTGGCACCTGACTGAGCAATGGTTTCAATATAGTCTTTCAACTTCATGTCAGCTGAGTTGTTTTTATGTGAATGTAAGGGGCTATATATATATATATATATATATATATAAAGGTGGACAGTTAACACCCAGCTTCATGCTTAAATGCAATCATCATGCTACATGCAAAGGACATGATCACCTGAAGGATCACTGCACTTCAGAGGAGAATTGTATCCAAAACATACTAATAGAAAATACAAGTATATAACCTCATCCACATGTGAAAAAAGGATTAAAAATAATGGAAGCTCTACTAATAAAAACAGAAAAGCCAACACTCAATAACATTAACTACGAACACAGCCACAATGGAAAAGAAAACATTCCTATAACTTCAGAGACATACATAAAAACCGACACATTCAATAATGATAATGGCTAAAAGAACAGCTGAAAGTACTCGGATATGCAGAACTTTTGGACAGGTTTTACACACTTCATGTGCCGAAAGGAAAACACTTACACAAACTACAAGAAAAATTAAATATAAAGCTTAATTGCAGGATTAAAGCCTGAAATGCTTTTTAGATTCTAAGAATTTCTTGGAGATAATAATGGTGGTTTTTTTTACTGATACAGGTTATAATAATTAACCCATAGCTAGTGGAAGAAGAGGTGGCTTCATACCTCTTCAAAGAGTATTTGCACATACTTGACAGCCAAGCTTACAGCACTTGGTATTTCCAAGTGATTCACCCATCAAGGTACTTACCAGACTCAATGTTGCTTAACTTTGAGGATCCTACAGGAACTGGTGTTTCAAAGTGGTATGATCACAAGACAACTGCATCTCAATAAGGTCAGGTTTTGATGTTGATAAAAAATGCAAAATATTGTTTACAAGGAACTGTTCATTTCCAACAGCATTAAAAGACAGACAGCTGCAAAATCTGTCTGATGGAATTACCAAAAATTACCCAATCACACATGATCTAGCAATACAATTTTCCTTCTCAAGTACTGTGTCCCTTCAGGTGATCCTGGTGATCCACTACTTCCTATCCTTTGTGGTTCTCAGCAATGCTTGTCTTTTTTACTATCCCTCCCATTCTCTTTTCTGCCATCCATTTACACAAGACTCTTAGATAAGTTGATCATGGCTCTCCACTACTTCCTCTCCTTTGTAGCTAATAGCAATGTCTGTCTTTTTTCTATCCCTTCCACTCCATGCTCTGCCATCCATTAACACAAGATTGCTAAGTAGGTTGATCATGGCTCTCCACTACTTCCTACCCTTTGTAGCTCTTAGCAAAATTTGTCTTTTTACTCTCCTTTCTACTCCCTGTTCTGCCATCCATTTACACAAGCTTTTTAAGTAGTTTAAATGTTTTCCTCTATTCAATATGCACTGTGAGTGTCATATTCTTCAAACCCTCTTTCTTCAGTATGTGTCTTTTTTCACATTATAAGTATGTGTCCTTTTTGTCTCCATTTCGTTCCCTTGAGTCTCTTCTTCATCAGTGAGGAGATTGTCCAGCATTCACTGTCATATAGGAGGACTGATAACAGTTCAGTACTCTTTTCTTTGTTTCTATTGCTTCAAGTCTCTTCTTCAACAGTGAGGAGATTGTCCAGCATTCACTGTCATATAGGAGGACTGATAACAGTTCAGTACTCTTTTCTTTGTTTCTATTGCTTCAAGTCTCTTCTTCAACAGTGAGGAGATTGTCCAGCATTCACTGTCATATAGGAGGACTGATAACAGTTCAGTACTCTTTTCTTTGTTTCTATTGCTTCAAGTCTCTTCTTCAACAGTGAGGAGATTGTCCAGCATTCACTGTCATATAGGAGGACTGATAACAGTTCAGTACTCTTTTCTTTGTTTCTATTGTTTCAGATCTGTTCATATAGGAGGATTGATATTACATAACAGTTAAGCACTCTTTGTATTATCAGCATACTTCTATAGAACCACATCTCTGCAGTCTCAAGTCCCCACTTCATCTGTGAGGAGACTGTCCAGTATTCACCGCTATATATAAGGATAGATAACACATAACAGTTCCATACTCTTTTCTTTGTTTCTGTTGCTTCAAGTCTTTTCTTCATCAGTGAGGAGATTATAAAGTATTTACTGCCATATAGGAGGACTGATATTACATACCAGATGAACTCTTGTTTGTTTCTAGTGAAATGTTCCTATTTATTAGTACTTTGCTTAGCTTATGGAAGGCATCTTTTGCTATTCAGATATGCCTTTGAGCCTACAATTACTTAGCTCTAAAAAAAAAAAAAGGAGGAAAATCAGGCCACAAATATTTGAATGTGGCAGTCATTCACCTGGGGAAGCTCTTCATTTGCTTTCCAACAATGATCTCTGGTACCAGTGGGAGATTTCATGAATAAGTGAGTCAATATTCCTGGCTTACTCTTTGACAAGCAGTGATGATAACTATTCTGTTGAATAAATGTATTGTGTTTCCTATTCAAGAAATAATATTTTTAGCTATCAAAATATTCAGAAACTTCCTTTCCAAACCTAGTATTTGTGGAATGGAAAATGTTTATTCCTTTGTAGATGGGAGGTGATTATTATTTTCATATTCATCTGTATTTCATCCCTGTACTTAAACATATATATATATATATATAAATACTTAGAAGCGACAGTCTGTTTCATGCTATATGCAATCGTCAGGCCACGTAGAACATACGTGGCCTGATGATTGCATATAGCATGAAACAGACTGTCGCATGTAAGTGTTGACTTCTATGTTCACTTTTATATTTACACACGCTCTATCTCTGATATTGAGCACTTTATCCCATAAATATAGCACACCTTAAGACTATATTTCTATATATATATATATATATATATATATATATATATATATATATATATACACACACATATATATATATATGGCCCTGATCTGGCATCTCATCTACAGTTGCTCTCTCACAAGTGTGATGTTGCCTCCCTCTGTCTTTTCTACAAATACTTTCACGGTAACTGCTCTGAAGAGCTACTTTTGCTAGTTCCCAGACTGGATGAATTCAAATGTGCTACTAGGCTGGCATCTTATTCCACCCTTTCACTATCGAAACTTAAATGTAGCCGTCTCTTCTACTCCAATAGCTTCATGTCTCACACCTCCTGTCTGTGGAATTCCCTTCCTATTACTTGTTTCTCTGATAGCTATAATCTCCAACTATTCAAATGTAATGTCAATCGACATCTCCAGATTTCCTGAACTTCTCTTCATCCTTTCCTCCATCATGCCTCTTTACTCTCACTCCAAATCTCTGTAACCCCTTGTGTGCTAGTGCCATCCCACCTTCCTTGGGGTGAAATGCTTAAAATATATATATATATATATATATATATATATATATATATACTAACACTCACACATACATACATACATGCATATATATAAATATACTTATATTTACCCATTTGGTTATATATATAAATATATATATATATATATATATATACACACACACACTTGTGTGTATACAGAGTGTGATGGGTGAATTGTTGCCATTTTATATTTTTAATTTTGCGCATGCCTGTTGTTTGTTTTTGATTTTGTTGACTGTACAGTATAGTAAGGGGTTGTTGGGCACTGTCTGTGATAAAATGATGACCATGATGTAATTCACTTCGCCAGAAATTTTAAAACAGCATGCTGGACATTCCTACCAGAAGCTCCAATATGAACATTTTAGAGTGGTTGGGTGTCAATCTGAGGACAGTTCAGAAGATTTGAAAAGAGTTGGATGAGTCTAATGGTGATTACAAAGGTGTT
>OZ010594.1:7898078-7978078 GCA_963932145.1 Acanthosepion lycidas
TCTACACAGCCAAATACACCTATTTTCATTTATCCATTTAAGTTCAAATCAATTGTTATTCTCAAAATTGTATATTAATTCTACATAAATGCATTATTTTGTTATATTGAAATCTGATAATCGGTGTTCCTTCCTCACTTGCCTGTTGATTGATTCATTTTTTTGGAATGTCTATCTATATTGTTGCGGATGAATATGTTGAACATGCCCATAAACTAACCATCAAAAAATAAAAAAGCTTCTGATACCAAATTCAAATTCCTAGCAATCCCAACAAGATAAAAAAAAAACAATGAAGGCATATAACTATTTGAAATGCAAAACTTTTTAAAGATATTAATGTTCACACAAACATGCATATATGAAAACCAACTTCAATCCAAACGTGTTACCCTGTTTAAGATATCTTTTAGCTGAGCGGTATTAATTTCATATCTCACAATATATATAGAAAGACTCCAAATTCCGAAATATATATATAAAACACACACACACACACAAAAATCTCAGTTTGACTGCTTATATGATGTCACCTTGAATGACTTGAAATTGGTTCTATCAAATGTGAGAATATGCCGGAATGAAAAATGAGTTGTATAACAACCCACAAAACAATCCTAGAAAATGAAAGTAGTAACATTCAAAAGTACTCAGGTTGTAAAAAATAATCTAAAATAAAAGTTTGTCACTTAGTTGATTGATGTTACCTTCAGCATCCGCATTCCAGAGTTTTGTAGATGAACCCTCCAGGAATCACTCAACCCACTCGTCAGGAGTATCAGTGATTGACTGCTTATATTTCAACATTTTTCTTTTTTAAATGCACTTTTCATTGTTCTAAGTGTTTTTTTCATAGTGTATGTGTGCGTGTTTTTTTCTCACATTACACTCACTCTTTAACCTTTTTTCTTTCTTTTTTCTTTCAATTGTAGCCATTTTGACCTCCAGTTTTCTAGACATATATATATTTGGGGTTAGAACAAAAGTTTGCAGCATTTTTCAATAGGTGTGATTTCAAGATCTGATTTTTTTCATGTGACAGTAATTTATAACATATTCTGAAAAGTAATATTTCCATGTATCTTTCTATCATACTACCTGTAAATGGATTATGAGTTTTAAGTGTTTGACAGCAATGTCCTACTACACTTGCCATACTCCCCCAACCTTGTTCTTTTTGATTATCACTTATTTCAGTTTGTTGTGATGTGGGGTCTTGCAAAGCACATCACTTAACAGAGTCAGTCGTAATAGTAGTATTCAATACTCAGCTAGACAAATCATTGTAATAGTATTATCCTCCTCCTTTGACAATTACCCAGGACTACTTGATCCATTCATGATAGGAAAAAGGGTAACTGGCTCTTGCCGCAAGACAATTTTCTTAATGGGAAGAGCTTCAATTCTTTGGAAGCTTGTAAAAATGACTTAGACTAGTCCATCACCCAGAAAGATGCCAAATTCAGGGAGGATGGAACCGTGAAGTTGCCTCAAAGATAGCAAAAAAAAATAATGGAACAAGATGGCATATATGTTGTTGAATAAATCAATGTACAAAAATCTAAATATTGCCTTAGAAATTCACTTAATGCCACAAGCTTTAGTTATGATCTTACATATCAAGCCATATTATAATTATTAATGTGTATTTATTTATATGTTACCTGTCAGATCTGTAGCTGGAAGGGAGGTAAATCAACTTAAGTTAGTAAATCTATGAATGATTACTTTTACATCATTTTAATAATCTATCCAAATAAAATGCTTATTTGCATTTAGACAAAATAAGTTTCAAAGGAAAATTAACCATTCAATTAATCAGTCCCTTTACTCCTATGTTTCTTAGATTGCAGTCTTATTTGTTCAAGTCTTTCATGTGAGGTACTCAGATACCTTTGTCTTGGTTCAACTTTGTCTTGAAATAGGCTTTGTTGTAATTCTTTTGCTAATCTTTTTTTCCCCGAGAGATATTTCCATTTCACTGTCATATTAAATGCATAAAATTTTTAACATGAAAAGATATTGAGCAAAAAAATGATTCATACAAAACCAGGTTTAATCGATGGATCATAGATACCAGTGAACATCTAAAAAATATAATGGGATTGGATTAATTAGGCAGTTTATTGGCCTCTATTTTAGTTGTGAATTCTTTACTTCTGCTTTATTGAAACTCAATACATTGTTTCAGGACATTTCTTTCATTGCATCTCATGAATAAAACATTCTAACACTTGCTGTTATTTTTAATAGTACATGTACACAAATATATATATATAAATATAATTATATTGTTGAAATAAATTTTGTTATAGTTTTGTGGGAAAGAATGCTCAATATCATGGTTGGGTGGTGGGTACAGAACATCTGTAGAATGAAGAGTGTGCCTACAGAAATCAATACTGGATGATAAATGTCATTTTCACACCTCATAGTCTGATGTTTACTTAAGGTACAAAGTCATTTCGCATTGTTGATTTCTATGTCCATACTGTTTCTATCCCTCCCCCTCTCTCTCTCTCTCTCTCTCTCTCTGTAACTTATATATATATATATATATATATATATATATATATTACTTTAAATGTTATTTTGTGGATAAAGACGTAGATAAGCACTAAAATTCAAGTCGTTTGCATAATGTGTGAAACTGGGATTACTACTAAGGCTAACTTTTCATAGGATTTAGCGTTGTTAAGTGTTTTTGTCCTGTCTAGGCAATTTATGCTTTGAGTACATTACTGACTATGCTGGTTTGCCTTTAAGCCTTTTTTTTCAGTATTCTCATTTTGTTTTAAGACTTTATCTGGATCAGAGTTTTAGGTTTTGGCAAGTTGTCCGTTGGTTCAATCAACATTTCTTTGTTTCTTTTATATATATATATATATATATATATATATATATATATATATATATATACATATATATATTTTAGGAAAATCTATGACAAAGTGGAAAAAATTTTTGTTTGATACATTTCTGTTATAATGGAACACACCTATTCTATCGTTAATAGACTCTCCCACCTATAATAAGTAGGAGTAGTAGTAGCAGTCTCTTAGAGAGTTGGTCAGTCAGTCAATGTTGGATGACCGTTAGATGGATATTGAAGTATCAGCCATCCCAACTAGATTACTGCATCATTACCTATTATATCAAGTTCCTAACGTTTTGTACGTCAAACCTGTTTTAGGACCGACTTAGTACAAATACAAGCCTCCACTGTGAAACCACTACATAACAATTTCGTCATTTAGGGCATCATCAAACTAAAGTAATGTTTATGTTGATGTGACTACACATGCATGTAAAGGAGAGTAGATACTGCAATTTTAAATTAAATTTGTCTTTGGCCATACAGTCTAGCCAATTTTGTTCAGTCTCCTTCTCCTATCACAATATGGATATCTGGTAACAGAAGTAATGGAGGCATGAACAGAGGGTGAAGAAAACTGGATGAAATCAACTTGACTGTTTATCCAGATACATATGCAAAATAAAAAAAATTCCTCTCCTTTGTGCATGTGTAGTCACAATGATATAATCATTACATTAGAAAGGATGAAACATGTCATATGAAAATTTTTTCCACTTTGTTATCAATTTTCCTAAAATATTTCTGATATATAAAAATGTATATATACTTTTCCCATATATAAATATAAACTGTATTTAAATTCTCACTTATACAAGATAGAATTTGTTATTTTTTAAGGTTTGTTTTCAACTGATGTGGAATGGGGCTTAAAGTCAGAAGAACTCCTACAGAAGATAGTGAAGGAAAGTGAGAAGAAAGGACTAAACATTAATTGCAAGAATACTAAATGCATAGTTGTTAGCTAAAGGAACAGCCCAACATGCAAATTACGAACTGGTGATATCAAAATCAAACAAATACAACAATGTAAATATCACAGAAAGATGCCTTCCAAAAGCTAAAGAATGTATTAAGAAACAGAAACATTTCATTAGAAACAAAGGAAAGAGTACTGAACTGTTATATAGCATCAGTGAATGCTGGTGAAGAAGAGATAAAAAGCAACAGAAATGTGGTTCTACAGAAGGATGGTCAGAACACGGTGACCAAACATGTGAGCAACAACAAAGTTCTAGAGACAATGGCAAGAAGAAAAAACACTTAAACTTAACATGAGGAAGAGAAAGAGTTGAAATTTCTTAGGCATATTATGAGGAAAGAGGACTTGGAAAATTTGATACTTACAAGAGATATTCAAGGCAAGACAGAAAGAGGAAAACAACACATAACATACCTAGCAAGCTCGAGTAAATGGATGGCAGAATAAGGTTTAGACAACATTTTTTAAGCACTACAAAGGACAGGTAATTGTGGAGAGCCATGACTGCCAACAGAAGGGAGACAGCATATAGAAGAAGAAGAATTTGAAACACTTTCTGGCATCCTATGTTTGCATTGTATAAGCAATAGACTTGTACATGCAGGCTATATAATCTGTTACTTAACTCCCACCTATTATTTTGTAGCTGAGTTTCATTTAGTTAAATAAAGCTTTTAGTACTTTTATGTCTGTTCTGACTTTTGTTTTACTTATCACACACGTCACACTTTTATTCATCAGTCTCTGATATCCGTGTTACTGTTTTCATTTGGATTTATGTAGCGAGAGACATTCAAAAGAGAATCATAAATATTTATCTTCAATGACAATGTCTATCTTCTCTGAGCAGAACAAGCCACAACAACAACAATATATATATATATATATATATATATATATATATATATAAGAAATACATGACCAAGAATAAAATGTCATGAAATGGTGACCAATCAAAATCATTTGTGAATCTTACAAAAGAAGAGGCTTGGGCTGAAAATGAAAACCCGGAAACAATTTCAACCGTCCAGTCACCATTAAAAGTTAATTAACAATTCCTCAAGAATAAGTGTGAGACTTTCAAACAGGTGAATTAAGAAATATTTTGCATGAAAACAATCTCAATAATGACTCTGGGGCTGTCAAAAATACTGGACATAATCTCAGAAAAGGAAATGAATAAATTTTTTTTTTTTTTTTTTATACTAATTGTTCATCCAATACAAGGCCCAAGAGCCACTCAAGGTAGAATGTCACTGAATGAGGTTGTTGAAAGTAGATAACAGTTGAACCAAGACATAAAGAGGTTAAGATATGGCAGCAAATACTCTATTTTAGGTTTGATCAAAAGATAGGCTTATGATCTCAACACACTGAAATACTGGTTTCCATACGATCACCAACGTTAAACAATGTCTAGAACCTAGATGTGTGACCACTTGGGAATACCAGGCTCTGTAAACTTGGGTGTGTGGGTGGTGTAATGGATATTGGTTCAGAATTGTTAATCAGAGAGCCAAGTTCCAATTCCTGTTGGGTTTGTTATATTCACTTATGTGCAAATATCCATGGAAAGGCATGAAACCACCTCTTCGCTACCCCTCAGTTAAGGGTTAATTAGTTAGATTTGTTTAACTTAAACCGTTATTATCTCAAAAACAATTCTCACAATCTAAAAAATATTTTCTGGCTTAAAATAATGAGCAAAGGGTTGATAAGCCATAGAAAATGAATGAATCAATCTTATAAAGATAGATTATGGAAGGAAGAGTCAAATACTTTCTAGAGTTGTACAAAGAAGTGACTAGTTTTTCAGCCTCTTGAGGTTTGGGGTAAGCTTGAGTCCCAATATTCATTTAAAGCAAGTAGCCTCATTGAGAGTAGAACCATTCGTCATGAAATTAGAAAATTCATAGTTTGCTTAGTGATAATGAAACAAGAAATCCTCTCTTTTAATTGCAGTGTCTCTTCGGGACATTGGTGATTATGGCTCTCCACAACTTTCTGTCCTTTCTAGCTCTTGGTAAATTTTATCTTTTTGCTGGCTCTCTTAATCCTCGTTCTGCCATCCAATTACACAAGTTCATTAGGTAGGTTAGGCACTACCTTTCCTCTCTCCCTCTTGCCTTCAGTGTTAAATTTTTCAAGCCCTCTTTCCTCATTATGTGCCCTAGAAAGTACAATTAATCTTTCTGATGTTAAGTATAACTTTCTTTTTGCTCCAATTTTCTCTAAAACTTTATTGTTGCTCACATGTTCACTCCATGGTATTCTCAGCATCCTTCTGTAGAACCACATTTCTATTGCTTCAAGTCTTTTCTTCATCAGAGAGGAGATTGTCAAGCATTCATTGCCATATGGCTGAACTTATTCTTTAGTTTGTAATTTGTCTCTAACAAAATTTTCCTGTTTCTTAATATTTTTCTGAGCTTTTAGAAGCTTTCCATCCTCTGTTAAAACACTTCTCAGATCGTTTTATTATTTTCACTTTGTTCCATTGAAATGAATCTTTTTTTATGCTCTATATGTTTGCTGGCCAGAATAAAGAATTATCTCAATATCTCAATTAACATCTTTTGCAAAAAAGCATGCGTATTTTAAGCAAACAACATATTTATTTAATGTAGCTCAGAGGTGATTGTGGCCTGAGACAAAACTTCAGCTGTTATCAAATATGATAAGAACATCAATAGACTTTGGAACTCAAGATGTGAGGGTCATGTGACTATAACAGAAAGGAAGTTTGTGGTTCATCTTCTTGAAGCCAAAACTGATCAACAAGTGAAGGAAATAATGGGAAGTTAGGTTAGCCTTGAAAAGGTCTTATTGATTTGTGATGTTATCACCACTTTCAAAATGGCAGATATCTGAGGAAACGGCAGCATTTGGGGAGATCAGAGAAGAAATTCCTTTTCTTTTGTTTGTGTATGAATTCAAGATGATACAAAAAAATGGCATTTTTATAAACATTTATTTGGAAACAGACAAGTTTACTAAATATGATATAAAAAATAAAATAAAAATTACTGCTTGTGATTATATCTTTAAGTTAAACACTTTTTTTCAACGTAAAAGAAACTGAAATTTTATACATTTCAAATTATTAAGAAAAAATCCTTTATTTTTGGAAACTATGGGATTTATTGCATTATTTTTTTTTTAATCATTTCACCCCAAGCAAGTTGGGAATGCCACTAGTATGCTGAGGAGTACAGGGAGTGAAAGTGAAAGAGAAGACTATAAGAATGATTGAGGAAAGGACAAAAGATGAACGGGATTCAAGAAGACAGATGGCGATTGACATTGCATTTAAATTTTGTTAATCATTTCACCCCAAGCAAGGTGGGAATGGCACTAGTACGCAGGGATTTACAGGGAGTGAAAATGAGAGAAAAGACAGAGTATAGGGACAATTGAGGAAAGGACAAAAGATGAACGGGATTCACGAAGATAGAAGATGGCAATTGACATTGCATTTAAATTTTTGAAGATTGTAGTTATCAGGGAAGCAAGTAAACGGAAGGGATTTCCATAGGTGGAAAGTGAAAAAAAAGAAATTGTTGAACTAGAAGTGGTGCTTGTATTTAGCTATTTCAACAGTAAACAGCTGGGACCTAGATGCCAATCTAGTAGCATGCTCAAATACATGAAGTCAGGGCACGTACAAAAATAACTTTGGTGGAGAGACAAAGCTAGCAAAACTGCTGTCCTAGAGCAGCAAGCAAACTCCTTGAACATGTATCATCTCCTCTGTTCACACTATCTATGATGGTTCAGTTATGTATAATGGCTGTAAATACCAAAAGACATCATATATGGTGAGCTGAACACAGGAAATCATCAGGTAGGCAGCTGGACACTATGTTTAAAAGACCTTTTGCAAGAGAGATCTCAAACTTATAGGTGTTAACTGTTTGGTTTGGTTTGTTTTACAACCTCAATGGGTTATTTAATGCCGACAAAATCTTTGTTGCCGGTAATATTTTTTTCCTTCAGAAATCTATTTTTGGTAAAATTTTTTCTTCAAAAATGTATTGCTGGCAATAATTTTTTTACAAAAAGTATTTCTGGTATTAAAGCCTATTTTTACACAAGTTTGGGTGTTAACTATTTGCCTATAGCTGGGACCCTAACAGATGCTACCACACTGGGTCAGGGTGTACCTGGGAACACCAGCAATTAAGAGGTGGTTCTACGCTCCTCAAAACATCCTGATCAGAGGCCTTGCTGTTGGACATTGTTTATTGTCTTACCCACGATGTGGAGTAGTTTATTGTCATACCCAGGATGATAGGCATTAACTGGTAGCTGGGAAAGGCTCACAGATGATCACATTAGCTGGTACCATTGTTTTTCAAAGGAGGACTCATGAAGGGCAGGAAAACGTTTAACCAATTGTTGAAAGATTGGAAGACAATGCAAAGAGAGCAAGTCTCAGAACATTCATTCCATATTTCAGCTTCAAGTGCCACACCTACAGAAGAGAGTGCCATGCAAAGATTAAACTATTGAGCCACTCCAGATGCTGCTCATGAAAGGACTGAATTTTGACCAAACAGGGTGCTACCCTTATCTCAGGAGATAAATGGATTACTAATTATGCTATTATTACTACTATGAGACAAAAGTTACTTTAAAAGACATTTTTATAAATATTGTCATGAATTTATATGGGAAAAAAAATATTTTTTCTAAATTTTTCATAAACTTCTGTCTGTATTTCTGAGTTTAGGTATAGCAACTATTTACATTATTTGAACTGTTGTTCTCATCTTTATTGTTATATTCACAATCTTTCAGCCGTTGTATACTCCAGCCTTCTTCAGATGATATTTGTTTGAATTTCAAAACTAAACCCTGAACAATCAATCTGTATATTGATGTTTCTGAAGATTGGTTTGATGTCATTTGTGTAGACATTCTTCCCATGTTTATTTCCTGAAATGGGTTGACATTGACTATTCCTGACATGTCGTGAATATAATAAAAATGAGGATAACAGTCTGAACAATTTAAAGAGTGTAAATAGATACAATTATTATTATTATTATACAATGATTTATTCAAAATTATGTTCTCATCTTAGTTGTTGTAAGCAAAAATTCAGCCATCTTCAAATGAAACTGGAGAACTTCCAGAAACTTTTAACCAAACCAACAGAACAGAAACTAACATTTACAGAATTTGTTAGATGAAAAAAATTAATTAACACAAAAAAAATGGACATAACTAAAAGAGTCAAAAAGACACAATGAAAATAGGATCAAGAGAAAAAAAGAAAAAAGAGAAAAAAAGAAGAGAAAAAAGGAAAATGAAAAAAAGAAACAGAGAAAAAGAGAAACAGAAAAAAGGAAAAAACAAAAAGAGGAAAAAGAGAAAAAAGGAAAAAGAGAAAAAGAAGGAAAAGAGAAAAAGAGGAAAAAGAGAAAGAGAAAAAGAGGGAAAAGAGGAAAAAGAGAAAGAGAAAAAGAGGGAAAAGAGAAAAAGAGGAAAAAGAGAAAAAGGGGAAAAGAGAAAGAGAGAAAAAAAGAAAAAAGAGGGAAAAGAGAAAAAAAGAAAAAAGAGGGAAAAGAGAAAAAAAGTTTCATTTTTTTTCTCTTTTCTGACAATTCTGTTCAAACATGGCCAATTACTCTAGACAGAAAGAATATTCTAAAGAGAAAAATCTGATTTCCAGAATCATGGTAAATTCCCAACACTTCAAAATTAATTTACAATCCAATCCATGTCTATAGAATACTCTAAATAAATCCTGATGTTGTATTTGCAAAATATTCATAGCTTGACTATTTCATAGTCACTGGCAAGATGAAAGTCTTGGCGATAAAGGAGCAAACAGAAGAGAAAAGAAAATAAGACATCTTCACTGAGAATTGTGATTATAAACATGTTTTGTGTTATTACTTTTGCATATTCAACAAAGCCACCAGCTCTTGAAGTTATCCAATTATAGATGCTAATTGGAGGATGAATTGATGATTATTTGGAATTAGGGATTCTTCTACTAAGGATTTGGATGTGAAATAAAAGCTTCATTTTGTTACAGATTTTCATTCATTCGGTTTCATGTAAAATTAGGCAGTATTCAATGAATTGAAAAAGATTGTTGCTATAATACATATGAAATACATATATTCACACACACGTATTATATAAGATATATACTTTAAAAATTTTTAAAATTAGGAGAGCAGTTAATTTTGCTATCTAAGATTCAATCTTACGGTATCCTCACGCAATTTTTATCAATTGACCTCCCAACACTATATATAGCATTTTCTTTAAAAGTTTTCTTGAATGTGTAGGCCAGTTGTTTACTGTTTAAAATAAATGGAGAATATACTCAAATATAGGTATCCCCTAAAAATAACATTTGAAGTAATAAAAAATGTCAGATTCAAAACTAAAATCCGTTAATTCTTTAAATGGCTTTGTTTACACTCCAGATATGAAACTGAGCAGATATGACATTTGAGAAAATCCGAACAAGTAAAAGTGCTTTAAAGATGAATAGAACTTTGCTTGATTGTGAAGCTCTTTGTGGCTGAGTGGTTTAAATTCTTTACCCCTTTTTTTTGTGCTATTTCTTTCCCCTCTCTTTTTTCTTTTTCTCCTTCATTTTACTTTTAGTGGCAATCTAGCTATGTTCCCACACTGATCCTTACTTACAAAAAATAAAATCTTTTACTGCCCCCACCCCTGGTCCTACCACACTCCCCACCCCATGTTCAACATCTCACTCCGCTACCAGCAACCACCAATCAAAACTTTTATATCTGAGGTTATTTTCACATTAAGTTTCACACAGTCAGAAATCAAACAGGGAATGGATTTTTTCTAATAATTCCAACTATAAGTAGACACTACCCACACCTCAAAAAAATAATGTTCGATAGTTTCTACTGTCGCTCTGTTTATTTCTTGCAACCGATGACGAAGAACACAAGCATGTTCGAAAATTCCGAACTTGGAAACTCAATCTCCGTACTTCATTTTTGTCACCTGGTTAATATTAATAAATATTTTTCATACTGATTTCATTGCTACCCTTTCATCTGACTTTGTTTTATTGACCAACTTATCTACTCTGTTTTATATATATATATATATATATATATATATATATATATATATATATATATATTTAGTGAAGAGTCTAGGCACCATAATGAAGAGCTCATCTGAACAATTACCATGAAAGTATTTATAAAAAAGGAAACTTACTGTGGTAGGAAAGTGACTGAAGACAAAATGCCACAACAGGACCAATAATATTGCTGATTCTTCTTTGGATTTTATCAAGCAGCTTTAGATAGATAGTAGGAGCACTAGACCATATGTGGCAACAATATTCTAAGCATGGGTGAATGGTCAACATAGATTTTTAAGATAGATTCAGAAGGGAAAACCATCTGGTATTACACTGTGAACCAACCTTCCTCATAGCTGACCTAGCAATGGTTTCAATATAGTGTTTCCACTTCATATCAGCCAAGGCCCAAGAAGATTCATTCTCTTTCTCACCCTCTATTTCTTGTTCACTTTCTCTTGCCCTCTCTTTCTTACTCTCTTTCTTACTCTCTTTCTTTTGCCCTCTCTTTCTTACTCTCTTTCTCTTGCCCTCTCTCTTTCTTACTCTCTTTCTCTTGCCCCTCTCTTTCTTACTCTTTCTCTTGCCCTCTCTCTTTCTTACTCTCTTTCTCTTGCCCCTCTCTTTCTTACTCTCTTTCTCTTGCCCTCTCTCTTTCTTACTCTCTTTCTCTTGCCCTCTCTCTTTCTTACTCTCTTTCTCTTGCCCTCTCTCTTTCTTACTCTTTCTCTTGCCCTCTCTCTTTCTTACTCTCTTTCTCTTGCCCTCTCTCTTTCTTACTCTCTTTCTCTTACTCTCTTTCTCTTCTGCACTAAATCTATCTTTATTTTTCATTTAATATTCACTTAGAAAATCCTTTTCTCTTCTTTTGTTGTTTTTTTTTTATTATTCTAAACTCATAACGTGCTTTCTATTTCATTTATATTATGTCTTTGTTTTTCTTCTTTTTTTTTTCTCATTTAAAACTAAGCCCCACTATGGCACATACACTAAGATGAATCAATCCCCATTCCCTTCATATTACATTATTAAGATGAAAATTCCACTCACTACATTGTGGAACAGACACCCGACAGGATCCTTTCTTGACCACTATAACAATAACCTCTTCAAGTATAGAATTGACTGTTATCTATCCTACATATCTCCATAAACTTCACTTTTTACCTCCTCTACTTATGCTGAAACAACCTTAGTCAGTAAGGCTATACATTGAGTGGCTCTTGGGCCTTGTATAGCGTGAACAATTATTAAAAAAAAAAAGAAATAAAATAAGCAGACTTAATTTACACTCACTTCTTTTTTGTGCCATTTAGTCCAGCTGTTGCCAACCTTTTGAACTTCATGAATCACTAAATGTATAATTTTGAATTTGGCGGACCACAAATATGAATTTAGAAAAAAAGGTAAATACATTGATATAATAATAATAATAATCGGAAAACTTTTATTTCATTAACATGAAATGCACCCACATTAAAGGTAACAAAGTTATAATGGAATTATTTAAATAAAACAAATTGAAAATTTGAAGTTTCATAAAAATTGAAATAATGTCCCAATTTTTCTGCTGAGTATCAAAAATTTGGAACCACTGATGAGCAACCACTGATCTAGTCTCTTAAATGGTATCCTCTGTCATCAGTGATGAGAGCAGGTTCTGCCTTCATGCAAATGATTGTTTACATGTGTGATGCAAACCAGGAGAGTAGAATCTTTCAAGAGGGCCTTCCACCCATGATACACACACCTGAACCAAGGCATCATTGTGTTGGGTGCTTATCTTTTTTTCTTTTTACCTTTTTTATTTTATCATTTCACCCCAAGCAAGGCAATAAAGCCACTAAGACAGAAGGGGTTACTGAATATTAGAGAATATAAGAAAAGAAAGCAAAATTAAAGAGAGAAAACAAGAATTAAGAAGACAGAAGATGATGATTGACATTAAATTTTTGAAGATCAAAATTCCTGTTTGTTGTAGATCTAAGGAATGTTTGTTTTACTATTCATCTGTTCCATCCATCATAAAAAGAGAAAATTCATAGTCTGCTTGGTGATAATGAAGCAACAGATCTTCTCCTTCTTCTATATGCAGTGTCTCTTAAAGATGGGGGATCATGACTCTCCACAATATCCTGTCCTTTGTAGTTGTGCTATCTCTCCTAAACCCTATTCTGCTATCCATGTACACGAGTTCATTAAATAGCTTACTTGCTCTTTCCCTTTTCCTCTCTAGCCTTCAATATGTCCTGGGAGTGTCAAATTTTCCAAGATCTCTTTCCTCATTAGGTTTTCCAAGAAATTTCGACTCTCTCTTTCTGAAACAATTTTTTGTTTTTACTGAATTTTTTGTATGTAGAATCATGATTATTTTTATACAATGATTAATTCAAAATGATTTTAGTTGTTATAATGGCAACAATTGGAATATGATAGGGAAAGAAAAAAATGGAAAATTCTTACCTTTGACTCAAAAAAAAAGACAGATTTTAACATGAAATAATGCAATAAGTTTTGTCTATGAATTTGGGGAGGTGGATTTTTTTCAGCTATTTTAATATAGATTGGAGCAAACACTCTGAAAACTTATCTGATGGCCATAACAGAGAAGGATTTTTTTTGTTTTTAATCATTTCCCCACAAGCAAGGAGATAAAGCCACTAAGACACAAGGAGTTACTGAGAGTGAAGGAAACAAAATGTCTCTTCTTGATGTTAATTATAAGCATCCTTTTGTTTCAATTTTCTATAAAACTCTGTCATTGCTCACATATTCAGTCCATATTCTCAGCATCCTTCTGTAGAACTACATTTTTGTTCCTTCAAGTCCCTTTATATGTGAGGAAATTTTGAATGAAATTTTCCTGTTTTTTTAATACTTTGTTTTGCTTTTGGAAGGCATCTTTTGCTATCTGAATGATTTTTACTGAAATTAACATTAAAAAAATTGAATTTTAAATAATTTCATATCATGTTTTGATTTATTTATCTATTCACGTTTTTCCTTATTTGTGTAATCTGCATTGTGTCAATATCAATTTTATCTGAACAGTGGTCTGACTGATTGATTTATTTTTTAAAGCTTATCAACCCTTTGTGGGTTATGTAAAGCTGAAACATATTTTGGATTATAGGAAGTTGCTTACAGTACCGGGTCTTTCCAAGCAGTCCCCCATCTAAATACTGACTGGGCTTGACATTGCTTAACTTTGGTGATTGAATGAAAACTGGGTCAATATACAGGATTAATTGAAATAGGTTGGGTCCTACATTAATCATGAGGGATGCATATTGTGATACTTTCAATGGATCTTGTCTGTCTAAATTAGATAGATATGAGCGTAGAGACAGACAGAACAATAGAAATGTCCAGAAAATGAGATAGATATGAAGAGACTGAAATAGATAGATACATATGATTAAGATAGGCAAATAGGATGTGATTAAGAGAGAGAGAGAGATATGATTAAGACAAATACAATGTGATTTAGATAGATAGATAGATAGATAGATAGATAGATAGATAGATAGATATGCTTTAGACAAAAAGGATCAGATTTAGATAGATATGATTAAGATAGAAAAATAGGACATGATTGAGAAAGACAGAGATAGATAGACAGGTAGAAGGATAGATATAAATGGACTGAGATAGATAGATATGATTAAGATAGACAAATGACATGACTGAGGGAGATAGATATAAACAGACTCAGATATATATGAACAGACTGGGATAGATAGATAGATAGATAGATAGATAGATAGATAGATAATCAACAGACTAAAATAATAACAACAAAACTGAAATAGAAAGATATGGACAAAATATTTATATAGCTAATTACAATGTGGAGATAAATAGACAGTTGATGACTACCCTGAGATAGGTAGATAGATATGACCAGATTGTGATAATGACAACACTGTGATATATATATATAGATAGATAGACAGATAAGGTATAAGAAAAAGAAAGATGCCTTCATAAAAGAAAGGAGTCAGAATACAGACTTCTGACTCCAAAGAATTTCTAACAAACCAGAAACAAGTAAAGATGATTAAAGTAATAAATTTCTCGTATAATTATACAGTGATGTTGTTATAATTTTTAACAAATATAAAAAAAATCCTTTCTGTTCTCATGAATATAAATGAGTGTTGTGAACATTCATTTCGAAAGATTTTCTCTTTGATTCTTGGTTTATATGTCCATATTTTTGTTGCCTGATTAAATATTCAATATGTTTGGAATCACATAGATTTCAAGATTACAGGAAACAATACCTGGAGATCAATAATGGTTTTAACCTTTTTAGTTAAAAAAAAAAACATCTCCAACTTGTTTCACTCACTGAATTAAACAACAATTCTTCTTTTTTACTTTGTTTTGCTTGAATGGGAGACATGTAACCTGACTGTGAGGAAGACGTCTTTGATTGGGAATTCCAGAAAATTATTCAATCCTTCTCATCAAGTATGTTGCTTTGCACACACACAATGCTCACTCCTGTGTCAATGTCTCCACACACAACAACTGGGGGGCTCTAACAACTTAAAACTGAAGCAAAACCTTCATCGTCTGACAAAACTTATAGATGTCACACATGCACCAACATATATGTATACACAAATACATAGTGTATACAAATATAAAGGAACACATACACAAATACACAAATACATGTACATACACACTTAGGTATGCATACACATTTTTTTAATCATTTCACTCCAAGCAAGATGGTAAAGCCACTGAGATGCAAGAGGTTACTGAAAGTAAAAGATTCTGAGAAAAAACTTTATTAAGGAGAGAGAGGATAATAAAAGAACGGGATTCAAGGAGACAGAAAATGACAATCGATGTTGTATTTAAATTTTTGATGATCAAAATTGGCTGGAAAGCAAGAAACCCGAAAAGAGGTTCACAAGTGAGAAATGTAAGAGAAGAAACTATTAACATTGAACAATTTCAAATGTAAAATGATGAGACCTAGCTGCCAAACTAGTACTGCACTTAAATTCGTAAAGTTGAGGTAATAAAGAAGAAAATTCATCAGAACAATTAACATGGAAGTATTTATAGAAAAGGCAGAGGGAAGCAGTTGGAAAGTGATTGAAGCCCAGATGCCAGAACAGGATAAACAACATTGCAGATTCTTCTTTGATTTTACCAAGAATCCCTAAATATAAAGAAGGAGCAGCAGACCACATGTGGCAGAAACACATTCCAGGAATGGATGAATAGTAAACTTATAAATATGTAAGATAGATTCTAGTGAGAAAAATTATCTAGCATGACACATTTCCTAGCTTCAGACTTAGTAATTGATTCAATATACTCTTTCCACTTCATGTCAGTGGAAAATGTTAGTTTGAGAAGTTTCAATAAATCACTCTCCTGGGAGTTAGCATCAGCCATGCTGATTGAGGATGAAAAGGATTCTCTCAGATGATTAACAGATAGCAGTTTTCTTTAAGAGGGATTAAAATTAACAAGCCACTTCTTGCCCTAGTTAACAAAAGATTGTAGGTCATTTTTGAGATCAGCTGCTGATTCAACTTTATCACATTGATCAGGCTTACTATTAAGACAGGAGCAAATAGTTGTCTCATCAGCATAGATACCGAGTTGAGTTTCGATGCCATCCAGAAGGTCATTTATGAAAATTAGGGACAAGGTAGGTCCAAGGATAGAGCCCTTAGGAACACCTGCATTAATGCTCAAGGATCTAGAAGAGTGGCCATTCAAGATAACTTTCATTTCATGATTTGATAAGAAAAATGGAATCAGTTCAACAATTTATCCAGGATGAAAGGAAAGAGAATAAAAAGAGTATAAATACGAGAAATCAACTGAGCCCCAAAAGTCCGACTCAAGAAATGTATGAGAGTCATTTACACAGGTGTGTTGTTATAGGAGTTGTGTTCCTTCAGGACATCTGTGATCATGGCTCTCCACAATTTTCTAACTTTTGTAGCTCTTAGTAAGATTTGTCACTGCACTATCTTTCCCAATCCCTGTTCTGCTATCCAATCACATAAACTTGTTAGCTAGGTGACTCACTTTTTCCATATCTCCCACTTGCCTTTCAATGTGTCCTGTGAGTGTCAAATTCTGCAGGCCTTCTTTCCTCTGTCACTTTCTGATTTTAAGTACAAGTATTCTTTTAGTTCCCATTTATTTTTATACATCCTCATTGCTTACATGTTTCATCTATGGTATGCTCAGCATCCTTCTGTAGAACCACATATCTGCAGTCTCAAGTCTCCTTTACATCTTTTTTTTAATCATTTAATATCTGCAATTAATCATTATCCAAAGCAAGGAAATAAATCCACTAAGACGCAAGTAGGTACTGTGAGTGAAGGAAACTGAGAAAGTGTTATTGAATAGAAAGGATAATAACAAGAACAAGATTCAAGGAGATAGAAGATGACAATTGACATTGCATTTACATTTTTGAAGATCATAGTTGACAGAAAAGTAAAAAACTAGAAGAGAGTTTCACAGGTGAGAAGTGTGAGAAAAGAAACTATTACAATAGAACTTATGGTTACACTTAGCAATTTCAACAGTAAAATCATGAGAACTAACTACCAATCCAGTCCTACATTTAAATTCATGAAGTTGAGGTAGCAAAGAGGAAAGCTCAATTAGAACAATTGTCATGAAAATTTATAGAAAAGGCAGAGGGGATCCATAACAGAGGGAAATTGATTGAAGCCTTCACTGCCATAAAGGAGCACTGATATTATTATAGCAATTCCATATGTAACAATGCCACTCAGTATTCTAAAACATGTGTGATGTGGTCACTTACAAGGCCACTAAATTTTGTTGCTGCATCTTATAAAAAAAACAAAAAAAAAACACACAGACACTAATTTGTTGAAGAACTTGATTGATTTCTTCCTGGCTTATTTTTCTGCTCATGTAAATTTTCAAGTGAGAGAGAAAGATGACTAGTGACACTGTCTTAGCAGCAAACTATTAAACTTCCCTCTGCAGAGTTGACATCTTAATTCCTTTAGCAACCGACTGACCCACGGATCAGCTCACATGTTTTGCTTATACTCTTACCCATCTCAGTTCTGCTGCCACCACAAAACTCCCCAGGAAACTCTGCC
The DNA here is from genome assembly GCA_963932145.1 of Acanthosepion lycidas. Taxonomy (NCBI): domain Eukaryota; kingdom Metazoa; phylum Mollusca; class Cephalopoda; order Sepiida; family Sepiidae; genus Acanthosepion; species Acanthosepion lycidas. Next base: position 7,916,156 of record OZ010594.1, read on the forward strand.
CTCCCCAATTCATATCCAAAACTCTTCCTTTTATATTTCGTCTTCTGTATGGTGGAACACTTCTGGTTCCAACACAAGAGGCTTCTCAAATCACATAGAAAGGACCAGATTTCTCCTGAACCATCTCGAATTGGAAGTCCTTTGTCATTTATTTCTTTATTCATTGGATCACACTTCTAGCCTAAGCATAACTTGCACTGGTCGATCGCATTTACCTGTGAAAGCCTGGTGGGCCTCTGAGCTGTGTTGACCTTTCTCATTGAGGGGTCGACTTTAAAAGCTTTTCACAGAATAACATCTATTGTTTGGTGACTGAATGACCAGTTAGCCCACATGGTAATAATTTCTATTTTGCTAAAAATTCCTTTATTTTCTTAAATTAAGTTTTATTTTTAAAAGAACCTAATATAAATTTACACTGACATTTTTCACATGCCACCCATTACATAACGCATAGACGTTCCAAAGAAATTTTCCTGTTTCCAAATACCGTTATTTACTATTTCTGAACAAATTACTTATGAACGTTTTGTTTCATGGAAGGAAGTAAATTTTGTCAAAATGTATAAAAATTATTAATGATTCAATTATTGAAAAGAGAAATCAAATTTTATGTATGCAAATCTGTCTACACCTACATACAAATCAATAATATTGCCATACACATATAAAAATCGATATATGCATACAAATGTAACTTTACTTTTATTTATATAGATGTTTGATTTGTATAAACACATGTACATAAACGCCCATGTCTACCATATTCCAGTTTTTATCCATTTGATATCTGCAATCAATAAGTTAAAAAGGCTTGCAATATTTTTCTAAGTGGGACCAACGAAATATAGAGACAGATAGGCAGAGAGAGAAAATTCAGCAAAATGAAAAGATATTTTCAAGTAGCTAAAACACGACAAGAAAACGTAGGTATTTTTTCTCTTCTTTATTCTTTACAGTAAACACAGTGAAATTCTAGCTGTAAAGCAAACGCCATGATTCAATGTTTATTTTTAGATGTAAAGAACAAATTGATAGAAAAGAAAATAACTTCTATTAAATCCATTTTAAATTGCACTCTGACCATTGGAAGTTGAATAAAGTTCTAATTAAAAGGAAATATTTAAATTTAATTTATAAATATGTCAAGGTAAGAAAGGAATATTATATCAGTTAGAATAAGAACAGCATTTGTCAAGTTGTTTTTTGGAGAGTGAAATTAAACTTAGATAAGGTGTTTTCATCATTGTATGTAATCAGTTTGGACGAATTTTGCCTAAATCAACCATATTGAATAATGAAAGGACCTTATCTAAATGCAGACAGATTAAGTTTGAACCAATCATATCAAAATAAAGCAGCCACTTTGACACAGGTACATCATCATAAGCCTATCACTATTCTATAGCTCTTTCTTTTTTTCATTTTTAAAGAAGTGTTTGGTATGTAATTGATCCTGGCATCTCGATTTTCGTTACTTTCATGCCAACATGACGTGGCTTCTGCCTTTTCTACAAATATATTTATGGCAATTGTTCCTCAGATACATGAATTTAAGCATGCTACTAGATTGGCAGATAGGTCTCACCATTTTACTACTGAACTAATGAGATGCACAGTAGAGTAACAGACTGAAGCTCAAGTTGTGAAACTGGAGAACTGCGTTTGAATTCCAGTTGAGTTCATTACATTCACTTCCATGCAATTACCCTAGGGAAAGATATGAATCAATCTCTTCTATCCCCCAGCTATGGGTAAATAGTAGGACAGACTGGGTTCTATAGCCTTGGGTGGCAACTAGTCTGAAAGAAGGAAAACTCTGAATTCACAACTATTTAGCCTGGTGAAATGTATACTATACAGCTAAGGAAAGGATCGTTCACATTGACTTGATGATCCCGACTATGGTTGAAAACAAAACAAAAAAAAACACAGTCTTGGGTGGCCACTGGTCTAGGAGTAGGAAAACTCTGAATTCAAAATTTATGTAAATTTGGCAAAGCACATACTAGAGAGCTAAATGAAATGATCATTCACATTGACTCGATGATCCCAACTATGGTTGACTCGTTTTTTTAGCAGGATTGAACCAACTGTTATATTCTAATAGTCTCTTTTTTTGTGCTTCTCACCTGTGGAACTCTCTTCCAATTTCTTGCTTCCCTAACACCTACAATGTTCAAAAATTTAAATGCAATGTCAATTGTCATCTTCTGTCTTCTTGAATCCTGTTTCTCTATTGTTACTTTCCTCAGCTTTCTTTACTAAAATCTTCTCATCCTCTTTCCCTCCCTGTAGCCTCCTGCGACCTAGTGGCTTTATCCCCTTCACTAGAGTGAAATATTAAAAAAAAATTGCTTTAATCCATGTTCCTCTAGAGAATGAAATGTGCTACACACTTTTTCACTTTGTCATTCATTTGCCATAATCTTGTAAATACAAAATCAAATAAAGAATATTTAATATTTTTGTTGCCAGTTCTCAAGAAAAAATGTATGAATCCAGTTTGATACATTGGGGTTTTATCAAAGGTCAAAAAATAGTGCATAAAATAAATTCAGTTCTCTGATTTTTCATTTAAAGCCCGACAAATACACAACTTGTACATCCCAAATAATACATCAGCAGTCACAGATCAACAGTATTCAAGATTATAGAGTCATTGTGAACTCCTTACGCTTGTCAAAGCTTGTATAATATATACTATGCCAGGTCTATATATGATTTTGAATTCCAGGTTGTTCTTCTCCTAGACTCGTTGAGACTAAAGATTGAATAACCCACTCTGCTTTACTATTTAACCCATAGTTGGGAAGAGAAGATTTGGATTCATACATTTCCAAGGGTTATTTGTGCAAAAGTAAATGTAACAAAACTCAAGTGGAATTCAAACTCATCCCAATGATGTATTGTCGACCATCCAGACATCTTGTAAAAATCTGGAAAGAAAAATCTCAATAAGATTTTAGCACTTTCAAAGAAGAGCAACTAACAAACCAGTAAACTGCTCAATTTCAGCAAGAATATAAAACGATAAACAAGTAACTGTTGAATTATATACATGTTAAAGGTCTATCATCAGAAATTATTGAGACAAGAGCTTGACATATCCAAAAGGGATGTAACCACAAATACTGGCTTCTCAGAGCATTTTTGGCCACAATTTTGAAAACAGAATATATTTGACTTTATGAGAGCAGAAGCTTAATTATTTATTTCAATTAGTTTTATTCAGAAATTTTTCCTAAATTTTATTTTTCAGTAAATCTCAATATTTTTATGTTAACAGAAAAAACTAAAAGGCCTGAATTCAGGTCAATGTCTGAGTGATGTTTATGACAGGTCAACTCTTATCCAAAAGAACAATGCCAGAAGTAAGAAATGACATTGCAATTAAATTAGACCAGAGCCACTTCAGTGTACAAATACTTGATATGGACAAAATGGAATTTGTCAGAAAGTTTCATACTTTTCATGTTCCAGAATCTCAAAGCTATTTTATTTTCTAAAACTTTCCTGTAAATATATTTTAACTATGTTTTTACTTTTAAGTTTTTTATTTTCTTATTTATATTATTTTTTTCTAAACTCTCAGGCCTATCCCTGTCACCCTCAGGCACATCCTTGTCACCCTCAGCCCCATACTTATACCCTCAGCTACATTCATGTAGCCCTTAATCCCATCCTGCTAGCTCTCAGCCCCATCTTTATCACCTTCAGCCACATCCTTGTGACTCTTAGCCCCATCCATACCAGCCCTCAGTCCTATCCTTGTGACTCTTAGCCCCATCCATACCAGCCCTCAGCCCTATCCTTGTGACTCTTAGCCCCATCCATACCAGCCCTCAGTCCTATCCTTGTGACTCTTAGCCCCATCCATACCAGCCCTCAGCCCTATCCTGCTAACACTCAGCAATATACTTTTGACACTCAACCCAATCCTGGTACCCTAAGTCCCATCCTTGTGACCCTCAGCCTCATCTTTGTGACACTAAATTTGGGGCATGACTGCCACTTTCTGAAAGCACTGCACTTACATATCAAGAAGACATGAAATCAGATGATAGAATATGTTACAAACAAAATTCAAACCAACAGAAACATTTTCGTGAGATTTTAGTTTGGAAAAAAAATCAAATTACAAAGTGACATCTAGATAATTTGATATGTAAAGTTTGTATTTGAAAACTATTTAAAAAAAGATCACTAAGAACATTTCTGAAGAAGGTCTTTGATAAATTTGGTCAAAGATATGAAAGACGACAAGTCATGCATGTTCAATGTATTTCATCTGAGTTTTTTTTTAACATCTTGGAAAATTCAATTAAATCATGTATAAGTCTGTACTTTATAAAGTTAATTATTTTCATCAATTCACCAAGATTTTGACGTTTATTTTTTTTTTTGTAAATGTTTTGAAATTAACTTTTAATCTGAACAGAATTTTTGATTCATAAGCTAGTTGTACTTGTCGCACTTTAATACTCTACCCATTCTTCTTCAATGTGGCATGTCTCTTCTGGATGTTGATAATCATGGCTCTCCAAAAGTTCCTTAATAAATGTTGTCTTTTTGCTATATTTCTTAATTCATGTTCTTCCAACCAATTACACAAGAACTGCTTCCTCTCTTCCTCTTGCCTTCAATATGCCCTTTGAGTATCAAATTCTCCAAGCTCTCTTTTCTTATTACATAAAATTTCAAATCTCTCTTTCTGATGTTTAGTATGTGTATTTTCTATAAAACTCAATCATTTGTGACGTGTTCAAAGTTCCTGGTATTCTCAGCATCCTTCAATAGAACCAGATTTCTGTTACCTCAAGTCTCTTCACTGCCATATAAGAGAATAAATATTACATAAGACTTAAGTACTTTTTTCTTTGTTTCTGGTGAACTTTTCCTGTTTCTTAATATATTGCTTAGCTTCGGAAGGCACTTTTGATACTGTAAATCGTTTGGCTCTCTGGAAGGTACTAAAGAACCTTGGTATAACTGACTAAATATTTAACAGCATTATTTCCTTTCACCGGAGAGTGAAAGCTGCTGGTTATTTCTTTTTTGATCATTTCACCTCAAACAAGGCAATAAAGCCACTAAGATGCAAAGGGTTACCGAGTGTCAGAGAATATGAGAAAAAAAAAGCACTATTAAGGAGAGAGAACAATAAAAGGATGGAAATTAAGAAGGCAGAAGATGACGATTGATATTGCATTTAAATTTTGAAAGATCAAAGTTGACTGTAAAAGCAATAAGACATAAGAATCATGTTCCACAAGTGAGAAGTTCCAGAGAAAGAACTCTTTTCTGACTGACATCGCAAATGGCTCAAATCAAGTTATTTCATAACTCTGATATTTTTGCCTAAAAATTTTCTCTAAGTAAGCCTTTGAAAATTTGGACAATGGCATTAGGCTGCAGTTTAAATGGTGGACTTTTTCCCCTCCTCGAGTTTCCAAGCTACTTTTAAGATCTAGTGTCACTGATGATCTGCTCTTTTCAGATGTTGCAGCAATTGTTGCTTCATCTTTTCAAGAGCATCAGGAACTTGTAAATCAATTTTCCATCACAAGCAAAGCTTTTGGGCTTACTATCGGCATAAAAAAGACCAAAGTTGTTGTTCGTCATCCACCACTCTCACCCAAGCAGATGAGGGAGATCAAGCAAAAAGCATAAGCTCATCAGTTTTTGTTTATCCCTACCAAAATAGAGGGAAATGGCCTCAAATATGTGACATCTTTCACTTACCTAGGAAGCGATGTGAACTCTTACACTTGATAACAAAACTGTTCATCAAATAGCCAAAACCTTTAAAGAAATTGGTAAACTCTGTCATTGTCTTTGAAATGAAAGCGACGTTAAACTAGAAACAAAAATCAAAGTCTGCAAAGCTGCCATCAAACACAGGTTTCATTTTTAAGGGAAAACATAAGTTGAAACATAAGTTGAAATCTTCACTGGATAGAAACGGGAAAGTAGAAGAAAGATTAGCCACAAGAAAGAATGTTTCTTTACTAAGGAATGTAAGACAAAATTTATAAAAGAGCTTTTTTCCAAAACTGAAGATGATTTCTAACAAATGACAAGAAAATTATTCTTTGAAAAGTAAAAAAAAAAAATGTTCACAATTAATTGGTCAGATATGTGCAGGGTGGGGGTTGTCTTTATCAAAGTGGGAAAATATTTTTCTGATTTTAATGAGCAAAATCCATTATCCCAAAGAGAAGTCAATTTGATAAATCACACTGGCAATTAGAATGGAAGCTGTTTTATTGAGTGTTTAGAATTGAATGGGTTTCTGAGATTTTCAAAGAGGGAGAGATCAGTCACCGTTTAAATATCGCAAAAAGATATTGATTTGTATATAATTTATTGATGAATCAAAATACGAAAGAGCTCAAGAAGTAGGTGTATCAAAGACAATTCATCTTGGCTAAAGCGACTATGACAGTCAAATTTGAAATTCGTTCTTTTTAAAAATTCATTATCTATCATTTTTCATAATTTGTCTTTGATTTACAATGGATAATTTTGTTTTACATAATTGTATTTAGGATGAATGCTTACATATTTACCTACATATATGCACCCCCTCCACCACTTACTTCCATGTTTATCTATAAATATATACACCCAGACAAATATAGAGATACAAATGTATATATATATATATATACATATATATAGAATTTAATAATAAAAAAAAAAAATCAAACTTTTCACAAAGCAATATTTGTCAAAAAAACAGCTAAATCAATGAAAAATTGCACAATTTTGAAAAAAAAAGAAAATGTAGGGCAATTGCGAACATAAAAAGTTCTAAAAATTCTAAGACATACACACACACACATATATATATGGAAAAATATAGATTTAAGGTTTGCTATATTTATGGGTTAAAGTGCTCAATATCAGGGATAGAGCAGATATAAATATAAAAGTCAGTTTCATGCTAAATATAATCAATAACCCTGACAATTGTGTTTAGAATGAAACAATCACCTCTGGATATATATATATATATATATATATATATATATATATATATATATATACACACACACATACAATGAAGGACAGTTCAAGTCACTACTGAAGTTCCATGCTCTCTCTCTTTCTCTCTAGAATGTTCTTGTCACCTGAGGATTGTCAGAGTGTAGCAACTTGAACATTGTTGTGTGTTGAACTTGTGAAGCATTTTTGGCTGTGTCATGTATTGTTGAGCACTTTAATTTACTGTGTAAGTAGGTTTTAAGACCTATGGTCTTATTTCTTTTTTCTTTTGTTGTTCAGGATTTTTCCTTATTTAAGGTATTAGATCATTTGGTAAGTTGTCTGTTGATCTTACCAACATAGTTTGCTTTTTTTTAATGCATGTATGTGTGTGTATTTAGGCAGCATATCTTCATTCAAACATGTTTTATTGAATAATATAGACATAATGAATAGACAACTGGCAAGAATCAGTATAAAAATATCTCTCTCTCTCTCTCTTAAAATTATATTATATATATATATATATATGTGTGTATGTGTGTGTGTGTGTAATAGAAATTTTGAGAGATTTTAATAGTTTCACATAATAATTTAATCGAGTCTAGAACAAAAAATGTGTAACACAAAGCAAAGCATTGTTAAGTCAGCTAGTATATATATATATATCAGCAGCAACCTTTCTTTTAAACATGTTTCATTGAATATGACACACAAGGAAAATTTAATTAATTTTTTATTTAGTTTTTCCAGCATTCTTACATTTTTGGGTTTGGTGGGAGCACAAAAATTGTGTGTTTGTGTCTGAGTTGCTTCAAAATGCATCAAACAATACACACTGTGTTTAACAGAAAAAATGTTGGGACAATTTCGTCTTACGGAAAACAAAATAAAGTAAATAATAAAGTATTTCAAGGGAGAAAACAGGGGCAACATTGGTATGTTGAAATGGACATTGGTTACCAGTTTTGTGTCTTTTTTTTACCAGGATTTTCCACTGGTGGGAAATTTAAAAACTGTTATCACAAGGGGCAAGTTTCATTACAGCCTCATTTGGATTTCCCTCAATATTTGCCAAAATTAATGAATGATCACAGAACATGCACTCTGCAGAAATTTCAAAAACAATATTAGTTTCTATGCGAACAGATATTGCCAGACATAAAGAATAGATATTTAAATAAATAATACATAAATAATTCTTTAATACATACATAAGTAATACATATATAAAGAATTTTTTTAATTTTATTATGTTAGAATAATTATTTGCTAAATTCTTTTCAAAGAGCTCGTTTACAAAGAACCAAAAGATTGCCTCTGTACTTTTCCAAATTTTATTGAATTAATTAAAAAAATGATCAATAATTGCTTTCGATCTGATTAATAGACATGTAAGAAAGTTTGCCCACAACTTTATAAGATCAAGTAGAATTTATTAATTCTACTGGTTAGTGTTACAGTTGCAAATATGATATATATAAAATTAAATAGATGTGTGCATATGTGCCTGTATGTATTACTTTCCAAAGTTACTATTCTTTGATACTAACAACACAAATTTCTCTCATTCAAGACTGCTTTATAAAATGAAGAAAGTGTACTTGAAAAAATTTGGATTTTTATTAACAGAAAACAAGAAATATATGAAGACATTTCAAGATTGGGAAAAGGTTGCTTCAGTGTAGTTCTAGCATTTCCATACTGTGATAGAAATCAAACAAAGCCAGTTGCTATCATGAGGTATTTCTGGGGTTCCCTAGGTTAATGATAATGATGCTTCAACTTCGAAACAAATAAACTGAAAACCAGAAACAGGTAATATCAGTAATAATGTGAGAAACAAGAAAGTTTTTGTTTCTCACATAATTACTGATATTACCCGTTTCTGGTTTTCAGTTTTAATCAGTAAAAGAATAGTGGAAGTGATGGTTTTGGGAGGGGAAGAGATAGAACCCTCTCTAGTAAAATTGTTTCATGCAAGAGAACAAACAGATCTTCCACAGAATCTAGTCTCCAAACTGTTATGGGACCTTACCCATAATAACATAATGGACTATTCCATACGTAATAAATACTGCACCTCAAGAGGAAGCAGACAGGTCGGAGTTCAGTCTGAAGTCAGGAGTCTGCCAGTCAGTCAGTCAGAGCAAGTGAGTCAGTCAGTCGAGTCAGAGACAGTCTGAAACAGAGTCGCGTTCAAACAATTACTACAAGACATTGGAATAGTGATACTGATTGAGACTACTTTGTTCTCCCTACTAAACCTGATTGTTCGTACTAACACTTTCTACCTCTCTGTATATATTCCTGTTTGTAAAATATCTGTGTTATTCCATATCCGTGTTCGAGTTCTTCTTTATTGGTCCTACCTTGGACTATCACCCTGGTACAAGGAGCTGGACCATAACACAAGCTAAATGTCTCTGTCTGACTCAAAGAATCCTTTATTTGCAGAAAAGGACACGGAGATTCAACTGTGGATGAAAGCCATTAGGAAAAAGGTGTGTATTTACTATCTGCTGTGGATCGATATGGTTTCACTAGCTTATAACTATAAAGAAGGTCAAGCTTCAGACTGGTTTGGGGAGTTCTTTGAGAGGAACTCCAAGTCTAAATACAGGCAGAAATTACAAGGCATTTGAGTAGCCACATGAGTATAACAGAAGCAGCAAGGGCTCTAGTCAAGATGAGGCAAAAAGACAAAATGTCTATAGCAACCTTAGCAGGTCTTAGTGAAGGTCATGTACACCAACTTAGATCAAAGGTTTTGCAAGTGCAGTTGGCCAGATATTTTACAGATGCACTGAGTAATACCTTGATAAGGGAAGATGTGGTCAGAAATAGCTGAGACATTGGATGACACGTTCACATCAGTGAGGAAAAGTGAAACCTGACGCACTAGGTTCAGATGGTTAGAAGAGAGGAGGAGTAAAATAATGAAGATGTGTTCCAACTATGGAAAGAAAGGTCATATAAGAACAAAATGTACCAAGTTGTACGAAGATTGGGCAAAAGATGCAATGGATCACAAGGTAAGGTCTTTAGCTGAAGAGAGATATATACAAACTCCAGGAAGAAGAGGAGTAACTTGCTATATATATATAACACAGGTGGACATAAGTCTAAGTATTGTCCCACTAATATAGGTTTACTTTTGGAGGCAGCAGGCTGGAGAAAATCAAGCTGTAATAAATGTGGAAATGTAGGAAACATGAGCAGGTAATTGTTACACCTGGGAAAAGGTAGTACCTAAGAAGACCCAGCCTACAAGGAAGATTTTAAATTAATTATGACCAGTTAAATTAAGAGTAAGAAGAGGTGTGTAGCCTCGGTAAATGTAGTAGTGGCTAAGAAGTGTGTGCTGGCCATATAGGCAGATAGGTTATTTCACCCGGAATTGTGGAAATTGAAAGTGTAACGGATGTTGAGAAAAAGGATCACATGATTAGGAACTGCTTCCTTAGAAAAGAGTGGAAAGGAAAGCCATATGATTAGGGACTGTGTCCATGACAAAGAATTAGTCCAGATATCCCAGGCTAAATATCAAATGAACCTGTCTGATACATTTAAAGAATATATCCTGTGAATGTTAAGTTTTCTAAGCCCTCCATCATCATTACACGTGATTGAGATTGTTTAGAGAGAAGAAATGATATCCTAGGAATGAATACCAAATGAATTCATCTAATATTTATGACTTATTACTGACTTGGATTCTCACAAAGTATCTTATACACATGGCCTTGTGCCAAAACTAAACTGCTCTGAGTAAATATTTTTAAATGTATTCCTAAACAAAAACGGACTTCGATTTTAAAAACAATATTAACACTATGTTCTCTGGTTAAATTCAGCAGAGCAAATTGAAAAATGTCCTAAAAAGGAAAATTTTGAATTTCTTTTACATCTAACTCAATGCTTGTCTCATATGAAATGTTTTTTTTCAAATATTCTGATGAAAAAATATTTGCAGTAGAGCCTCAGGGTTGAGAGGAAAATAAACATTGCTGCTTAGAATTGCATTCAGAGAGGTTTTCTTTGAGGTTTGCTTTGCATCTGTGTTAATATGTAAATGAAGTACATGCCATACATTACAGTTTCAAAGAGGTGTTTTTGTTATTGAAAAATGTCTTGAAAATGAATTGCAGGCTAAAAGGAAATTTCTCAAGAATTTAAAGCTGGACTAAATAGGAAAACATTTTTATTAGGTGGGCCAAAAAACTTTTTCTGATTTTGATCTTTAGAAACAGTGCTTCAATAATGGCGTGGGACTTTGGGGTGAAAATGGACAATTAATTTACCCAAGCCAAGAAGATTAATGAAAGATAATAATGACAAGGAAACACACAGGTAATTTTAACAAAACAAGATATGGTATTTACTTATGAATTTAGACACTTCAAGTAGTATCAGTAGCTCATTTCAGGAAAATAAATCAGAAATTTTTGAAGTCCATAGTTTTAATGAATTTTCCTAAAGAGGAAATGTTCAGACAATAGATTAAATGATTTCACACAATATTCAAAAATGTTAAAACAAAATGTAAGAGGGTTTGTTGTTCTCAGTTACATACGTTCAAAAGTAAACGAAGAGATATAGTTTGAAATACTAAGCTTTCTTGGATTGTTGAAATAAAATTCTTTGAAGTGCTAAATACTTGGTTAAGGCAAATAATATAATTAGCAACTAATTTTATACTGGCAAAAATCTGGACACATGACCAGAAATGTAATTTTTAACATGACTTCAAATACTCTTGTTAATTTTTTTCCTTATTTTATATAAAAAAGGATTTCACATATTCACTATTTTCTTTTCTTTCTTTTTTATAGGCTCAATGGCTAATTTCTGTGAAGACAAGCTTTTCATTGGTCCCAAGAAAATTTCACACAAGCTTGCAAATTTCTTTCTATCTTTTTCCTCAGCTCACCCAAATTTGAAGGGAGTGGGGAAATACTTACTATATGAACTTTTACTTTTTTGCTATGCCTTGTTTTGAATTGTATTATATATATATATATATATATATATATATATATATATATATATGATTTGCAGTATACAACTGGCTACTTCATACATGAAGTATACCTCTGTCATCCAAAATAGCATTCTTTTATTGGGGTTAGAAAGACTGTGTGGTCGAGACTGGTAAGGAAGCACAATGATTATCATATTTTAAGGCCTTACTAAAGTAGACCTGATCTTGGTTTTGGTTTACTTTTTCAAAAAACAGCAGAGAGAAAGCAATTTTTTTTCCAAGATAAGACTTGGTTTACTCCCTCATCATAGCACCACAAAAGACATTCAAGAGAAAAGGTTACTGAATGAGACAAGAGGAATGGGTTAGAAGTGCATAGGATATATAGGAAAGATAATGGTTAAACCAAGACTTGAAAAGGTGAAGATTGCAGTGATTTGGGAAGCATTCTCTTGGGAGTCTCTTCCACAAAGCTATCATTTTTTAGACCTTCCTTCTTACTAATGTTATATTAAAGCAATGGAGATGATTTGTCCCAGTGTATGTAAAACAGCGGATTTAGCTTTGAATATTTGATCTGGTGGAACTAATGAATTTTATTTTAAGAAAGGTAAAAATTCAACTCAAACACACACACAAACATCTCTGCAGTTTGTAGAGAAGATACAGAGAATAATCAAAAGTGTTTTGTGAAGCTTTCTACTCCATTTCACCCCAAGCAAAGCCACTACAGTGTTACATAAAATTAGAGAATATGATAAAAATATATGGTTAATGAGAGAAGACGATAAAAAAAAACAAGAATTAAGAAGACAGAAGATAATACTGCAATAAATTTTTGAAGATCAAAGTTGACAGGGAAACCAGAAGCTGGAAAAGAGTTCAACAAGCAAGAAGTGCAATAAAATAAACTGTTAGAACAGAACTTACAATTACATCAAGCAATTTCACCTGTAAAATGATGAGACCTAGCTGCCAATCTAGGACTGCACTTCAATTGATAAAGTCTGGGTACAACAGAGGAAATTTCATCTGAACAAATACCATGAAAGCATTTATAGAAAAGGCAGAGGGAAGCTACATTACGGTGGTGGGAAAGTGACTGAAGCCGAGATGCCAGCTCAGGACCAACAATATTGCTGATTCTTTTTTCTATTTTATCAAGAATCTCTAAATGTATAGCAGGAGCACCAGACCAAATGTGGCAACATTAATCAAAGCACAGATGAATGGTAGATTTATAAATATGTAAGATAGATTCTGGCAAGAAAAAGTCTAGCTTGACACAATGAATCAACTGTCCTAGCTTCAGACTTAGCAACTGATTCAATATAAACCTTTTCCATTTCATATCAGTGGAAAATGTTAATGTGTAAAGGCACAATGAGTCATTCTCCTGGAGGTTAGCATCAGCCATACTGATGCAAGTTAAAAAGGGTCCTCTCAGACAATTAAAAGGGGAAAAGTACTTAAAATTTCTCACTGAACAATACTTCACAGTCAGAATTAATGTTGATAGCAATCAAATGAAGGAATGACATTGCTCATTTGATTATTGGGACACCTTAAAATAGGGACTAAAATATGTTAGGATAATTCAAAGTTCCAGATAATTGAATATCAAAATCAAAACAGAAGAATGAAGAAAAATCATTTTCTGAAAGAAATTTAATATTTGTATCATCAGTAAAAGGATGAGCCTGAAATACGATTTGTAGGTCAGGAACATGAATCAAGTAGACATGGAAGTTTAAATATCTGGGAAGTGTTTTGATAGTGGACAGTAAATGTGACATTGAGATCTGTAGACATATTGGGATGGCCAAAGATGCATTCCAAAAAGTGGGTTGAGTATTGCGAGACAGGAGGATTTCTTTGGTAACAAAGAAAAGAATACTGAGCTGTTATGTGACATCTGTCCTTTATAGCAGCAAATGTTGGACAATTTCCTCAAACATGAAGAAGAGACTAGAGGTGACGGAGATGTGGTTCCACAGAAGGATGCTAAGGATATCATGGACTGAGCATGTGAGCAACAATGATATCTTAGAGAGGATGCAAACAAGGAGGAGGCTTATATTTGGGATCAAGAAGAGGCAGCTGAAGTTTCTGGGGGACATAATGAGGAAGGAGAGCCTGGAGAATCTGATACTCACAGGTCAAATAGAGGGAAAGAGAGAAACAATGCATGACATACCTAGCCAGCTTAAGCAAGTGGATGACAGAATGTGGTCTGGGGGAGGAAGCAGAAGGAAGGAAATTGTTGAGAGCTGCAAGGCATAGAGGGAGGTGGAGAGCCATGATCACCTACGTCCTGAAAGGACATGACACATAAAAAGAAAGAAAGAATCATCAAAAAACTTTTTCAAAATGCTTTGTTCAAGTTTTTGTTCAGTTTATTTTTGAAGAAAAAAATATCAATTTTTGTTTGTTTTCACTTGGCTTCGTGTTTTTTGTCCGCTAAACCCTGAAGCTGGAACAGAATAGATGTATTTGTAAGGCTTGCTTTTGGTTGAAAGTGAAACTAATTTAAACATTTTGTCAAATACAATCATTGCTTCAGCTATTGAAATTTGGCACTGAGACTGTTGAATATCAATATAGGCAATATCTTTATTGTCCCTAGCTCACCTTTTCAATATTTTCCAGCAAAGTTCTGAGTTCAACAAAACCCCCAGGTCCCTTAGGTGTTAATACCCAGAATCACCTGCATTAAACCAATCATTTATTTCTACTTCTTTTACATGTTTAAGACTGCAAACTAGTGGAGTATTTTCTTTTCCTTCTATGTGCAATGTCCCTTCACAGCATTGGAAGGCTCTCCACAATTTCCTATCCTTTGTACCTCTTAGTAAATTTCGTCTCTTTTCTATGTAATATAGCAACAACTTTAAGTAGAAGCTTATCAAGCTTTATTTGACTAATTCAGCTTTAGTGCTGAAAACATTGATTATAGTGGATGGGTACAAGCCAGAGGGGAAATAGCATGTGGAAATAAAATAAATTCATCTGGACAGACAGTAGACTTATAGATGTGGAAGGTAGATTCAGAAGAGAAAAATTATCTAGCATGGCACAGTGAATCAATTTTCTTAGTAGCAGCCCTAGCAATGGGTTCAATGGAAGGCAGAGAAGGGGATCTTGGAGGTGATTAATAGAGGGTAGTTTTGTTTTAGAGAAATTAAAATTAACAAGCCATTCTTTACCCCAGAAATGACTGTAGATCATTTTTGCGATCAACCACCATTTTGACTGTATAAAATGTTTTGGTTTTTTATGACAGAAATACTGCAGTTTTATTTTTGATTTTTATCATACAAAAATTAGAATACATCAGTTATATTAGGTTGGTGCAAAAATAATGACGTAATAATGTCGTTTTTGACGTTAAAAAATACGTCAAAAAACAACATTATGTCATTATTTTTGCACCAACCTAATAGTAGGAAATTTTATATATATATATATATATATATATATATAGTGCTGTTCGATAAAAGTGATTTTACTAAATGTTCTCTTCTCCGATGAAACGAAAGTTGAGCTAAATTCAAAGGATAAGTGATCTAAAATCCGAAGAAGAAGCTTTGAAAGCTCTTTGAATTTAGCAGTAAGTACTGTCAAGCATCCGTTCAGTGGGGATGCTTTTCTTTTCATGGAACTGGTTTCTTAAAACCTATTGAAAAGACCCTCAGGAGCGAGCAGTACAAGAGAATTTTAGAGTCTTGTCTGCTCCATTCTGCTGAAAGGGGGCTAATTGACCCCACCAAGCTCATTTTTATGCTGGATAATGCTCCCTGTCAAAAATCAAAATTGATGAAGGAATACTTTAATGAGAAGCAGGTGAGTGTTATGACATGGTCGCCCCAATCTCCTGACCTCAACCCCATAGAAAACTCATGGAGCATGTTGCTCAAATCCTTTCTCGAGAGCCTGTACTCTATAATGCTCCATAAGTTTTCTCTGGGGTTGAGGTCAAGAGATTGGGGTGCCCATGTCATAACAAAAAAAAAACTGCAACACCTCTCCTCTACTGAAGCCACACACTTTATCCAACATTGTTTCCATTGATGGAAGCATTCTTCAAGCTGCTTTTTTGAGATGCTTCTTTTCTTTCACTTTCACTCCATGTAACTCCATATATATACTAGTGGCATTACCACGTTGCTTAGGGTGAAACGATTAAAATATATTCAAAGCAACACTGAAAATAAGTGTATCGTTATATTCGTAATGTTTTCTAAGATTACAAGATTAAATTTTTTTATATGAAAGTAATTATTTATTTACTTCTGAATTCAAATCAAGTGCTATGTAGTTCCAAGTTAGTCTAGAAATGTTTGATCTTCATTTTACAATGATTTGCAAGACTATCTTCTTCCCTTGTAGCTTGGGCATTCATCCAGTAGCCTCTTTTGTGTATATTCTAAGTTCAGCTGGATTGACTTCCAGCTTATATCAGCTCAGCTACTGACATCCATTGAGGTCCAATTCTGCACTTGGTGTCTATAAGGTTACCATCTACATCAGTTCTTGGGAACTTAAGTCTTTATACACACTAAGGTTAGACTGAGTACAAAACATACATTGATATCTGCCAGGGTGAACCCAGTACATATTGGGGGTGGGGGTCACCACATATCAACTCTTCTTAGATCAAAGTTTTCTGATGGTCATTAAATTTGATTCAGATCGTTGCTATTTCCTGGCATTAATCAGATTCTAAAAATATCTGCATCATGAATTGAAACTGTAAATTTATGAATCATACAGGTCATTTTGAATTTTCTAGTAGGTTATATAGCATTACTGTTTATCGCAGTCAATGGACTGTGTACTTGAAAGGAAAGATCAAATCTTAAGGTACCATGTATAACATTAGCATTAGTGAGACAAACAAAAAGCCAAAAGATAATGATGTGTTAAAAAGGAGGAAAGAAAAACTCTCAAGAATGAGAAAAATAAAGGAAGACAGTTTAAGGAAAAAAAATGAGAAATTATTCTATTCATTCAGAAGAGAGAATTTGAGAAGGAAGAAAAAGAAGAAAAGAGAAAAGTTTTGAAGAAAGAATAGCAAAAGGATAGAGAGAGGGTGAGAGAAAGAATGAGAGAAAGGATGAGAGAAAGGATAGAGAAATTATGAGAAAGGATAAGAGAAATTATGAGAGAAAGAATGAGTGAAAGAATGAGAGAAAGGATGAGAGAAAGAATGAGAGAAAGAATGAGAGAAAGAATGAGAGAAAGAATGAGAGAAAGGATGAGAGAAAGGATAGAGAAATTATGAGAGAAAGAATGAGAGAAAGGATGAGAGCAAAAAAAATAATAAGAAAAAGAAAATGGAAACGAAATAAAAGTAAACAATGCTGAAGATGACAGATGAGTTCAGAAAAGAAAAAGGTTTGAGAGTTAAAAGAGAAAGTAAATTATGAGAAGGAGTGGAAATGAAAAAAATGTAAGCAAAAGAAATTGGGGGATTTAGCCCAAATAATAAAAATCTAATAAAGTCATGTTATATTATTTTCATTCAGACTAATATCCTCATTTTTGTTGTTATTCTCGCTGAATTTCTGGTATGAGGTGTTGCGAATATGGATTATGTCCTCTTTGATAATCCAAGCTATAAAAGCTGTACATTTCCGCTTGTCAAGTAGATGAGTAGTAAGATTCTTAATTGAATAAAAGATTACTAGACAGAATCTCTTGTCCTGTTTTCATTACAGGAGGAATTTTCATAATTTACAGTCAGACTAATATCCTCATCTTTGCTATTATTATCACAGATTTGTGCCAGTTACCTCCTGCAACTTGTCAATTTTGTTAACCTTCAGGATATTTTGAAATGAAGCATTTATTTAATCTATGAGGGCAGTTTGTTCTTATTGTTCAGTCTGAAAAACTGGTAGACTAAACTATGCTGGCCATATTGCGCACAACAATGGTCCAATCAAATAGGTCCGTCAGGTGACAGTTGTGGACAGCAGAGGAAGAGGACGGCCTAAGATGTCATGTGAGGATGTTTTTTGAAAGAACAGGGAATAATTTAACTGAGAACTACCTGATGCTCCTGGCAGGTGTATGTTAGGTATAAAGTAGGATGAATCCTGTCCTACCTCAACATTATGTCGATATTACAATGAGATAAGGTTTTCAGCAAAGTTGTTGGACTTTTTTAGAATTTTTTATGCTTATTTGTCAGATATATTTGAACATTGCAGGCTGGTAATAAATAAAACCTTTGTTATTATAAATCAAGATATGAATGTTTGCACAAGACGAGGCTCGAGAGCCGCTCAAGTTATAGAGTTAGTAGTTTATGATGAATATGGTGCATGATCCAAAAAATATCACAATGGAGAAGGTAGTCGAAAATAAAAACTATGAGGATAAGGAGGATAGATAACAATTGATCCATGACTTGAAGAAATTAAGATTGTATCATATAGGACATAAATAAATGGAATAGTCCATTTATTTAAATAAGTGGAGTTGAGGAGAGTTAGCGTTAGATCAATTGCTGATTGTACCTTTGTGAAGTAAACCTTCTATTTCGTTACTTACCTACAAGTTTGTCTTCTTTATTTATTTATTTATTTCTGTTATCTCGAAAACACGAGATACAACAGATCGTAACATACAAGGAAGAATCCCCATTCAAGTCTGTTGCACAAAGTCACAGTACTTGGACACATGTCTAAATAGAACTTTCTTCTTACATTTGGAATATGGGGGAAATGTTGGTGATTTGACTCTGTGGATTTTGCAGGGTTTATTCTAGAGATATGAATTTGTTTAACTAAAGAATAGAGCTCATCTGGATATCTGCCATGGAAGTTGTGACAGAATAGTAAAATTACAGAACTCTATCAAATCTGGAAAATGATGATCAAGCAGTTCCAGCCCAGATCAATACTCCATTTTTTTTTGTCTGATATGACACTTGTAAAAATAAAGTAGGCCTGTAGGAGTCAGGTACTTCCTGGAGCAGTAGAATGAGCCGACCCTTTTTATGGCATCTTTAGCAATGGATTGTATATATGAGTCCCACTTGAGGTCAAAATTGATCTTGAGACTCAACAGATGTTCAAGGCTGCATTGGAGATAATAAATAATGTTTTTCTTTACAGTTCATTTCTAAAACAAGGAAGTGTTCAAGCATATCATAATCATAATCAATTTTAATTAATCTAAGTAATAATTAATATTAATAATACACCCTCACCCGATCAACTAAAGCTGAATTTTGTGTTTTGCTTTTGCTAAAAAAATAAAATGAAAGAAAATGACTTCCTTGTTCAGTTTCAGTGAAGATTTTTCATTCTTACCTGAAAAGGACAGGCTCAGTCTCAAGAATCCCAGTGGATCAAAATGGTCAATTTGTGTACTTACCTAAAAACAAAAGTAAAGAAACAAAATATTAATATAGTCAGAATTAAAATTTATTTTCACAACGATTCATCTCATTCTAATATATAATTGTAATTTTTTGTCTGTCTGCATACATTTCACTAACGTAATATAAATTCAATTAAAGTATCAAAAATTATAATTATATACTTGAAACTAGTGAGGTAATTGTTATCGTCCGGTTCCTTGTACCACGGTGATAGTCCAAGGTAGAACCAATAAAGAAGAACTCGAATACGGATATGGAATAACACAGATATATTACAAACAGGAATATATACAGAGAAGTAGAAAGTGTTAGTACGAACAATCAGGTTTAGTAGTAATTGTCTGAATGCGACTCTGTTTTGGACTGCCTCTGACTCGACTGACTGACTGACTCGCTCGCTCTGACTAACTGACAGACTCCTGACGGACTTCACTCCAGACTTCAGACTGAACGGTATTTAGTCACCCCCCCTCCAACCAAGGCATCATGTGGCACAAGGCCGGTTTAACCTGGGATCTCCGAGCCCATGGGCTCGGCTAAAAATATGCCCTTTGAACCCGTATAAACGGGTTCAGGGTCAGTTTACCTCCCGGAAAGAGACTCCTCCCTTTGGCGTAGCCTCGTTCGGGTTCCTCCCCGCCTGAAGGCAGAGAGTTCAACTGATCAGCCGATCAGCTGGTTGTCCGACTTCAGACTGAACTCCCTGCTTCCTCTTGAGGCGCAGTATACATTACGTATGGAACAGTCCATTATGTTATTATGGGTAAGGTCCCCTAACAGTAATAAAGATTTAAGTATGAATAATTCAAAACAGGAGTTTTAAAATATCAACACAATAGTTATAAGATTTAAAATAAGAACTAGATAAGATATGCTGAGATCTAGGCAATGGAATGAGGAAAGAAAGGGTTTAGTTTGAATTTACCTGGAGTGACAGGCATGTAGAGTAGGCAACAATAGACAAAATGTGGTGATAATAACAACAAAGATGAGGATATTAGTCTGAATGTAAATAATGATAATTCCCCATCCTAGAAATTCAAAGAGAAGAACAACAAAGATAAGGATATTAGTCTGAATGTAAATAATGATAACTCCTCATCTCAGAAATTCAGAGAGAATATCAACAAAGATGAGGATATTAGTCTAAATGTAAATAATGATAACTCCACATCCCAGAAATTCAAAGAGAATAACAACAAAGATGGGGATATTAGTCTGAATGTAAATAATGATGACTCCTTATCCCAGAAATTCAAAGAGAATAACAACAAAGATGGGGATATTAGTCTGAATGTAAATAATGATGACTTCTCATCCTGGAAATTCAAAGAGAATAACAACAAAGATGGGGATATTAGTCTGAATGTAAATAATGATAATTCCTCATCCCAGAAATTCAAAGAGGAAAAACAACAAAGATGAGGATATTAGTCTGAATGTAAATAATGATGACTCCTCATCCTGGAAATTCAGAGAGAATATCAACAAAGATGAGGATATTAGTCCGAATCTAAATAATGATAACTCCTCATCCCAGAAATTCAGAGAGAATATCAACAAAGATGAGGATATTAGTCTGAATGTAAATAATGATAACTCGTTATCCCAGAAATTCAAAGAGAAACTAACAGATAAAACCTTGTATAAATGATTTACTCAGTATAAAACATGATTTTTAGAATCTAAGATTTTATTCTATCTGAGCATGAGTCTTTATTTTCCTATCTTTCTTTCATCTTGATAATTGTAGGTCTACTTATTTTTACACATACATTGGAAGCATTCATTCAACAGAACAAGAAAAAGAAATGGTTTCCAAACTATAAGATTTTCTCTCTAACATCAAAAGGATCTTTACACTTTTGCTGTCTGGCCCCCAACTGACTCCAGGTCTACTATAACTGATACACGTAATAGCTGAACATTTTCTCTTTGATAGAAAAAAAAATGCTATAAAATTGATGCAAATATCTTGCAGCATGTACAAGCGTTTTTTATTCTGCACTTTTCACACCTATAATATTAGTAATCATAGGGAATTTATTGCTATTAGTATTACTAGTATCATACCAGCCACATTGTATTTTATTTCTTCTTCTTATTATTATTATCAGTAGTAGTAGTAGTAATGGTACTAACTAGCATCGGACTTTTCAAAGCAGGAATTTTTATATAAGGAGCAGTATTTTCACCTCAGTTAAGAGTAATACCCACCAACATTTTGTCCATGATCAGTGTAGTATCTGTGCTCTATATGAAAATGCTACACACACACACACACACACACAATATAAATTTTTGAATTAATTTTTTGTTCAATCTTATTTCTTATTAGTATAAGTGTTATCTTTATTAGAACATGTCAATCTAAGCAGATTGATATTAAAATGTGAGTGTTCATGAAAATGATAAAATCAGGAATAGTAATTGAAATAGATGTAGCAACTAAAAATAACATTCATAATAATAAAAAATAATGTCAGATAAAAAAATATTCATTAAAAAGTGCCTGTTTACATTTTGAGTAGAAAACTGTAGCTAGCACATATAGATTTGTAGAAGTCCTAACGAGAGATGTGCTTCCCTTAAATAGGTAATTCAAATCTTGCTCTATCAATGCTGTCTGCATGACCAAAATTCGTAAAGGTATGTTTCTGCTATAGAAGTGGTCTCAATGTTGGAAAAGAGGGTACAGGTTCAATTCCTGTCAAAAGCACTATCTTCCTCAAGTAGGATATTGCAATCAAGGTTAGAAAAAAGAAAATACAAAAAAAAAAAAAACATGGATAGTACCTCAAACAGTAATGAACAGATAAATAGAACATTGATCTTAATAAAATACTTCATATTTATGGCTTCAATCAAATCTAATATAGTGTACATGTAATGTCCTCATACAAAATTTATGTTGAGAAATAAAGATCTATACTACTATATATATATATATATTTATAAATAATTTTATAACACCAAATGACTTAAAACTAAAATTCACAGTGGCATTAAAAGTTTAAAATTAAGAATAGAATAGGATCTTTTAAAAAAATTATTTTTCATAAATTTAAAATTGTTTTCCACAGCAGACCTATTCCAAATATGTTACAGATCCTGTAAATTTCTTCATTTTTAATTTGTATGTTTTAAGAACTTTAAAGATTAGACTGAAAGTCACTCCTTATATTCAAACTACTCACT
The DNA here is from genome assembly GCA_963932145.1 of Acanthosepion lycidas. Classification (NCBI taxonomy): domain Eukaryota; kingdom Metazoa; phylum Mollusca; class Cephalopoda; order Sepiida; family Sepiidae; genus Acanthosepion; species Acanthosepion lycidas. The sequence continues at coordinate 7,938,721 of OZ010594.1, forward strand.
GTCGATCTAGGTATGATGAGAAAGTACATTGGGCAGCAATGCCTCTGATGGAGAAATTGGAGGTTTTAAGGAGCATGGAACCGTCTCTTAATTGCTATTGTTCCCAGGTCCTCCCTGAGAGTGGTAGCACCTGTTAGGGGGTCCCAGTTATGGGCAAATAATTAACCTCCTAACTGGGGTCCAAACACTATGAAAGTATAAAAACAGATTTTTATAGTAAAAATACAAACAATACAGTTCTTTAAAGAAAATTACTAATGCTTCCAAGAAAATTAAATTTCAGTGTTAGGAGTTGATATGCTGCTAAACATACATACTATTGTCCTCATCTTGGTTGTAGTGGATTATAATGTTGGCTCATTTATTTGGTGACATGGTAATTATGAGTTCAATCCCTGGGCCAGGCAGTGTGGAATTTGGACTCAGTGGGAAGAGGGTGAGCAATAACTTAGCAGTACTAAAAATCAAAAGTAGAGAGAAATATCTCTCAACATGAGCAGTGGATCGAGAACAATCTACCCCCATAGATTAAATAAAGGAAAAATTACCTGAAGATTACCTGGATTAATATACACTTGATGAAGGCCAGAGAGCACTATGGTCAAAATGTTGTGGCAACAGCAATAAAGATGAGGACAATAGTCCAAATATAAAAAGTGTAAACAATGATAACTCTACATCACAGAAATTCTGGTAGAAATTACTCCTTATAATATTCAAACTAATAACTTCTTCTATAATGTGAGAACATGAGGGGATCATGGCTCTTCACAACTTCCTATCCTTTGCCAGTAAAATTTGTCTTTTAACCATTTTTCTCACTCCCATTCTGCCATTCATTCAAATAATCTTGTCAAGTAGGTGATCCACTACCTCCAGCTGTTCTTTGTCAATTTCATATATGCTATATATATTGAGTCTCAAATTTTCCAAACCCTCCTACCTTTTTATGTCTTCAAAAGATTTCAGCTGTTTCTTTTTTATTCTGAGTATAAGCATCCTTTTTGTCTTCAACATCTTTTAATTTTGACAAAGCTCTCATTTTTAGAATAATTTAATTCTCTTTTCTCATCATTCAGAAAATATTTTATTATAATGACTGAAAAGAGCATAAAGTGAACGTGAAAGTAATTAAGAGGAGGTAAAATCATTTAACATTGACAATGGCTTGGGTGGAGAGATCTATCAGTTTGTAGAGCCCAAGCAAACACTGATATATATATATATATATATATATATATATATATATATAGAGAGAGAGAGAGAGAGAGAGAGAGAGAGAGAGAACAGGTAGCCATATCCACATGCATGATTTTATATGAATTTAAGACATTTACATGATACACATGAAATATATCCAATAATACAATCATTTCTAGTCTCTCTTAAAACATTAAAGAAATTTAAACTGTTTAACATTTGTTGTCTTATTTTTTCAGGATTTCTTACTGTACATACAAGTTGGTTGGTTGATTTTGTTTAACGGCATATCAACCTCTATGGGTTATTTAATGTAGGAATCAAAATATTTTGAATGCAATGGTATCCCTTCAGCTACACATAAAATGTATTGTTGGTCATTTTGTTTTAAAAATGTATTGTTGGCAATTTTACTATAAATAGGTATTGTTGGTAACTTTATAGAAAAATGTATTGTTGCTTTTTGTAGAGTGAGTGGCCATGATTAAATGTAAAATAAATATCAGAACTGTCCAACAAATAGAATTGATAAAGTTTGCAATATGCAACAACAAGAAAAAAGTGAAGAAAAGGGGCAAAAAATAGTATAAAGCCAGCAAACAAAATATGCAAGGAAATGCAACAGTAATAAGGCAAAGGTAACATTAATAAGGCAAAAAGTTCACAAACTAAGAATTGGTGTTAACACACAAGAGCAAGCTTGGATAAAAGAATGTAGCATTTTAACTTCAAGACGAGACAGACTGGGATTGAGTAAGATGAAACTGAGAACTGGTTTATTTTATTGGCTAGGAAAAATCCGAACATGCATTTGTGTGTTTCTGGCGATGAAGAAAGTACTTTGCAGTCATTCTTAGCTGGATTTAAAAAATGTGAATTATTACACTTTCATTCACTATTTGCCCATAGCTGGGACTCTAATGGGTGCTACTACACTGAGTCAGGGAGGACCTGGGAATAACAACAATTAAGAGGTGATTCCATACTCCTGAAAACCTCCAATACCTAATCAGAGACCTTGCTGCTGGATGTAGTTTATCATCATACCCAGGACAACAGATACAAATAAATAGTGCTGGATTACAGGCAACACTCTTCTCTTTGAACCACAGCAATAAAAAAATATATGATTATTCTGTCTAAAACCAAATATTTTCTGCTTCCTTAATCCTCAACTTTAGACTCTTAATCCCCTATAAATCCTTACAATATTCTCCTTGAACTCTCCAGTTAAAAAAGGAAAAAATGAGTTATCCATTTAAATTTTCAATCCCATGATCCCTTTTAAAGAAACATAAGAAGCCAGTGCTGAATCATGGACAACAAGAATTCTATAAGATATGGTTAAAATCAATCACCGAATTAGGCATATAATCTCTAGTTTTCTTTTGTTGTTGATTGGGGTAAATTTTAAATAATGTCTGATCCAATCCTATAATTCCTTGTTCCCTCTCATTAGAAAAAAAATTATTTAGCAAATATAAGCTTCCTCAGTTCAGGCTTCTATGACTTTTTAGAATCCTTCTCAGTGTAATACTGAACGATGGCAACATGAGCTGGCCTTCTGGTTTTCATGGAACACTATTTCAAAGACCAGCTTTTTAGTAAAGTGTTTATTTTTAATTCATATCATGTTCATTTACTGTACTTTACTTCTCCTTCTTCTATGTGCCATGTCCCTTCAGGATGTAGTCGATCTTGGCTCTCCACAATTGCCTTTCATCTTATATCATGATATAATTTTTTGTTCATTTCTTTTCTTCATTAATTTTAAAATGAAGAATCAAAAGTAAAAGTAAATATGAAAACATTGAAGAAAATATGATTCAGCAATCTTCTATGTGCCGTGTCCCTTCAGGATGTTGGTGATCATGACTCTCCACAATTTACTATCCTTTGTAGTGCTTAATGAATATTGTCTTTTTGCTATCTCTCCTAAACCTTGCACTGCCATCAATTTACAAAAGCTCACTAGATAGGTTATACATTGTTTTCCTCTCACCCTCTTTTCAACATATCTTCTGAGTGCCAAATTTTCCAAGCCTCCTTTCCTCATTATATGCCCTAGAAATTTGAACTCTCTCTTCCTGATGTTAAGTATAAGTGTCATTTTTGGCTCTAATTTCTCTAAAACTGTCATTGTTCATCCATATTATTCTCAACATTCTTCTGTACAACCATATTTCTGTTCCTTCAAGTCTCTTCACCTCCGAGGAGACTGTCCAATATTCACTGACATATAAGAGGACTGATATTACAGTTCAGTTCTCCTTTTCTTTGTTTCTAATGATAATTTCACCATTTCTTCATTTGATTGTAAAATGTTCCTCTTAGTGAATTCTGTAGAAGAAACATGGCATCTTGGTTTCATCACCATCATCATTTAGTCTCCCCACCATCATGTTGCCTGCCAGGATTTATCAATAGACAAGAAGAATCATTCTTTTGAATGAATTTCCATGTTTGAAAAGTCCCTGTTTATATTCTTTGCCAATTACCTGGACACATGGAACAGTCAAACTCATTTCTTTTGGAAAGAATAATATCCGTGATCAACTGTGATAAGTTTGCCTCAAAAGATTCCTTGGCTATAAATACAAACTGGTTTCTGTTTTGTTTAAACAATGTCTATAATCAGAAATCAGTTTCCTATCTTTCCGACAAATGCACAGAAATTCACAGATAATAAAGAAAAGGAATCTGTGGAGAGCCATGATTGGCTACATCCTGAAGGGGCATGACGCATAAAAGAGGAAGGTGGTGGCAATGGGAAACTTCTCTCCTATCTTTCTCAAGATGTCATGGCTATTCACAGATAATAAAGAAAAGGAATCTGTGGAGAGCCATGATCGGTAATGTTCTGAAGAGACAGGTAACTACTGAGAATATATATATATATATATATATATATATGATATAAATGGGGACACTGAGGTCAACATCAATGGTGACATGGAAGATTGCATTCAAGCATAAAATAGACTATCACTCAGTGTCTTCTTTTATATTTACAAAACTCTATCTCTTATATTGAGCACGTTTAACCATAAATATAGCATATGTTAAACTGTATTTTTATCATTCATATATATATATATATATATATATTTGAAAGGTGACATTTATATGACTTACTATTCTAACAAAAGAGGTCACCAGATATTTGAATGAGACAAAGAAGATTCTAATCAAAAAGGTCAAAGTTCATATCTTTGCCCAAACCTTCTCAGAACTGGAATGAAATACAAGAGAGCAGGAACCACCAACGGCTAAATTTTTCTTTTTGACTCTTTCTATTTGAAAGTAGTGGTTCCTCTTAAGACTCCCCAAGATGACAACACGGTAAGATAAAGATATTCTTTGACTTTTTATTGGTCTGTCATTTTTTTCTGACTTCTTTTTATTCACCAAATTCAAAATTTCTGATTTGAAAACTGATTGGTTAATTTTAGTAATGATTGCGGCAATACTTAAAATTACTCATTTCTATACAGGAAATATTTGGCATTAATTAACTGAACAGTTAATGTTACTGTCAGTTGAAATTTATAAAATCTTTTTATTAAAATAATTTCTAAGAAAATAGACTTTTAATGTTCACTGTTCTCATTCTTTCTTTTATTGATGGCAGCTTCCTTCCTAACTTTTTGTTTATGGTCATGTGGAAAGTCACTATCTTGATTATATTATTATTTTCCCTTCTAGTTACTTGTGTTATCCATTCTAGTTGTTCTCACTAAGTCTTTAAGTGATGCATTTTAATGTATAATTTTTTCAAGCAAGGCCATAATGCTACTAAGACACTTGGAGCTACTGGCAGAGAAAGAGAATGAGAACACTTTAGAAGGAATCTAAACAACCAATAAACTTCTACTCCTGTTCAAAAGACAGGGGAGGAGTGTAAACCAGATGATAGGCAAACCCTTCCTATTTGTGAAGGAGAAAAAAAGAAAACAAATAAATGAAAAAAAAAATAATTGCAGATATTAGGATTATAAAGCTGAAGTGGACATTAAAAGAAACCAAAAACCCAAACTTAAACACAGGGGGAACAAGAGATAAACCTTTACTCTTGTTCAAAAGACCAAGGAAGAGTGTGAACTGGATGATTGGATTCTAAGTATAAGCATTCTTTTTGTTTTCCATTTTCTTTTATGTTTCCTTATTGCTCACATGCATCAACCATGGTATTCTCAGCATTCTTCTGTAGAAGGACATTTCTGTTGACTCAAGTCTACTTTTCATCTGTGAGGAAATTGTTCAACATTCACTGCCATAGAGGAGGATTGGTACTACATAATTCAAGAATTCCTTTGTTTCTAATAAAATTTTCAGCTTTCTTAATACTTTGCTTAGGTTTTGGAAGGCCATTTTTGCTATTATGATGTACCTTCAAATTTCTGTCAAATTTTCTGTCATTTGCTAAATTTTTGATTTTGATTTCTTCAGTTTGTAGTTTGGATCTTCGGCTGTTTCTCTGACAACAATACAATCATTCTTTTGACAATGCTGACAACATAGGTGTTCATAGTTGGGATAAGAATGATCTTGAACAGAAAATCAACATCCTCTACAAAGTGGTCAAAGAAATAAAACTCAAGATAAACCATTCCAAAACAGAAACTGGGATCTGAATTTGAAACCAGGATCTGAATTGGAATCAAAAGCAATGATGGCAAAAGTCCTGAATCTGTTATAAAAACTTCAAATACCATGGCATATGGATCAATTAAAACAAATTTAGGAGAAGAGAATAGGAAATTGAATATAGAATAGGCTGTGCTCGGGGCTGTTTCACCAAACACTGCAAAATGCTATAAAACATTAACCTGTAAAATCGAGTCATATTCTTAAATAGCCTCATCATATCGAGACTTTCATATGGATGTTATGAAGGGCACCAGACCTATTCAGAAATATTTAAACTATCAGCTGTATACAACAGCTTGTTAAAATCAATGTTTTAAAAATGGCTTTGAGCAAGTGAGACTTGTGGGTCTTGGTGAGGACCATCCTTCTTTGAATTTTGTCAGCTGGTGCTACAGAACCACAAAAAAGAAATGTACTAAATAATAAAAACAACTATTTACACTATTTATATTCAGATTATTGTCCTGATCTTTGTAGTTGTTATCACAACATTTCGGCCATTGTACCCTCCAGCCTTCATCAGATGTCACCTACAGGGGATTCTGAACTGGTCATTTTGCTTAATCTATGGGGGTAGACTGTTATTGTTCCACAAAAATAAAAACTAGACAAGATATCCTTCGACATGAGCAGTAAAACAAGAACAATCTATCCTTGTAGATTAAATATAAGGTTCAGTTCAGTGTTTTCTGTAGTTTAACCAGATTAATATCCTGCTGACGAAGGCCAGAGGGCACAACTCTTGAAACTTTATGAAAACAACAACAAAGACAAGAGTAATAGCCTGAATATGAATAGTGTAAATAGTGGTTTCTATTATTTAGTACAGTTCTTTGTTTGTGATTCTGTAGCACCAGTCAACAAAGTCAAAAGAAGGATTGTCCTCATCGAGACATTATTTCCTATTTTTGAATAATGTTTGAGTATTGTGCTCAAAGTTGTGGATAAACCGTCTGAAGTTAATATTTTCTTATTGTTTTGTTCAAGTATTTTTGAACATAACAGTCATTTTCAAGAATCAATTTGGTGTCTGTGTGGTATAGTTAAAATTCCTTTGTTTACATCCTGGTATTCGTTGGGAAGTTGTAACTTTATGTGACGTTATGTGTAATGGTTTTTTGGTTCTATGCAAACAGGGTTCTGAAAATACTGACAGACACATGCATAAAAAGTGCACTTTGCAAGGAATGTGAATACATGTGTTTTGGGATTAGTGTAGCACTGTCAATTTTCTGTTTATATGTTTGAGATGAAGTATTATAATTACTTGGAGTATTTACATTATTCTGATTGTTATCCTCATCTTCACTGTTATATTCACAGCATTTCAGCTGTTGTATTCTCCAGCCTTCTTCAGGTGACAGGAATTTCAAAATGAACTCTTTATTTCGTCCACCAGGGTTGACTGTTCTAGTTCCACGTGCCATGCCTCTTACGGATGTTTCAGTTATTTCCCTTTAACTCAACTCTCCAAATACAGTTTTTGTGAATCTTTGGGAAACCGTATATGTGAGGTAGCTTGGTGTAACGCTGTGAATCAAGTAGGCATCTATGCAGATGACACTACTATTTACTCCTGCCTCAATAGTAATTCCAACATCAATGTCAAAACTAACCTGGCCATTGGTCTCGAAAAAGACCTACAATCTGTGGTTAACATTTTTTTGGTGGGGAGATAATAATAGTTTATTGATACAAATCTTCCTAATTAACGCATAGCTGAAGGGAGAAAGAATTGGATTCATAACTTTCCCAAGGATAATCTGTATGTAAGTGAATATAACAATTCTTAATAGAATTGGAACTCGGCTCCCTGATTAACAATTCCAAGCCATTATCCATTACACCACCTGCACATCCAAGCTTATAGTCATCACCCATAATAAGTACTGACCAGCTCAACATTGCATAACTGTAGAGGAACCAGCATTTCAACGTGATATGGCTATACGCCATTTGTGTTTGTTCAACTCCCACGGAGCCCATCTAGGGTTTATATTGAAACTATGCTGAATGGATTTTACTTAAAGTTTCTGGGAGAAAGAACAGAATCTAGGATGATCAGCTGTTTGAACAATACCAGTATGTTCACTCAAACCCTCGGTCATGAAGAGTTGTGATGTCATACCAACATGAATGTTGATGGCTTCCAAACAGTTCCATCAACCCAATTTAATTCACAAGGCTTGTATCAACTGATGGCATGGATTTTAGGCACTCTCCGATGATACCACATACCGGGATCACCTCACCAGAGTGATAATGTGATGAAGTCAGCTTCCTGACAAATTGAACATAGTTAGACTTGAACCCAGATCTCATGGTCAGAATGCAAACATTCCAACCATGCACCCATATATATTTCATTCTCATACAAAACTACCCCAAATGAATATATGAATAACCACCAAACATAGATAAAAATTCCTACAAGACATTCAAATGCACACATACACCCACAAATGAATACATAATGATCATGTGAATCCCACATAGACAACCAAGAATTATAATAGACATACTGATATTGAATTATAGACATGAATGCAAGTGATCGATTTTTATTTATTAATCTGAAATATTTTATGACTTGAATGTTATTTTTAGTGGATACCCATGTTTGAGTAGATGCTCCATTTATTTGTTAGAAATTGCTTTCTTTACATTAGAATAAGAAACTAAACCCATATGTATATTCTGAGAGTCTGAGAAAGATTTCTGTTTCTAATGCATTATTCTGCTTTGCGGCCAAGACAGTCTAAAGTTTACTGGATTTAATGACAATTTCCCTTGCCAAGGGAGACACATGTTTGTATCCAGCCAGGAAGCACATACTTTTCATTAATAAGATTTCTTGAATATTCAAGCCCAGCAGAAGAAAATAAATAAATATACTGTTTAAGAAATAAAAAATTTATCACTCCTTTGGAATATATATATATATATATATATATATATATGAATATTAAAGTCAACACACAGAGATGACAGGCTGTTTCATGCTAGAGGTAATCATCAGACAATTACGTCTAAGCATGAAACAGTCTGTCGTCTCTGAGTGTTGACTTCAATGTTCAATTTTATATTTACATATGCTCTAGCTCTGATATTGAGCACTTTATCCCATAAATATAGCATACCTTAAAACTATATTTCTTCATATATATATATATATATATATAATACCAAAATGTAATTGGTAGGGATTATTCCAAATTTTCAGTCTATATGAGAGCTCAATGTGTTTGATACAGAGCAAATTATGAGAAAAATTAGGAAAAAAACCTTAAAAATACATAATCAGTAATAAATTTATTTGTATAAGTATATTCATCTCATCAAACTGGCTACATTTTATGAAATCTAATAAAATATAGTGGGTCTGATGAGATATTCATTAAAATAAATTTAGTACTGACTATGGATTTATAGGGTTTTTTCCTAATTATATATATATATATATATATATATATATATATATATATATATATATATTACACACACACAATGAAGCGAAACAAATATTCATACACATGAAAAACTTTTAATTCATTGTATTTCCAACTAATGAATAAATATACTTTTCATTTAATTAACTGTACACAGATGCATAATAACTAAATATGCATAGAAAACAGAAAATTTCATACAATAGAAATAAATCCCATTTATCTATTTTAATGAGTGAAAAAAGTATTTGTACAATACAAAAAAGAATACCTAATCTTCATTTAATACAAAGTAGAAAAGCCATTATTCATTTCTATAGCAATCAGCCTCTTCTTGCAGTTCTCAATTAATTATTTGCAAATTTAAGTTGTTATATTCTTCCATTCTTTGTTGCATATGGTCTTCAGATCCGGGATGTTTGTTAGAACTCTCAATTAGATTTGAATTTTTAAATAATGCCACAGATTCTCAATTGGGTTTAAATCTGGGGACTGACTTGGTCATTACAGAAAATTTACATTATTTTCAGCAAGCCATTTCTTTGTAGATTTTGTGGTGTGCTTAGGATCATTATCTTGTTGGAAGATCCAATTAGGAGAAAGTTCAAGATTTTCAACCAATCATTAAATTTGCTTCTAAAATATTTTTATATGCTGTGGAATTCTTTCTACCATCTATTATGGATATGTTGCCAGTACCTTTTATAGAAAAACATCCCAAACCATGATGCTACCACCACCAAATTTCGCTGTTGAAACTTTATTCTTTTCTTTGAAAGCATCACCATCTTTCCTCCAGACATGATTTTTAGAATTAGATCCAAACAACTAAACTTTGGTTTTGACTGTCCATAATACATTTTCGCAATATGGTTTTTCCTTATCTTTATGTTCACGATTGGATTTCAACTTGACATCTCAGTGTCTTTTCAATGGCAGTGGAGTCTTCCAAGGGGAGAGTAACTTTAGATTGTTCCTATGAATTTCATTGCTTATTGTCTGCTTAGTGACACAGATTCCTGATAAAAGCAAATCATTCTGCAACTCTTGACAAGTAACCATTGGATTTTGTTTCATTTGACACATTCATTTTCTTGAAGATCTTGAAGAAATCTTCTATGGAGCACCTGTTCTTCTTTGGTTTTCAACAGTTTTGACTTTTTTATATCTTGCAATGAATGAATTAATGGTACTAAATGGAAAAAGCAGATTGTCTTAGATTTTCCTGTAACTTTTACCTTCTTTCCAGAGCTTAACAATCAGTAGTTTTTGCGAATTTGTTAATTCTTTACCCTTTGCCATGATGATAACCTTCTTGCACAAATATCAATTATAGAAAGTTCTGTTTGTATTTTTTAGTCTAAAAATAATGACTGATAATATTATTGGAACATTCTAGAATATTTCACTTGAATAATCTAGAGTATTAAATCAATTTAAAAGTTTAAAAACCTGAAATTTGCATTTTATGAATACTTTTTGCACCTATTAAAATGAATAAATGGGATTTATTTCTATTAAATCAACATTTTTTTTTCTGTTTTCTATGCATATTTATTATGCATCTTTGTGCAATTAATTATATGAAAAATATGTTTATTCATTAGTTAGAAATACAATAAATTAAAAATTTGTATGTGTATGAATATTTGTTTCCCCCCACTATATATATATATATATATATATATATATATATATATATATATATATATATATCAAAGTCCGAAAATTTTATTTATTAAAGACATTTTTATGTTTAACGTTCTTTTTATAGATACAAGTATTTAAGTAAATGCTCTGTTTATAATAAACAGTATTAAATAACATTTACCGGCCTGAATGTCCGAGAGATTTTCAGAGAAAACATATTATAAAGTCCACAGATAATAAAGTTGGTTCCCAATGTTGTTCCAGACAATTTTTCTCACCAGAATTTATCTTACATATCTATAAGTCTACCATTCATCCATGCCTTAAATATTGCTGCCACATATGGTCTGGTGCTCTTCCTATATATTTAGAGATTCTTGATAAAATCCAAAGAAGAATCTTCAATATTACTGGCCCTGACTTGGCATCTTAGCTTCAGTTCCTTTCTCACTGTTGTAATGTCACTTTCCTGTAACTTTTCTATAAATACTTCTTTTTAAGAATGTCTTGTTTTAGCAGAAGGAATACTGTGGTAGGTTTGAATCAGTAATCGTGGCTAGCTAAGTTTTAGATAACCCCAACGTTTGGCCTTGTGCCACATTTTTGGATTACTCAAAATCAATATTACTTTCCGCTATGGTACTGAGACTTTATAAATTTAACGTTGGTGACACGATCCTCATCATTTTACAGTTGAAATAACTTAGATGTAACCATAAGTTCTATGCTAACAGTTTCTTTCCTGGCACTTCTCTTGGAACTCTCTTCCAGATTCTTGCTTCATTCTCAACTTTCAAAAATTTAAATACAATATCAACCATTATCTATCATCTTCTTAATTCTTGTTCTTTTATTGTCATCTCTCCTTGATAGTAAATTTTTTTCATATTTTCTAACACTCAGTAACCCCCTTGTGTTTTAGTGGCTTTATTGTGTTTCTTGAGGGGAATTTTTGGAAATTTAAAGCAAAATATATTTCTTTAAAGAAAAAAATTCATAATGTAACTCCAAGACAAGAATTGAATAAAATCTCAAAAGCTGTAGATATTATGCTTAACTCTTTTTTTATTCCTGAAAACAATGGGTCTTTGGTTGGAATTTGTACTGAAGCAAAAATGTAATTTGCTTCCTGGGCCTAAATAATCTAATTTGATGCAATAAGTAAACAATGAAATTGATAATTTCTGTATTTTCTGTCAATGCCATATTAGTATATATAAACATGAACACTTTTTTCTTTTACGCAGGAAGAAATGTTGTTGCTTAGAGACAAGACAAAGTTTCAAACCATATATCTTCTGTTAGTGATTTTTTGTAAATGACCTTGGAAAAAGCAGGTACTTCCAGTCTCTGCTCTATACAAATGTGCATCAATATATATATATATATATATATATATATATATATATATATTTGTGTGTCTGTGTGTGTACCAAAAGGAAAACAGTTTCACACATGAGAGAAATCAGAATTATGTCTTCCCTTTTCTGAAAGAAAGAAAAGGTTGGATGCATTGTTGATAACCAAACTCTACTGAAAAAGAAAAAGACAAAAATATTACAAGAATTGTTGATGCTTCTGTTCCACAAAGGACACAAGTCAAAAAGGAAAAATTATTTCTCATAAAATGATGAAAAAAATATTTAAATTAATACTTGTACCAATTGTAGATTTTATGAACTGGGCAAAGAAACACTGCCAGAGATTGATAGAAGGCAATCCTTCAGGATACTGGAGTCAGAATATTTATAAATACACAGCAATATCTGTATCTGTAATACTTATATTGTGTAAATCCTTTGCCTTCTCCACAGTGATATTATTGAGACACTAAATAACTTGAGTTAGCTGGCCATTGACTCATCAAGAATTGTTCTAGTCTTTGCTTAGTAAGAAAAAAGAAAACTTCTGTAGAAACAAAGAAAAGAATGAACATCTTCTATGTAAGATCAAATCCTTCTATATGGCAATAAATGCTGGATAATTTCCTCATAGATTGAAGAGGACATTTGAAGCACTAGAGATGTTCCTTTAAAATAAAGATTCTGAAAATACTATAGATGAAGTATGTGAGCAAGTTTTAAGGAAAATTGAAACAAAAAAGATATGCACACAACTGAAATTTCTATGACACATAATGAGGAAAAAGGCTTGGAAAATTTTCCCCTCACAGGACATATTGAAGGCAAGAGGGACAGACAAAACAGCAAGTAACATATTTAATGAGTTTGCGAAAATTAATGGCAGAAAAAGCAGAAGGAGAGATAATATTGATTCAGTGTTTTTTGTTTGTTACAGTTTATCAACCCTTTGTGAGTTATTTAAAACTGATATATATTTTGAATTATAAGAATAATTCTTTCTTTTTGTGATTTTCCAGATATAAATCTTACTATTTAACCCATAGCAGGGAGTATATGGATTCATAGCTTTTCCAAGTGTATTTGTATGTAAGTGAATGTAACAAACCTGATTGGAATTTGAACTCGGCTCTCTGATTTCTCATTTCTCAGCTGCCTGCCTTACACCACCTGCACTACATCCATAGAGGCATAGTAAAACAACATTGCCACAAAGTTACGAAAGATAGGAAGTTGTGGAGAGCCATGATTGCTCATGTCATGAAGAGACATGGCACATTAGAAGATGATGAATGTCGTTATTTATCACTGCTCTCGGAACATCTAATATTTAAAAAAATAAAATCAAAGAATATTAAATTGATTGATAGTTGACTCCTCATCTACTGGAAGGCAAATTCTTTCTCTCCTGTGATTTCTGCAATTTGAAGACAAAAAACAAAAAATGGAATTATTTTGCTAATTTAGAATTTCTTTTAACCCATTTTTTGTTTATTCTGGAATCGAAAACAGACTAATGCTAAACATGTGACTAAATTAGTCAAGCTCAATCATTGCGTATGTGAAAAGGAAGGCATAATTTATAGAGAGAATTATAAACACTTTTAATGAACAGAAATCTAATAAGAATTTAAAACCTACATGGTATTATTTTTGGAAAGATGTTTAGTCAAGTGTTATTCGTGGCAGTGGTGGTGTGTGTGTGTGTGGAGGGGGGGTCTGGGATTTCTCAAAGTCAAAGATGTTCAGGGCTAGTTTTGCACCAAAAACATAAATACAATCAAAACTAATATGACTGTGAAAAAATCACAGAATTTCACTCACTGACAGCAATACGTTGGAAATAAAGGATATGTTTAATGGAATTATGACAAGTTGAAGTGACACAGAAATTAGAAGAAAGTAAAAAAAAAATAAAATACTTGGACAGTATCATATTCTGAATCTGCTTGTTCCTGCTTTCATTAGTAAGTTAGTTAGTACATGCATTATGCAAATACCACAGATAAATAATGAACCATTCCATTTTGATTGCAATGAAAACAAGATATATCAGAGATGGTTTGGTTTTAGTGAGAAACAGAAAGTATATTTATAAAGAAAGTAGGCACCTTGACATGGTGTAATGGTTAACAAGTTAGAACAATTACGACTGAGAAGTGAGTTTGATCTTTACTCAGTGCCCCATACTTCTGGCCTTGTGCCACATCTTAGCCACGCTTAGAAAAATCACCATAAAAAGAAAGAAAGTAGGAACTTCGATGTGATGCAATGGTTAGCAAACTTGTCTAGCAAGATCAATTAAAACTGAGTAGTGAATTCAATCCTCATTGAGTGCTCCATACTTTCAACCTTGTGCCACATCTAAGCTATGCATAGAAAATCCCTATTTGGGTACTTTGACATGGTGTAATGATTAGCAAGCTTCTCTTGCTAGATCAATTAAAACTGAGTAGTGACTTTGCTCCTCACTGGGTGCATGATACTATACTTAGAAATCCACCATAATAAAGAAAAAGATTTCTAAGATATGGGAGCCAATAAGGCTCTCTTGCATTTAATGTCTGCTTTAATGAAATAGAAAAGCTTGTCAAGTTTGAATCAATTGTAATATTTGGTCAAAGTTGTTGAGCCCAAATATTTAATAAGGCAAAAGAAGAATTTCCATGAGTATTTAAAATATCCATGGAAATTCCCCTATAAAATACGATTTTGTAGAATTGTGGAACTGGCAAGAAGATTCTTCATTAATTGAAGAAAGAATTATGAGTAAAAATCAAATAACAAAAACCATGAAATTTTGACACAAACTAATAATATGTAATAAAATTATCAAATTTCATGAATTGGAAAATGAGTATTTGATTGAAATTTGTTTGAAGAATGATTCTCTTTTGGTTCCACTGCTGGTGTCATGCTCATAAGATTTATACAGAGTTATTGGACTTTGTTGTTATGTGTACAAAAACAAATATTTTGTTACAAATGGCTATATACATTTTAAGTAAAAAGCAAACATTTTCATAAATAAATATATATATCCATTTATTCTTCATTTAAGATAAATAATTATTATTACACCGCACACAATATTTGTGCATGGGTTTCCAACCCTCTCTCTGCAATAAAAGTTTTCATAAAGAAGTTAAAAAAGTTTGAAAAATTCATGAAACAAATAAGCAGATATTAATAATGTAAACACAGTTTCAAACTTGATATTTGGAAATAACAGCTAAGGTTTTTCCGTATATTTTAGAAGTGGTCCAGTCTACTTAAGTAGTGGCATTTTTTTTTTTCATCTCAGAATGCCTGACAATAACTATTTTAAAATTCTTCTTCTACATGTCATGTCCCTTCAGGATGTCAGCAATCAGGGCCCTCCACAATTTCTTACCCTTTGTAGCTCTCAAAAAAATTCATTTTTGTTATCTCTCTCAGAACCTGCTCTGCCTTCCATCCAATTAAGCTTGTCAGGTAGGTTATGTGTAGTATTCCTCTCTCCATCTTGACTTCAATCTGTCCTGTGGGTATCAAATTTTCAAAGCTTTCTTTCCTCATTATATGCCTTAGAAATTTCAACTCTCTCTTTCTGATGTTAATTATAAGTGTCCTTTTTGCTTCCATTGTCTCTAGAACTTTGTAGTAGCTTATATGTTTAGTCCATGGTATTCTCAGCATCCTTCTGTAGAACAACATTTCTGTTGCTTCAAGTCTCTACTTCCCCAGTGAGGAAATTGTCCAGCATTCAATGCCATATAGGAGGACTGATATTGCATAACAGTTCAGTACTCTTTTATTTGTTTCAAATGAAATTTTCTTGTTTCTTAATACTTTACTTAGCTTTTGGAATGCACTTTCACTGATATTCCATAACAGTTCAGTACTCTTTGTTTCTAACAAAATTTTGTTTTTCTAACACTAAAACCAGATCTGTATGCTGAACGACTTTGTAGAATTTTACAGACCACAAAATTAATTCTAAAAAGTGACAATGTAAAAAAAACCAAAAAACTGAAGGGTAATTTGTAATTAATTTAATTTTAATGGATGTTCTAGTTTTCACATAAAGTCTGAATGAAGTCTTGAATTTTAAAATAGTACCCGCCTCCGGGAAATAAAATTAGTGTAATCGGTACTTCTGGATGTTGACTATTACGATATAAATATGAATGATTTTTTTTCCTTCTTTTATTGATTTTTATTTAAAGGATAGAAAAAACAAAAAAGGACAATGAGAATTGATTTTTATGGTGAGAATACCTCTTTAGGGCATGCAAAGAATATTTAGATGCATTTAAGAAAAGGCCCAGTAGAAATCTAAGCAGATGATGACGAGCAGAGAAAATATAACCGACAAGGCGAAAAATTAATGAGAAAGGAAGGAAGACTTTGATTTACTTAATATTCAGAAAATGTTTAGTCAGAAACAGAGGAGACTAATCAAAATAAGAAGAGAAACGTAATTTGAGTTCAAAGCGACAACCAAAAATTTATCCTTATTCCAAAAATGGTTTATAATAATGATCATTCATCCATTTCCTTGACTTCATATCTGTAAATGGTACACTGTCATAACTGTTCTTGGGAAAGATAGTGACATGATTTTATATTGATTTAATTCAGACTCATTCTTCCAGAATGGTCACCAACCCAGGCTAGAGAGTGAAGTCATGCTGCAAACCTAATTGACCATGCCTCTCTAAACTACCGTTTCCACTTGGGTTTACTTTTTAATTTATGTGACCTGGGTGACAATAAAATTGGATCCCAAAAAAAAATTTGCATATCATTCAATATCAGGCAATAAAACCACTAAGACAAGGGATTTACTGAGAAGCTGAGAAAAACAATCAAGGAAAGAAAACAATAAAAGAATGGGATTCAAGAAACATGATGATGACAATTCATATTTCAAGGTTGGTTAGAAAATAAGAATTCGGAAGAGAGTTCCACAAGTTAGAAGTAATATACAAGAAAGTATCAGTATAGAACTTACGATTACATCTAATCATTTCAGCAGTAAAACGATGAGACCTCATAGACATTCTGAAACTGTACTTATATTCATAAAGTCTAAATACCAAAGAGGAAAGCTCATCAGAACAATTAGCATGAAAATATTTATAGAAAAGGCGGAGGGAAGCTATATTACGGCTTAAATTCATAAAGTCTAGGTACCAAAGAGGAAAGCTCATCAGAACAATTAGCATGAAAATATTTATAAAAAAGGCGGAGCGAAGCTATATTACGGCTTAAATTCATAAAGTCTAGGTACCAAAGAGGAAAGCTCATCAGAACAATTAGCATGAAAATATTGATAGAAAAGGCGGAGGGAAGCTATATTACGGCTTAAATTCATAAAGTCTAGGTACCAAAGAGGGAAGCACATCAAAACAATTAGCATGAAAATATTGATAGAAAAGGCAGAGGGAAGCTATATTATGGCTTAAATTCATAAAGTCTAGGTACCAAAGAGGGAAGCACATCAGAACAATTAGCATGAAAATATTGATAGAAAAGGCAGAGGGAAGCTATATTATGGCTTAAATTCATAAAGTCTAGGTACCAAAGAGGAAAGCTCATCAGAACAATTAGCACGAAAATAGAGTGGTGTGAAAATGACTGAAGCCAAGATATCAGGACAGTTTTTTATTTAGGTTTGGTCATGAATCTCTAGAAGCATAGCAGAAGCAACAAACCAGATGTGGCATTAATATTGAAGGCATGGACAAATGGTTGTGTTGTGAAGGTGCAAGAGATTCAAATGATAAAAGTTGTCTTGCATGTCGATGCTGATGGTGATTGGATTGTATTTAAACTTTTTAAGATTGTAGTTCACATAAAAGCAAGATACTAGAAGATAGTTCTACAGGGAAGAGGTAATTATCTGAAGACAGGTCCTACACTGGAAGGCAATCTACTAACACTTTAGTCAAGACAGTAGTTTACCGATCTGAATGATGTACACAAAACATACAGAATGCTTATTCTAAAATAGACACAAGCAGGTTTTTCCCTTTCTCTAACAGAAGTCAGGGTGTGGTCACTCACACAAGTTTTTGAAACAAAACTCAAAAAAGGTGACTGCATCCAACTTCTGATCATGATAGACAACTGGAATGGTTTACATCGTGATGTTGTGAACACACTAATGCACACTAATGCACACTAATGCACACCAATTTTTAAGGAGAAGCAGACTGTCCTGCTGAAATGAGTTTTTGGGGGAGGCAAGGTAATAAGGTAATAAAGCCACTAAAACACAAGGGGTTATTTAGTGTGAGATAATATCAGAAAAACAAAACACTATTAAGGAGAGAGAAAAATTAGAGAACAGGAATTAAGAGAGGAGATAACAATTGACATTGCATTTAATTATTTGAAGATTAAAGTTAACTGGAAATCCAGAAGCCAGAAGTGAGTTCCACAAGCAAGAATTGTGAGAGAAGAAACTGTTAGCATTGGACTATTGATAAATTTTTACTTTTTTCTTTTATTCACTGTCAAGTTTACAAGATCGGAAAAAAAGATGGTGGCATAAACCAACTTTGTTGCCCTGAGGTTCATAGACAACTGAGACTGTTTACTCAGTGATGTTGTGAATACACTAATGCTAACAATTTTCAAGAAGAAACTGAGGACTCTTCTCAAATGAGTTAAAGGACTTTCAATTAATTTCTTATAATTATTTTATCTTATATCATGACATAATTTTTTGTCCATTTCTTTTCTTCATTTACCTTAAATGAAGAATCAAAATTTAAAATGAATATGAAAACATTTGAGAAAATATGAATGGGCCATCTTCTTCTGTGTGCCGTGATCATGACTCTCCACATTTTCCTTTTCTTTGTAGCACTGAATAAATTTTTCCTTTTCCCTCCTAAATCATGTTCTTCCATCCATTTACACAAGCTCATTCTTTTTCTTCTATATGCTGTGTCTCTTCAGAACATTTGTAGCTGTCAAATAATTTTCTCTTTTCATCATCTCTCCCAAACTCTAATCCACCATCCATCCATCCACCCAAGCTCACTACAAACATTTATTACCAAGTTTTGAATTTATTCATGTTTAACTTTCATGGCAAGTTAAACAATAAGTAAGAAGGAATATTCATCAATTTCCTTCACAGCTTCAAAATATTTTAAGAAAAGGCTTTGAAATGATTCCAGGTATTTTCAAAAGGGAATTTTCTGTCCTCATCTGGAATGATGATCAACATGCTTATTAGAATTGTAAAAAAGTCTTCAGCAGTAAAAGAAAAAGGTTCCATTTTTAATTCAAAATTGATGACAAACATCATTTCTTTATATTAATGAGGTAAATAGAATTTTTTTCTTATTCATCAACACAATTAATGCACTAACCATTTTGCAATTAATGCTGTTTTTAGTAATGAAAATGTTAATCTATTAATATCCAGTGACCCATTTTGGGATGAAAGGGACCTCTAATTAATAGTAGATTTTTATAAACCTATAATACCAAATTTTTTATAAACCTATAGTGTAGTAAGAAAATGTAATGGAATAGCAGTAAGTAATGTAATGGAATAACCTGTCACCCCCATGAGTGACTACACTATAGGTAGTAACTACCTATAAGTATCTGTAAGTCAACGAACGACAGAGACTAGCTGCGATCTGTTCTAGCTAGATGGTTGAACTCTCTGCCTTCAGGCAGAAAGGAACCCAGACGAGGCTCAGCCCAAGGGCAGAGTCTCGTTCAGGGAGGTTGACCAACCCGATCCCGTTTATGCAGGTTCTATGGACATATTTGGCTGAGCCTATGTGCTCGGAAGACCCACATTAAACTCGGCCTTGTACCACATCTACCCTTGTGGGGTGGGGCTAGTAAATACCATCCAGCTGGGATCTGTTAAGTACAACTCAGACTTACATGAGAACTACCGACCTTCCAATAGTAGCACTCCCTACTGGATTGACTTGCGACAACCTTGTGCATAACTGTTACCTTTATTCTTATTGTACTTTTTTTTTTTACAATAAACCTTTACTTATTTAATCCACCTTGTTTTTCAAGTATATATTCCTATTAGCTTGGAATATAACAGATATCTTCACATTATATAAAAAATATCATCAAGGATTTGTATGAGGCCCATTAACTAATTAATGCCAATTGACACTGAAATGGGATGTGTGTATTAATCGGTTCTTGTTCGAAACCTTTAATTAATACTGGATTTTTATGAATCTCTAATAAATGATCTTCACTCTTTGGTACCCTGACTTCATGAATTTAAGTACAGTACTTGATTGGTAGCTAGGTCTCATCATTTTATAGTTGAAATTGCTAAGTGGAACTGTAAGTTCTATTCTAACAATGTCTTTTCCCACACTTCTCACTTTTAGAAGTCTCTTCTGGCTTTTTGCTTTCCTTTGAATTTCAATCTCCAAAAATTTAAATGCAATGTCAATCATCTTCTTTTCTCTCCCTGAATCATGTTCTTTTATTGTCCTTTCCTTTCAATAAATGTTTTCTCAGATTCTTTCAGTTTCAGTAACCACTTGTGTCTTAGTGGCTCTATTGCCTTGTTTGGGTTGAAATGATTAAAAAAATATCAGATATTTTATAATCCTATAATTAATACCAGATTTTTATTTTGGTAATTAATACTGAGCTGTATGATAGATATTAATGAATGTGTGACACAACATTTAGCAGTTAAATAGAAATAGATGTGCTTCCCAATTTGTAAGCAAAAAGAAAGCATCTACACATTGAAAGAAATTTATAAATGCTTAGAATGCAAATTCTCTCTATTATTCGACTGTAAAAATCATATTATTAGAGATTTTTAAGAATGTCAAATGAGATGATATGTTAATGTAGAAATTATCCATTAAGAAATCTACCTGTTTTTATAGCTTATAACTATGTAAAGAAAAAGAATAATGTATATATAATATATAATTTATATATTATATATAATGTATATATACTGGCAAAGCAAGTTTGTAAATAAATCACAGACATATTGATCAAGTAATAAAAATAAAAAAATTATGATTTTATGGACAATAAAACAATTGATCACTGCAGATGCCATTATCACCAAAGACAAATGCAATCATTTTCATGGAAGCAACAATAAATCTTGTTTTTCTCACAAATATTTGACATTTTTTGATTGAACACAGCATTTTATGTGCTTCATGTATTCTACAGATTCTGTTTTGTAAACTATAATAATCTATAAATTATTTAATAAATACCTAATCTTATTAACAAGAAAATAATCATAGCAATGCTAATAATGATGATGATGACGATGATAACAGACTAAAGTGTCCACCAAACTAAGGTAGTAGGTCAAAGTGTCAAAGGAGAAATGATAAATGAACAAAGTGTCATAAAAACTAAATATCGAATGGAAAATGAATTGAACTAAGTGACAAATGGACATAATGTCAAAAAGATAAAATTTCAAAAGGACAAAATGTTTATTTATATTTGTTTAATTATTTACTGGCAGAATACTTATACACTAAGTAAAAGATATTCTCTTGTAAGCACATTTCCACCTTGGTTAAAAGTAGCAAGACTCACATTTAGTAATTCGTGAGATGACCATTTTATAGCTTTTGTTTTGTATGTGTGTGTGTTTGAAATAAGTTTCAAATTATTTTGTCAGAATCAAAGAGGTCAAAATGAATTCCACCAGAGTGTCAACAGAGCAGAATCATGTACAAGAAGATGGTGCAGTGGGGAATAAACAATATGACCCCAATTATTTTGTTATGAACAATGTCTGGGTCATGCGGTAAAATGTATAAAAGCAAAGCCAGAGAAGAGAAAAAGGAAAATGTTTGGGCTGAAAATGTTTTGAAAGTTTTGTCTTAGAATTTATTGATTAGGCAACTCAGAGAGGATTTCAACAGTTTCATGGTATTTTGGACAATAACAACACATATAAAGGGTTTCATGCAAATCTGGACAATAACAACACATATAAAGAGTTTCATGCAAATCTGGACAATAACAACACATATAAAGGGTTTCATGCAAATCTGGACAATAACAACACATATAAAGGGTTTCATGAAAATCTGGACAATAACAACACATATAAAGGGTTTCATGCAAATCTGGACAATAACAACACATATAAAGAGTTTCATGCAAATCTGGACAATAACAACACATATAAAGGGTTTCATGCAAATCTGGACAATAACAACACATATAAATAGTTTCATGCAAATCTGACCAACAACACATGTAATTAAAAAGTATATTAATAAGCCCAAGCATTGGGACGAGGAAGTGCAAAATGGCTTCAAGAGTGGAACATAAGAAAAATAAAGAGTAAAGAATATAGCTTTGAATTCTATTTACTGACCAGTGGCTATCATTTATTAACAATTCTTAACAGTAGTAAATATGTCCATCTATTGCCTGGTTTACACTTCACCCCAGTCTTTTGAACAAAAGTAAATATTTATTGCTTGGGTTCTGTTTAAAACTGTTTTCCAGTTCCTTTTAAGTCTTTTCCTTCTCTTTCACTCCTTGTTGCCTCTTGTATCTTAGTGGCATTATCACCTTTCATGGGGTGAAATGATAAAAAAAAAATACTTTTTAGAATGATAGCAATCCTAAAGTATTCTACACTATACTTTCAGATCAGTGATTTTGATAAAGCCTTTATTGTTGATTTAGCCTGATAGCATTGGCTAAGATTTGGTCAAATTTAAACAAAAGATCAATAGTTTAAAGCTGGAATCATTTACAAAGTTGTAGATTTCCAAAACCCTATCTCAAAACAAGTAATATCTCTGCAGTGAAATTTGGTATCATTTGAAAAATAAATCAATCTACTTTCATATAAAATGAACTTGTAAGACTTGATTTTTAATGGCTTTTGAGATATGTCAATTTAATTACACTAACATCTCATATTTAGATTTTTCAAAGCTTCAGTCCAGAATCAATGGGTTTAACTATTGAAATCTTTTAAGATTTGATAGAATAAAAAAATCACTGAAAAAAGGACTGAATTTTTAACCAGAAACAAATGACAGTTAAAGGAATTTTGAATTTTACAATTATGAGACAGAAGAGATAATTGGTTTGTCTATCTGAATTTTGGAGCTATCATTATTTACATTCAAATTAATATCCTCATCTTTGTTGTTATTCTTTCTATAATTTCTGGGAGGAGGAGCTGGCTTGTAAATTGCAGTAAGGGTTTATTGAGTTTGGAGGAAACACTTAAATGATAGCTCTCCCAGTTGCTATGGGTGAAACAGGAAGAGAAAGAAAATGAGACAAGAGGTAAAAAAAAAAATTGGTGCTGCCTCAGAAGGCAAAGCAACTTTAGGAACAAAATGCACATGGAACGAATTTCACAATACACAGTGTTTTGCTCACTGCTGACGATAGATTTCCCATCACTTTTAGACAAGTTGCAGAGAAGACCTTATCTAAACATGCCAAGGTGACAAACGTTTGCCACATTTATTAGGTTGGTGCAAAAATAATGTCGTTTTCTCACATGAACGTAAAAAAAAAACAACATTATTTTTGCACCCATGTAATACATTCAGACTAATGTCCTTATATTTGTTGTTATTTTGTTTAAATTTCTGGGATGAGGATTTATCATTATTTACATTCAGACTAATATCCTCATCTTTGTTGATATTCTCTCTGAATTTCTGGGATGAGGAGTTATCATCATTTACATTCAAACTAATATCGTCATCTTTGTTGTTATACTCTTTGAATTTCCGGGATGAGGAGTTATCATTATTTACATTCAGACTAATATCCTCATCTTTGTTATTCACTCTGAATTTCCGGGATGAGGAATTATCATTATTTACATTCAGACTAATATCCTCATCTTTGTTGTTATTCTCTCTGAATTTCTGGGATGAGGATTTATCATTATTTACATTCAGACTAATATCCTCATCTTTGTTGTTATTCTCTCTGAATTTCTGGGATGAGGATTTATCATTATTTACATTCAGACTAATAACCTCATCTTTGTTGATATTCTCTCTGGATTTCTGGGATGAGGAATTATCATTATTTACATTCAGACTAATATCCTCATCTTTGTTGATATTCTCTCTGAATTTCTGGGATGAGGAGTTATCATCATTTACATTCAAACTAATATCGTCATCTTTGTTGTTATACTCTTTGAATTTCCGGGATGAGGAGTTATCATTATTTACATTCAGACTAATATCCTCATCTTTGTTATTCACTCTGAATTTCCGGGATGAGGAATTATCATTATTTACATTCAGACTAATATCCTCATCTTTGTTGTTATTCTCTCTGAATTTCTGGGATGAGGATTTATCATTATTTACATTCAGACTAATATCCTCATCTTTGTTGTTATTCTCTCTGAATTTCTGGGATGAGGATTTATCATTATTTACATTCAGACTAATAACCTCATCTTTGTTGATATTCTCTCTGGATTTCTGGGATGAGGAATTATCATTATTTACATTCAGACTAATATCCTCATCTTTGTTGCTATTTGCTTTGAAATTCTGGGATGAGGAATTATCATTATTTACATTCAGATTAATATCCTCATCTTTGTTGCTATTCTCTCTGAATTTCTGGGATGAGGATTTATCATTATTTACATTCAGACTAATATCCTCATCTTTGTTACTATTCTCTCTGAATTTCTGGGATGAGGATTTATCATTATTTACATTCAGACTAATATCCTCATCTTTGTTACTATTCTCTCTGAATTTCTGGGATGAGGATTTATCATTATTTACATTCAGACTAATATCCTCATCTTTGTTGTTATTCCCTCTGAATTTCTGGGATGAGGATTTATCATTATTTACATTCAGACTAATATCCTCACCTTTGTTGTTATGCTATTTCATTTTCTGCAATGAGGAGGTATCATTATTTTTATATTATTGTTGTTAGCATCCCTATGTTCAGCCAATGTGCTCTGTGGACTTCTTCAGGTGTTTGTCAACCCAAGTAACCTTCAGGGAATTTTTAAACCGAATTCTTTATTTAATCTACAGAGGAAAAGATTTCTAATTCTGCTGTTTATATCTCAGGATCTCTTCTTGATCTTATTTAATACAGTTCCCTCTGTTTATATTATACTCAGCTCAGGGATTGAACTGACAATTACAATGTCACCAAATGGAATGAATCAATAACTTTAATCCACTAGGCTATTTTCCTGCAACTTTTATTTGAAATCAAATTTTTCTTCTCATATTAAAAAAAAGTCTGATCACCCCCTTAAGCTTTATCCTGCCATGAGAATGAAGATTTTCTTGAAATCATTCCTCACTAGTAGTGATGTAGCCAAACTTGCAAAATTTGCCTATTTTCTTGTTTCGACCTCTATATTTTTAATACATTGTCTATTTACCATGGATTAAATATCAAAAAGAATTGCATTCTAACATAAAATAGTTCTGCTTCTGTGATTTTAAAAAGGCTTACAAACATTGTATCTTAGCAGAAGCAAAGTGTGATCATGAAAGCATAGAGAAGATATTCACATGCAAATAAAAGACGCAGCTGATGAAACCTAATATGGTACTATTAGAAAACGTTAATGGTCGGGGATCTAAATCACTGGTTTCTGTAGAAATTGTTTTAGTGATGAAATTCAGTATGCTCCAAAAGCAAAATGAAGAATAGAATAAAGAATTTGCAGGAAATTACAGAAATCTCTGTGGTTAAAGCATTGGATTAGACAGTTAAGGTCAAGGATTCAATCTCTAACTGAACATTAATTAATTCTCTATAATTAGCCACAGCTGATGTGGCTAAATGAGCCAGCAGTGGGGAAAAATATCTAAGGTTCTACCTTAAGCAAGAATCTAATCAAACAGAATAAAAACAAAGATGAGGGCATTAGTCTGAATGTAAATAATGGTAATTCCTCGTCTCAAAAATTCAGGGAGGATAGCAACAAAGATGAGGATATTAGTCAGAACCAGAGAAAATGAAAACAAACAGGACATTTAAACTTAACATCAGAAAGATAATTGAAATTTTTGGGGCACATAATGAGGAAAGAGGGCTTAGAAAATTTAACACTCAAAGGATATAATGAAGTCATGATAAGCAGAGGAAAGCAGTTTGTAAGCAACCTAAATGTGTGGCAGAACAGGGATTAGAAGTGATAAAGAAAAGACAAACTTTACTAAGATTTACAAAAGACAGGAAATTGTGGAGAAGCCATAGTTTATAATCAGGGAACTCTGTATAGAACCATTCTGTTTGAGAAATAACTTCTTTTATGGTAATTGACTCTCCCTCTAGTTTGTGTTTTCCTAGTTCTTTTCTTTCATGCTTTTCATAATTTAGGCATGCAAACTCTCCATTCAATACATTTACCTGGGGAAGTCTTAATAATAGTGAAAGCAAGACATTAGAAAAGACCCAAGATGATAACATTAAATAATGTCATCATGTGGATATTTTTGTACCAGTGTTCTTACTGTTAACAAGAAAAAAAAAAAAAGTGGCAGGGACAAAACAAAAAAAAATGAAGATAAGACATGACTGGGATAAATGAATGAATGTTCATTTCCCATTATTTACAAGGTTTGATCGCTTGCTCATTCTGAGATATCATTTATCGGTCATGGGAGACTGTAGGTTTATCTGGGCTATAACGCAAGATAGTAGCAAGGATAGACACATAGAGAAAATCAACATACGTATCTAGTCGAGTGAGATATACTCATGGAAGGAATATCCCAAAAATTATCAAATTGCAGTAGTTGAGAGTGAGTCTCTACTGTTGTCCTTTTCAGGACAACACTCTTCAAAAACTGTCCTTACAGCAACGTTCTTCTCACCAATTTTCATGTATGCTTTAATTGCTCACCCACATATTTTGTCACAAAAACGGACATGGTCAGCATCCACTCACATCCTCTCTCCCCATTCTCCTTCTCTCCCCTGATAGTGGTGACAGAAATGGGTGTGAATCAAAGAGAGTTTGACAAGGCTATTTGTGTGAATTTGATTTTGGTGGACAACACTGTGTGACTGAGAAGCCCACAGTTTTAGTCAGAAGCACCTACTCTGCAGTGCAATGGGGACTGAGAGTAACATACTTAAATCTCCAGCAAAACTCACAATTTTATATTATATGCTCTTGTCTCTCTCTCTCTCTCTGTATATATATATATATATATATATATATAATTATTTATTTAAAAATATGATTCCAAAACGCTACATAAGAGGTCTCATGTTTCAAAAACAAGAGCCAAAAACTTCAATATAATTATTAAAAGCTCTGTTTCATCTTCAAGTGAAATTTTTTTTGGAATAACTTATTTCTGAAATTTACGTGTTTTAATAGTGTATTCACAATTGAAATCAAAATTTCCATGGTAACAGCCATGGCGAATTTTTAAAATAGGTAGGGGTGTTATGTGCTAATAATTTGTGTCAGCATAGAGTTACTTTCATAGATGTCAAGTCAGGGTAAGGTGGGGTGTCTGAATTAAAACGGAAGATGTTCTCAACCAGTCTGGTTTACGTGTCTATGGAGATTTATTTATTTTTTTATTTTATTTCTTTATGAAATGGTTTTGTGTATATAAAAACTGTCGTAACATTTGTTTTCTGATGACTTCATAAAGGGCTATCTTTTTTTGTAGGGTGTTTAAACTTTTTATTGGGGCTATGAATTATAAAAGTTAATTTATTGTATGTTTGTTTTTAAGCTAAATTATTCAGTGTGTGATATATATATATATATAAATATATATATACACACACACACACAAGGTGTAACAGCTAAATTGTCTAAATCATGTAAAAACAAAAAATTCCCCTTTTGTTAAATTAAGCTTTGAACCATTGTATCTTAGAAATGATATCTTACTGTGGAATTCTTCAAGGTTTTTATAACATTATTGGAATCTAATTTGATCAATAAGAATATATAATTACTCTCCAGGATTAACAGAAAAAGCAAAATGAAATCGATCACAAACAAAAACGACATGTTCATCATTAATTAATCATAGCTAAGGATCAGAAGCTCATGAATCATTTAAATAAAGTTCAAACGTATATTATTCCAGGATCAGTTTTCAAATTAATCAAGATGAGCTTCACCCTCTCTAATCTTCTTTCTGTCCTGGTGTAACAAGATGCCTCACATGTTTCACATATGATTTCATTTTCAAGTCTTTTTTCACTACTCTTTGGATTGTCATAGCCAAAACTCTTCTCTCACATGCCAAGCATCTTATGGATTGAGTTGGATCTTTTCTAATTGATCTTTTTAGCACTAAGTTGAAATGATGATACCTCTTCCTGTGACCTCCTGATCCAGTTTTCTTCTCTACTATTCTTTCTTTTTGAAACTTATTCACCATTCTCTTGATGGCGTTGAATAGACCTTGAAAATGGAAGCCAGAGTATGAATGTTGGTACCATTACTGAAGGCCTACTCATTTGGGAAGACAGTGATTTTAACCTGTTCTCTTTCTAGCTAAATAACTCAAATGGTTTTTCATTGATTCTTAGGACAAATGGTGCCAAGATAGCTAAACATCTTATCTGAAAACATGGCAAAAAGAAACTCAACTAGTTTAGTGTTTTGTTAGATGTTAAACATTTTGTGAGATGAAAAATTATGCTGTTATATGATTTTGCTGTTACAACTGATATATATATATATATCAATGGCTTCCAAACAGTTTTGTTTTGTCAATTTTACTTGGAAAGATAGGGTCGACTAGTGGGATGGTTGTCAAGCACTTACCAACAGTGATAGATGATAGAAATGTCTCTGCATTCTTGACTACAGTGACATTTGAACCCATGTCTCAGATTTGGAATTCTAACAGACACACACATACACGCACATTATATATATATATATATATATATATATATATATTGAAATCTGCAGAAACGTAATATTTTAAGATAAGGTGGCAGATAATTTGGTCAGCATTAAAACTGGAGTAAAAATAAAATTTTCTAAAATAAAATTTTATTCCAGTATTAAAACTAGTCAACACACTGACTATCAACACCCACAAACTGCAAAATCAACTAGAAATTTGACAGACACACACATATATACACACCTTTCCCATTTTTTCCTACTACCATCTTCAGGAATCTAACATGCAGACACCAGATACACACATACCCATTAATGTCACATGGCAAAAACACATGAGATCTATCTAACCAATGAAAAAAAGCATCACAGAATTCAAATTACCAGAAAATTCTCTTCCATAAGTCATTTCCCAAAAATTTCTGATGAAGTTTAAATAAAAGTGAAACATATTAAATTCAAAAATGGTTTCCTATTTGCTCCGTATTTTATATACCGTTTACTCCTGTCTTGATGGGTCGAAAACTGATGGGTCCGATAAGGTCAAACTGGCAACTGATGTAAAAATGACTTTCAGTCTGTTGTTAAATGGAGCAAAGGATGGCTTGTTAATTTTAACGCCTCCAAAACTAAACTACTTTCTGTTAATCAGGTAAGAGATCTCTTTCTGCCTTCCATCAGAATGGTTGATGCCAACATCCAGGAAAGTGACTGATTGCACCTTCATGGGCACATGCTCTCGGTTGACATGAAGTGCAAAGACTATATTGAATCCATTGTTACGAAAGTCAGTTCACTGTTTCATGCTAAGTAGTTTTTCTCCCCTGAATCTATGTTGCATTTTTCTGAGTATACCATTCATCCAAAATTTATTTGGACTCAGTGGAAATATTCAATCAATAACTGAGCAGTTCTAAAAAAAAAATGCCAGTTATCAGTTATCTCCTGTTAATTTTCCTCTCCAAGTTCAATACGCAGTTAAGGCAGTAGAAAACTTTCAGAGGGAAATTAACAAGAGATAACTCATAACTGACATTCATTAAACATGGCACGTGGAACTAGAACAGTCTACCCCAGTGAGTGAAATAAAGGGTTCAGTTTGACATTCCAACCATCTGAAGAAGGCCAGAGAGTACAACGGCCGAAACATTGTAATAAATATGGCGACAAAAATGAGGACAATAGTCCGAATAATGTAAACAAGAACTTACAATGTGATAAAGTGGGGGATCAATTCTATATTACAATCACTATATAAACTGATCCCTCATTTTGTGACCAATATAGTATCTATACATTTATATTTCAAGGGATGTAAGCCTGTGTAGCAAATCAGTATTTGACTGATTCCTTTTCTACTGCTTATCAACTCTCTGCAAGGTATTTAAAACCAGAAAATATTTTTAGATTGTAAGAATATTTTTTTTTGGAGATAATATTGTGACAATGATACAAATCTTACTAATTAACCCATAGCTGGGGGGGGGAAGTAGATTAATGCCTTTCCCAATGGTATTTGTACAAAAATGAATATAATGAACCCAACGGGAATTGGAAATTGAAATATGTCCCAGTTCGGGATGTTCTTTTCTTTTCCCATCAATTCACTGACAACTGAACTCACATACACATGCATATTACACACCCACTTATCATATAAACAAAGAAACATTTGATTGATTGATTGTTTCTTTTTTACAGCTTATTAACCCTTTGCCAGAAAATATTTTTAGATTGTAAGAATTTGGGGAGGGAGATAATGGTTTTAGACTTACTAATTAACCTATAGCTTAGAAGAGGTGGATTCATGCCTAATCAGAATTTGATAAGAAATTATAATGTGAACATAAAGTGGGGGTATCAATTATATTTTACAATCAATATATAAGCTGATCCCTCACTTTGTGGCCACAGTGCTTTCTGTACATTTATATTCCAGAGGATGTAAATAAATCTAAAAGACATGAATGTGTAGCTAATCAGTATTTAACTGATTTGTTTTCAGAGGTTTATTAAACCTTTTCAGGTTATTTAAAGCCTGAAAATATTTTTTTAGGTTGTAAGAATTTTTTTTTTTTTTAGATAAGAAAGATTTAGTGACAGAAGTCTTACTAATTAATCCATAGGTGTGGGGAGAAGAAGTGAATTCATAGCTTTTTCAAGGGTTTTATAAGTAAGTGAATATAACAAACCCAACTGGAATTTGAACTCTAACAATTCCAAACCATTGTTAATTACAGTGATCCCTCATTTATTGTGGTAGATTGAGATGATAACTGAATTTCCGCAAAGTAGGGACACCATATTTACAGTATTTATTTAACGTATATTTGAACTTTTAAAACCCTCCCTGTACTGTTAACAACCCACTGATTACAGTACTCTATTAATGACAAGGACAACTGTTAAGCAATAACACTTTAGATTAAAAAAGAATAAAGATTGTTACTGTATTCAACACAAAAGAAGTTGAAGTAGAATTTAAATGATAATGGTGATGAATTTGCTGTGCAGTAGAAATGATGATGATGAAGCTGATGATGACTTCAACTGTGCAGTCGATAATTGTATTTTATGTCTTTTCTGACAGCAGTGCCCTTTCTATTGCTATTTTACGCTTGTTTTGTTGTTCCTAGACCAGGATATAATATTTATTATTAATATTTTAATGGGTTTAATGAAAAATTTTAGGTGTTCATATATCGCGTTTTTTCTAGAATTTTCCAGAAACTCTGCGATATATTTTCCATATATATATTTTAAAAATCCGCAAAGTCGTGAATCCACGATAGTAGAACCATGAATTAGTGAGGGATCACTGTACACCACCCACACATCAAAACTTACAAAGTGGTCATCCATCTAGGTACTAACCAGGCTCGATGTTGCTTAACTTTAGTGATCATCTGCTATTTCCAAGTGATGTGGCTGTATGCTGGGGGGGGTGTTAATGATAGGATTGAAGGGGTTATGATCCATAAGAATGTACACAGAGGCACAGGTGAAGGCATACATAAAATTGAAGCATAAACCTGCATATATTATGCTATACCAATGTAAGCTATAATCGTTTTTGTTTTTAATGTTTCAGCTAGAGATTTATGACTTTGAATGTTTTCAAAGAAGCATTCAGAGTGTATAATGACTTAATGGATAAACTGCCAGGAAATGTAATTAATAAATTGCTTTGAGAATCCGTTTTCTGCACACAAGCGCTAATATTCTTGGGAAGGAAAGAGTATAACAACTTACCATCTTCCTTTTCTTAAAATCATTTTTTTTTTTATTAGAATTGCATGATGGATCCAGGAAAGAGGCATTTTAAGTTTCAAATATTCAATGTAAATTGAAGTTCAATAAAAAAACAAAAAACAATAACAGAAAAATTATATTTAGAACATATTAAGAGGGAAGTAATGTTCATTAATAAAATTTTATAATGTTTGCATCATTGACATCATCTTGTATCTGAGTTAGCAAAAGAAAAAATAAATTGTTTTATGGAGGCAAAGTGTCAAATCATTTTCATGTAATTAGAGTACAAAATACGTTTAAGGAATAAAGAAAGAAAATACAATTGGTAAGATGTCTTCCAAAAGTTAAACAAAGAAACAGGAAAATTTCATTAGGAACAAAGGAAAGATTTGAAATGTTATGTAAAATCATTGCTATCACATGGCAGTGAATGCTGGACAATCTCCTCACAGATGAAGAAGAGACTTGAAGCAAGAGAAACAAAGGAAAGAGTACTGAAATGTTATGTAATATCAATCCTCCTATATGGCAGTGAATGCTGGACAATCTCCTCACAGATGAAGAAGAGACTTGAAGCAAGAGAAACAAAGAAAATAATGCTGAACTTAATATCTATCCTTCTAATATAGCAGTGAATGCTGAACAATCTTCTCACAGATGAAAGTGTGACTTGAGGCAGTAGAAATATAGTTCTAGACATGCATGCTGAGAATACCATGAACTGAACATGTGAGTAACAACAAAGTTTTAGAGGAAATAGAAATGTTATAAGACAGAACTATGGAAATGGAGGTAATCGTTTCAGATATTGTTCAGACAGAGAAGTACCATGTCAGCCATATTGTTTATGTGGGAATAAAAGAGCTGAAGATCACTTCAGTGAATTGAAGATTTAACTCAAATCTGCACTGGCATTGTTACTACAGACCCCCACACACACTTTAACACATTGTGACAGGAATCAAAAAGGATGCTAATACATAGAAGGGGAAAGAATCAGCAGTTGAATTTTCTAGGACATATAATGAAAAAAGAAGGCTTGGAGAATTTGTCACTCACAGGACATAATGAAAGCAAGAGGTGCCAAAAGAAACAGTAAATAACCTACCTAACAGGTTTGCATAAGTAGATCACAGGACTGGGAGGGGGAGAGATAATAAAAAGACAAACATTATTTAGAGTTAGAAATGAGCCATTATTGCCATGTCCTGAAGGGACATTGTTCTAAGAAGAAGATCAAAACTAATGCACTGGAATATTTCATAGGTTAACACAATGCATCTTACCCATTTCTAAATCTACCATTCTTCCGTGCATTAAATATGGCTGCCATATCTGGTCAGGTGCTCCTGTAATATATCTTGAGATTCTTGATGCAATTCAAAGAAGGGTCTGTAATGTTACTGATTCCGACCTGGCATCTTGACTTCAGTCAATTTCTCAGGCAGGTTTAGGGTCTCCCTCTGCCTTTTCTCCACCTACCTTCATGGCAATTGAGCTAATGAGGTTCCCTTTTTTGGTAACTGGACTGCATGAATTTAAATGTACTTCTATTAGGTTGGTGCAAAAATAATGACGTAATATTGTCGTTTTTTGACGTTAAAAAATACGTCAAAAACAACATTATTACATCATTATTTTTGCACCAACCTAATAGATAGGTAACTAAGTCTCATCATTTTACTGTTGAAATAAATAGATGTAACTGTAAATTCTATTCTAATAATTTTTTTTCTCAAACTTCTCACCTGTGGAGCACTTTTCTGGTTTCTTGCTTACCTGCCACCTACAATCTTCAAAAATTTAAATGCAACATCAACTGTCATCAGTTCTTTTATTGTCCTTTATTATTGCCTTTCACTCCCAGGAACATCTTAGTGGCATTATCACCTTAAAAATATAATTACCTGCCATTATTCTACCTGGATTCTATTAAAAATTTATATCTCTCTTAAAATTCTTTGAAACAAATAGACTTTCTGAGATGATAAATGATAATTATTATATGTCTTGTTACGCAGACAAGCATAGTAATTAAAGAAATACTGAGAAAACCACGGAGAGTGCATGTAAAAAATAAGGAAGTTTTAAAAAAAAATGGAAATAATAAGGTCACTTATCAGAAAGAGTTTAAATTTTGGGGAAACAAAATGAAGAAAAGAAGCTTGGAGAATTTAATACACATAGCACTTATTGAAGGCAAGAAGGACAGAAGAAGATTTAAGAAGAATAGAAAAAAAAAGGACACTTAGAAAAAAAGGGGTCAAACATAGCTTAGTTTTGGCTGATGTGCCTCCTCGTCTTCTCCAAATATTCTCAATGCTAAATAAAGAATATCTCAAAGCAAAAATAGAAAGAAATTAAAATCAATTGATAGTTCGCTTCAGTTGCTATGACATGACTGGTAAAAACAAACAGAAAAAAGATTCATTAAAATTTTCTTTTTTCTTTGGATAAAAGTGCAGTTTTTTTCTCTTTAAAAATCTACATTAGATTTTAAATATTTCTTATATATATATATATATATATATATATATATATATATATATATATATAGATAGATATAGATATAGATATATAGTCATTCAAAGAGGGGAAATCGGCAAATATACAAGTCTAAAGATTAACCCATTTTTCTGCAATCTGAAGAATGGAGTCATGTAAATTGTTTTTGTAAAGCACAAACCACAGCTTGCTTGCTGCCATTGATTCCATATCCTCAGTAGTCACACTATTCTCTCTCTCTCTCATTATTTCATTCAACTTCAGTCTTAGCAATTAAAGAGTGCTTCACTCTACCACCTGAGAAGTCAGTGGCTTTCTATTCACAAAGATTCAACCCATTCTACTGACTTACAATCCTCAACATACAAAGCATTTAGAGACATTATTAACGGTTTTCAGTTTATGGAGAACATACAAGAGGAAAAATGCTGAGAAGTTCTCAGCCCAACCCACTTCTGAACAACAACAACAGATTTGGGGGTGGGAGAAAAGCTTTTTGGGCAGGCCAAGCATCAATTGATAGTAAATCTTACACATTGGGTGCCAAAAAGTCAAGTTCAATAATTTCCCTGTGAGCCCCCAAAATAAAGCATTCTCAATTCCTAATTGGCAGTTTCTGATAATCATATTATATATGTTCTAAAAGGAATGAACTCATATTACAATGTGCACAAAACAAAAGTAAATTAACTTGAAGTTTTAACACAGGCACATTATATTGAAGAATGAAAAAGACAAATCCAGGCTAATTCAAATATCATAGCATTTTAAGTGTGGTGATTTGTCCCTATAGATGAAGCCGAGAATTAAATGACCATCAGTTGATTCTTGAAAAAAGAAGAGAAGAGAAAAAAGAAAGATCAATTATGTATTTTAATGTGAAAAATGGCAGCATTTCTTTTTAGTATAGGTTGAATATCCTTTATTTGAAATTCCCAAATCCAAAAATCTCCAAAATCTGAAAGTTTTCTAAGTGCTGATTTGCGACAAATGGAAAATTTCAGAAAGCACTGGGAAGGAGCCTAGGTGATGTGTGTCTGTTGTAAGTAACCTCCTCTACCCTGGGTTGGGGTTCCCTAGTCCAGCTATGTAGACTACATTGGTATCAAATTTTTTTCATTCATGGATTACTTACCAGGTGTTTTGTGGTAAGTAAAGATAATATTCCTGCATTTATATATATTTTTTGTAAGTAGTGATTATGTTTTTTGTACACTTACAGAAAGTACAAAACATTATTTTTACATGAAATCTTAATTTCATCCACTTAAAAATCCATGTGAACCTTACATGACTAGTGTCATCTGTATCAATAGGTACACAAAATTTATCAAATTTTATACAAAACTATATTCAGGGTATATATATATAAGCTGTGTTATCAAATGTAATGGGATATCATGTTTATGATTAGGTTACATTCCCAAGCTACCCCATTTTATAGATGCTATATACAAAATGAATTGTGGGTTTTCCTAAATCAAAAAAAATTCTGAAAATTGCAGCACTTCCAGTCCCAAGAATTGCAGATAAAGTATTCTCTACTTGTATTATCAAAACATTTTTATACTTCTTGTCTATCAGGTATACAGTTTTCCATTTTCCAGATTCAATGTTGCTTAACTAGCATGTTAAACTTGGAATCCCTTTGCTGCTAAGAACATCTGTTGAAAACATTAAAAAGAGAAAAAATATTAGAGAGAAAATGGTGTGTTGAAAGTTTTTATCTTTTGTTAATTACTTTCAGACATTGGCCAATTTATGAATGATCAGTGTTTTAGAGGACTGTGGTCACTTATTGGTCAGAAGGCCAAAACTGAATTCATCTTTGCCAAAAAATCTTGAATCATGAATGGGTGATGGCAAATACACCTGGAAGGTGTGTGAAATCAAGAAGGAGAAATAAAGACTATTTTGAAACTACATTCCAAAAGTTGTGCTCTCTCAATAGAGAGAGAGAGAGATCTTTAAATTGATTGGACACAAAAGGAACACATTAAACACTCTACATTTCCACACTCAACTTTACACACACATACATACATACATACATATATATATATGGTGCGATGGGTAAATTGTCATTTAAATTACACAAAAATGAAAATAACAATGACATCTCATTTTAACAGATATATATACCAAAATTGCACAAAATATCTTGAAATATGAAAGAGTAAATTTAGTCAATAAAATACCTATTGGCTTCAACCCTGGCCTGCAGATGTCTTAAGAATCTCCTGCAACTCTTCTGGATGGTCTCCTTGTTTAAGTTGGTGAATGCTGCCATAATCCTTGCCTTCAGTTCATCTTTGGTATTACAAGGAGTTTTGTTGGTCTCTTGTTCAACTGTGCCCCACACATAATAATCAAGGGGGTTGCAGTGTGGGGGTTAAGGAGTGATGTGGTCACAGAAATTGGTCCTCCTGCTTGTGTTGCATGATGAAAAGTTCTGTTGTCAGGCATAAGGTCTTCCAGCAGCCACCCACTTGACTCAGGGAAGCACTACTTCCTCAAGGCACTTGATGTAGGCCTGTGTCCTGAGTCTGAGGTCCTTTAGGGAGATGAATGGAGGCATAACATCACCATCACTAGTGATCACTCCAAACACCTTCATAATCACCATTAGACTCATCCAACTCTTTTCTGAATCCTCTGCATTGTACTTAGATTGACACCCAAGCACCCTGAAATGTTTATATTGGAGCTTTCAGCTTGAATGCCAAGTAGTACAGTATGCCATTTCCACATTTCTGTCTGAATTGTGTCATGGTCCTCTTTTTCTCACAGACGGTACCCAACTGACTTTAATATTCTGTG
This sequence comes from Acanthosepion lycidas, assembly GCA_963932145.1. Taxonomy (NCBI): domain Eukaryota; kingdom Metazoa; phylum Mollusca; class Cephalopoda; order Sepiida; family Sepiidae; genus Acanthosepion; species Acanthosepion lycidas. The sequence continues at coordinate 7,976,478 of OZ010594.1, forward strand.
CAGTGATCAAAATCAAAAACAAACAACACACATATGTGAAATTAAAAATATAAAATGGCAACAATTTACCCATCGCACCCTCTGTACATATGGTAAGATAATAAAGAACAAATGGGGAATGTTTGTCAAACTAACATGTTTTACTTTTATTAATTCCACACGACTGAAAACTTCCAATCTCCTCATCAGAAGTCTTGCTGCTGGATGTAGTTAATAATCATTTTTAGATATATTTATATATTTATGTAATTAAATGGAATAAAAAGTGTTTTAAAATTTTAAATTCTATTTTTTTATTTTCACAGCAGCAGACAGCATGCATTTGCATTGAGAATAAGCTCAGCAAATATGCAAAAATAGAAAGAGGTGTAATGCAAGGATGCGTCTTCTCACCAGACTTATGCAACCCATACAGAGAGGCAATTCTGAGGGAACTGGAGATTCTACCAGGATTCATCATTGGCGGCCACAACCTTACCAACATAAGATATGCAAATGACATGGTACTGATAGCAGATATGGAAAAGAAACTACAAAATCTTCTACAGAAGGTAGCAAGGGAGAGCAAGATGAAAGGACTAAACATAAAGAATGCATAGTCATCAGGAAAAGGATGAGCCCAAAATGTGATTTTCAGGTTGAGGACACTAAAATCAAACATGTGTAGCAGTTTAAGTATCTGGGAAGTGCTCTGATGGAGGATGGTAGGTGCAACACTGAGATCCAAAGACGGATTGAGATGGCCAAAGATACATTCCAAAAGCTGGGCAGAGTACTGTGAAACAAGAAGATTTCTAAGGCAACAAAGAAAAGAATGTTGAGCTGCTATGAGGCATCTGTCCTCCTATACAGCTGCAAAAGTTGGACAGTATCCTCAAGGATGAAGAAGAGACTCGAGGCAGCAGAGATGTGGTTCTACAGAAGGATGCTGAGGATATCATGGACCAAGCATGTGAGCGATGGTAAGGTCTTGGAGAGGATGCAAACAAGGAGAAAGCTTATGCTTAACATAAGAGGCAGATGAAATTTCTGGGACATGTGATGAGAAAGAAGGGCCTGGAGAATCTGATACTCATGGGACGAATAGAGAGAAAAAGAGACAGGGGAAAGCAGTGCATGACATACGTGGTAGGCTTGGGCAGGTGGATGGTGGAGCATGGTCTAGGGGAGTTTGCAAAAACAAAACCTGTCGTGAGCAACAAGGGATAGGGTGAAGTGGATGGCCATGATTGCCTACATTCTGAAAGAACACGGCATATAAAAAAGAAAGTACTGAAGACACTCAAACAATCTGGAGAGGTCCCACAAATAATGTTTAATATGGATTCTTTTGTATTGATTGGATATCCCACAAACTGGACACTGTGATCCTCAAGAAAAGGTCAATGCAATCAGCACTGAGGCACATTGCTGGGCAGGCCATATCATTTGCTTTGAAGACAGCCGTATACACAGATAAATGCTCTATGGTGAGTTGCTTTATGAGAATTTGACCAGAGCATAAAACAAGCAAACTTTTCAAAGATTGTTTAAAAGAGTCTCTAGTAGACTACCATACAGATGATCTGGAATTGAGAAACTGCTGCTGCTTGTGATCTAAA
>OZ010594.1:7983078-8038078 GCA_963932145.1 Acanthosepion lycidas
GTGAGTATTATCAAGCAAGTACTATTAGTGTGAGTGTTATTCAAAGGCATCTGACACCAATATTGTTTGATGGTGTTACTATAAGTTGTATCTGTGATTACAAGTCTCTACTATAACGAACGTTACAAAAATTACAATTAGTTTTTGTTGACATTACAAAAGTGGCAATGAGTATTTGTTGAAATCACAAAAGCCTTTATACTATGTTGTGCAAAAAAAAAGAAAGTGGTTGCACAAATCCATCCAATATAGATTTACATGAATAATGGAATATAATGTTTATCAGCATCCTGAATGGTTCATTTGCATTGGCAAATTGAACAATTCTAGTCTAGTGACAGTAAAAATTGGGGAACATTTCCTAAAGTTGTGCAGAAATTAGAAATACAAGAACACAACGCTCGCTGAATTTGTAGAGGACCGTGTGGGTTTGCGTATTACTAAATTAGGAACATGTGTGTTTATTCCTGCTAGAAAAAGGTCCAACTACAAGAACATGGTAGACTCAAGTTGAGCCCAAGTAAAGTAAACAAACAAGACCGATATATATATATATATCAACAAATATATGTATTAAATAACAAATTTACAAGTGCCAAAGACATCAACATTTGTGTTTGTGTGTGAAAATAAAGAGTTTGTATTTTGGTGCATGTTCGTACGTAAGTGTATGTGTGTTTCATGGCATTTTCCCCACAAGTGGGCGAAAATGAGGACCTCTACGAGAGATCGCATTTTATGTGTCCTCTGAAATGTAAAGTCAAATGAGAACGAGGCAAGAAGTCAACCAGTATTTATAGTGTAGGAAGAGCACCCCCTAGTGAACAATTAGGGAATTAAGGAGGAGTTAACTTCGAAAAATTCAAGGTGAAGAGAGCCAGATTCAATGAAAATGCTATTCTGTCTGTTCTAAGCTTTGTACACGTCAACAACCCAATCTTCATATCATTGTATGAAGTTGCATACCTGATCCCAAAGCAGGGCAAATCACACACCATTGGTGAAACACTTGTAAAACCAGCCGTGTTGAAGATGACAAATATCATACTGAGAAAAGCTGCTGAAGATAAATTAACCAAAATTCCTCTTTCAAGTGACACCATCAGCAGCAGAATAGATGACGTGAGTGATGACATCTTGGCTCAAGTAGTTGCAGATTTGATTTCAAGTCCAGCAAAAGTCAGCCTCCAACTCAACAAGACCACCAACATTTCCATTATAAGTCAGCTTGTTGTATTTGTATGCTATTTAAAAGACAACGTGATAAAGGAAGATATTTTATTTTGTAAATCTCTTACAACAACAACAACAACCAATGCAGCCGATGTGAAGAAACTTGTGGATGAGGTTTTTCAGAGACAACAATCTTTCATGAAATATGGTTTCTGCAGTTTGTTCAGGCAAAGCTCCAGTGATGCTGGGATGAAACTTTGATTTTGAAGCACTAGTGAAAGCCAATGCACACCACATTATTGATATGCACTGTGTTCTGCACAGGCATATGTTGACAACAAAAACTTTGCCTCAATAAATGTCAGTAGTACTAAAAATTGTAACGGAAGACTTGTGAAATATGAAGGACCACATCTTCAAGGAGCTGTAAAATGAAATGGATGCTGAATTGGATGTACTTCTATATCATTCTAACGTTCAGTGGTTATTCAGAGAAAAGGTGCTGAATCGTGTTTGCGATGCATATGGAATTAGCCCTGTATTTGCAAGAGCACCAACATTGTCATGCAGATTGCTTTGAAAATTATAAGTTCATTCTTATTTTGGTATACAATCATCTCAATCAACAGATGCAACTGTGGTGGAGTCAACATGATAAAAGTGTAAGAAAACCTAAAGGCTTTTCAAAAAAGCTATCATTATGGAAAGGACAGAGAATGATAACTTCACAAACTTTTCCCTGCTGGACAACTGTGTAAGTAAGATCAAAGACGTATCTGGAATCGGAGACATTTCTGTACCCAGTGAACTGAAGCAAGCAATTAAGGTTTCCGAAAATCTTGACGGATACTGTCCCACCAGAAAGTTATATCCACCGTGGGTGAGACAGCCATTCACATTTAGTGTTGCGACAGTAGACGTCAATGATGAATACCTTGAAGAAATCATTGAACTTTAGCAGAGCCAGTTTTAACCAAAATTCTTCAGAACAACAATGTTCTCAACATTTTAGTGTCACCAAATTGTAGAATATTGTCTTATTGCTAAGAAAGCCCATGAGATACTCATACTGTTTGTTTCAATGTATCTTTATGAGCAATCCTTTTTGAGGATGGTAGACATGAATACAAAGAGAAGGAACTGACTTTGTGAAAATGATACGAGAGTGGCACTTGCCAAGATGAAGCCATGCATTTCTGAATTTACCTCTGAAAGGCAACAACAAAAGTCACATTTATTCACAGTAAATATTCATTGAGTTATGTTTTTGTTTTGTTGAAAGTCATGTTTTGTTAGTTTTGTTCTTTGAACATAGTGATACATGGTTCATTTGTGCATTAATAAAATATATACCTGTTTAGAAGATCAAATATGTAGAATATTGGTTAACTTGCAAGTGGTCTGACACACAGGTAGACCTGCTATAATCACTTCAAGTTGGAAAAGCTGCACTGAGTGATTTAATGGAGAGATATATGGGTGAATAGAGTCCACTCATGCAAATGTGTTGGGTAGGTCCATTCTAGTAAAGTGGACTAACCCACCTGATGTATTAGGTACTCTTCTGTAAATGAGGTAGATTAGCTGGCCTGTCTTTATAAGGAGACATAAGGAGGTGGCCATGTTAGAAGGTAGGTCATTTGACTTCTACAAAATATAGATCAAGCATGGATAGGAATGCAACGAAACGATAGGATAACAAACAAATAGGAAACAGATCACAATCTAACATATTTCATTTTTATTCAATTTTCATCAGAGATCAAGATAGAAATGATAAAAAGCAAAGAGACACAGATTAATGGTATGTTATATTTGGTTAATTCTTATTGGTTAGATATGTGGCATGTGTAATGAAGAACAGATAATATTCAATTATGTGTGAGAAACATTCTGGATGCTAAAGTGTGCAAAAGTTAGTGAGATGCAACAAGATGTTTTGAAAAATTTTGATTCTGTGGGGTAGTGAGAGGGTTACAGGAATATTTTGGGAAACCTTAAGGAATTTAAATAAAGATTATATGAACAGAAAAGGGATCTTAAATGCAATGTCAACATTGTGTTGTCCAGCCTTCATCAGGTACTTGTCAACTGGTGTAATCTTCAGGGAACTTCAAACTGAAACTTTTAATTAATCTATGGGTAATAAACTGTTCTAATGCTGCTGCCCATGTCTAAGGCTCTCTCAGGATGAGCAATAACTAGACAGTACTAAATAAGAATGAGATATTTTTAGACATAGGCTGCAGAATGAGAGCAATCTACTCCCCCATCCCATAGATTAAATAAAAGGTTCAGTTTAATGTTCCCTGAAGAATAGCCAGATTGACAAGCACCTGTCGAGTGTCGGAGGACAACAGCCAAAATGTTGTGTGATAACAACAACAAGGGCAATAGACTGTATGTAAATAATGTAATGACAGGATTTATGAGTAGAAGATCAAATATAGATCAAGTATGGATAGGAATGCAACAAAATGATAGAATAACGAACAAGTAGGAAACAGATCACAATCTAACATATTTCATTTTATTCAATTTTCATCAGAGATCAAGATAGAAATTATAAAAAGGAAAGAGATGAAAATTAATGGTAAGTTGTGTTTGATTAATTCTTATTAGCTAGATACATTGTCACGTGTAATGAAGTAACAGATAATATTCAAATATGTATGAGAAACCTTCTGGATGCTAAAGTGTGTAAAAGTTAGTGAGACGCAGCAGGATGTTTTAAAAAATTTTGTTTTGGTTTGATTTTTCATTAAAGTATATTTTGTGCATATTTTGTATATATCTTGATTGATTTTTATGTATTAGAAAGACATAAGTTAGATTCATGAATAATAGATCTGTAGAAAAATGATGAAGTAATATAGTTTTTTCAACATGTGTTAATAGTTGTTAATATTGCTATAAATATATTTTCATAATATTTTCTCTTTAAAGGCTTATGTTCTTTTTTTAATAAGGCTGGCATTGGTGAAATTAAAGTTGCATCCCATGTTCTTTTGGTGTATGGCTATGTTTTGAAGAAATCATATTTTACTTTTTCGCTTTCAGTGTATGCATAGATGAAATTTGCAGGGTTCAATAACTCCAACAAGGAAAAGAACCATTGATCTAACCTTAATGTTTTATTCAATTTTATATAATGTCCAGTCATATTATAAATATTTCACTCCTGCCCACAAAAATGATGGCACAATTTCTTCAGTTCTTGTTATTGAAAGATTTTTACATGTGAATCTTTTTTTTCAATTATGATATTAATATATACTCATTCAGGGGGATGAGTTTAGTACTTAATAATAACTGAAAATGGATCTCCCAATTTATGTCCAGTCATATAAAAATTTCACTCCTGCCCACAAAAATGATGGCACAATTTCTACACATGAGTCTTTAAATAGGCTTTGTTCCCTTTTGAGATATTCATATGTAGTCTTTCGTGGTAGGAAGGGTTGACTTGGCGGATCAGGTTATTTTTTTTTTTTAATCCTTTTCACCCTAAGGATTGCAGAAATGCCACTTGTATCCAAGGGAGTTTCAAGGAGCAGAATTGAGAGAGAGAAGACTGAGTATTGAGAGAATTGAGGAAAGGACAAAAGATAGAAGACAGTTATTGACATCACACTGAAATTTTGGATAAAGATTGTAGTTATCAGGAAAGCAAGTAAACAGAAGGAAGTTCCACAGGTGAGAAGTATAAGAAAAGAAGCAGAAGTGATGGTTGCATTTAGTTATTTCATCAGTAAACAGGTGGGACCTAGATGCTTATCTAGTAGCACACACTTAAATACATGTAGTCAGGGCACCAGGAAAAAAAGCTTGTCAGAGAAGCTACCATGAAAATATTTATAGAAAAGAGAGAGAGGAAACACACCATGTGTGTGAGAAAGTAACTGAAGTCGAGATGCCAGGTCAGGATCAATGACATTACAGATCATTTGGATTTCGTTAAGAACATTGAGTTGTATAGCAGCCACACCAGACCAGATATGGCTGAAGTATTCAATGCACAGACGAATGATAGATTTGTAAGCGTTCAAAATGGAGTTTATTACTTAATAACAACTGAAGTGAATGAAAGAGAATCAATTAGAATTGGAATTCAGCTCATCAATTTTACTTTTCATGCTGATAACATTTACATTATCTGTGCATGAGCATAAAATTCAAACTAAAACAAGAATTAAGCAAAAAAAGAAAAAAAGGCTGATTATTATTCTCTTTATTTTTATGAAGAGTTATTAATCTGAATTTTGTTTGAAAATTTAACTCCTTTATACTGTTTAAGAGACAGTGTTTCAGCAGATTCATTCTTCAGCCTTCATCAGACTTATAACTCTTTTTATTTAAAATTAAGATTTCTCTTTTTTTATGGATTATTTCATAAAGAGTGATGAATGGATTAAAAATGAATGTCTGAACAAAATTTGGAAACCAGCCCTTTTTTTTATGTTTTATTAAATGTCCACATGATTCAAAATGCAAGACTCACTTAAGATAGAGCACTCCTGACAAATGTTGCTGTATAGACATAAAAGGAGGAATCCAGTCCAGATTATAAGGATATGCAGGATAAATTACTGTTGACTTTAGGATACATAATGGACTTGAAGGGGTTAAGACTGTAGTGATTGGGGAAGCAACCTCTCAGGAGTTGCTACCACAGAGTAATGGTTCTTGGGAAGTAGTTCTGGTTATTCATTCATTTTCTACAGTTCATCAACACTATGTAGGTTATTTAAAGCCAGAAATTTTTTTTTTTTAAAATGATCATGGTTTAGTGATACAAGTTTTACTAATTAACCCTTACTAGGGGGAGAAGAGGCGGATTCATACCTTTTCCAAGGATATTTGTTCATAAGTAAATATAACAAACCCAATGGGAGATTGGAACTCGGCTCTCCAGTTAAGAATTCTGAGCCGTTATCCATTACACCTCCAACACATCCAAGTTTACAGCACTTGGTATTCTCAAGCAGTCACCAATCTATGTACTGACCAAGTTTGATGTTGCTTAACTTTGACAATCATATGGGAACTGGTGTTTCAACATGATGTAGTTGTAAGCCTCGACGTTCTGGTTAAAAGGAATTTTACCATCACGTTTTCTAGAAATTAGATTTCAACAATAATTCTGGGTTTTTCTGTCAAGCAAAAACTATAAAATTTAAGTGGTTACTACTTAACTATCCGTTTACTCAATGAAAGAAATTTACAAGTAATGAAAAGTGGCCATCTTGTTTTCTTATCATTAAACATTTTATACTTTTTTTTATTGAGTCAGGTTTTTTTTTTTTTCTCAATGAACTAATGAAAATGAAAAGTTTACAAGAAACAAATTCTATCTTACTCATTTATAAATCTACCATTCATCCATGTATTGAATATTGTTGTCATATCTGATCTGGTGCTCCTGCTATATATCTTGAGATTCTTGACAAAATTCAAAGAAGTCTATGCAATGTTATTGGTCTTGAACTGGCATCTCGACTTCAGTCACATTCCCACCACGATGACGTGGCTTCTCTCTATCTTTTCTAGAAATATTTTCATGACAATTTTCCTAATGAGCTATCCACCTTGGTACCTTAACAGAGTGAATTTATTAGGTCAGGAATTTTTTTTTTCAATGACCTAATGAAAACAGAAAGTTTTGGAAATGGAAATAACGATAACTTTTCACCCCAGAAATCCAAACAGTAATCATTTATGAAAATCAGACAAAAAGATCAAACATTAGATTTTCTTTTTTCTGAATGGCTTCCTGGCCAAACCAAGAACTTTTCAGTTGTCATCCACAGATGTTCTATCAGAGAAAAGAAAGAATACCTGAATGACTAGTGGATCCTATTCCGTCTTCCAGTTTGTTACCTTGTTTATAGGAGTTGAATGTGAGCGTATGAGCTAAAGGTTAGTCATTAAGGAAAAAGATATGTCCATGCCTGGGACAAGGTCCCAGTTGGTGTTGTCATTACAGCAGACTGGGATGAAAAGAAAGAAAACTAATTTCCTGCTTTTATAACTGTTTAACACAGCTACCTAACAACATCTTAGTAAATTTAGCAAAGCCATGTGGGGATAACCCACAGAAGGAAGGAATTGTAAAAGATTACAAATACTTTATTCTATTACACTGAACCACAAATAATTTCCGTTTTGGGGAACTAATCGTATTATCCAAGCTACTAATCATACATAGTTGTTAAGAATATATTTGGAGCACACTAACATATGACTATGTTAATCGAAAAAGACAATGAATTAACAAAGGATAAATGTCCAAAACTAACCACAAAAACTGCGCTCCATGGAAGAAAGGTAATGTTGCACAAATCACAGGATTATTTATTTAGAATGCTTAAAATGCAATGAAACTCTAAATGCACATTTATACATCCAGCAGCTGCAACATGGCTATAAAGTTTGGTTGAAATGTTCCCTGCACTTGTCAATAATAAAAATGTTGTTCTCCTTTATTGCAAAACAGGGCAAAATACAATAAGAATGACACAGGAAAAATTTTGGAATTCAGTTGGACTGTTCTACCCACACCCGCCATATTCACCTGACCTTGCACCAACCATGCAGAGTAATTGGTCATGGTTAAGTGTAATGGTCAAAATTCTCAACAAAGGGAATTTAAAAAGTTCTCAAAAAACAATAAGAAAAAGAATAGGAGAATGGTACTGAATTTCAACACATTATTAGATTGGAGGCAAGGTCTGCTCATTTGTCCAGTTGAAATGGCTATAGATGTAACTGTAAGTTTTATTTTAACAGTTTCTTCTATTGTGCTTCTCTCTTGTGGAACTCTCTTCTGGCTTCTTGCTTCCAAGTTAATTTTGATCTTTAAAAATTTAAAAGTAATATCAATTGTTATCTTCTGTTTTCTTAATTCCTTTCTCCTTAATAATGTGTTTTTTTCTTATATTTTCTAACACTCAGCACCCCCTTGCATTCTAGTGGCTTTATTGCCTTGCTTGGGGTGAAATGATTAAAAATATTACACATAAAAGGGATACAGTCAAGTGGTTATAGAATTCTAACTACAAGATGAGAAAGAACAAAACTATGGAGGTTGAGACTGGGAATGGGTTCATTTTTATTGATTAGGAAGAAATTCTAACATGCATCTGTAGGATTTGTTAATAAATTTGGGGAGGATGATGTTCTTAGCAGCCATTCCTGGAGATATTGGAACTAACAAACCATTTTCTTTTACTGATGTTCACCCAGTACAAGGCCCAAGAGCCACTCAAGGTTGAGGGTTACTGTGTGGAGCTGTATTAGGATAGGAAAGGAAAGGTATTAGGACAACAGAACTGAAGTAGACTTTAGAAGGAACCAGAAGCCCATTTGTCAACATGAAACAAGGAATAAACCTCTATTCCTGTTCAGAAGACTGGGGAGGAGTGTGAACAGGATGATAGGACAACCTATCTACTCCTTTTGTTTATTACCCTTTGTAATTGCTGGAAAATACTTTGATGAAGAAATTTTTTAAACGAAAACTGAATTCAATTTTTCACATCAAACCTGCAGAATGTTACGATTGTAGACCTGTTGTATAAGCAGCAACAAGACATCACAAATAATGGTGAAAATATAATTTTCTTTTGTTAATTATTTCACTCCAAGCAAGATGATAATGCTACTATGACACAGAGAGTTACTGGGAGTGAAAGAGAATGAGAAAACTTCAATGAGGAAAGGTGAGGAAAAGGACAAAAAAAAGAACAGGATTCATAAAGACAGAAGATGGCGATTGATGTTACATTTGAATTTTTGAAGATTCTCGTTGGCAGGGAAGCAAGGAATCAGAATGGAGTTCCACAGGAAGAAGCACAAGAAAAAGAAAAAACTATTACAATAGAATTGACAGTTACATCTAGCAGCATGATTGAATTCATTCATTCAAGGCACTAAAGAGAACAGCTTATCAGAAAAATTGCCATGAAAATATTTGTAGAAAAGACAAAGGGAAGCCATGTCATGCTGGTGTGAAAGCAAGTGAGGTCAAGACAACAGGTCTGGATCGATATTGCAAATTCTTCTTTAGTTTTTGCCAAGAATCTCAAGATATGCAGCAGGAGGAGCAGAATTTCATTAAAATGTAATTGTACTTTATTTTAATTTGAAGAATGAAGTTGATAAAATAAATGGAAATTATTTCTCACACAAGCTAAGAGATGAAAGCACAATTGTTAAAATATTTTAAGAGAAAAAAAAGATCCACATTTAGTGATGAGCTATTTCAATAATTAAATGTGTTACGTTTCTTACGGGAACATTTTATAGAACATGAAATAATGGTGGTGAAAAAGAGCAGATGTCTAAAAACAGATGAATTGATTTACAATACAAGATAACATTTATGAGAAAAATTAACAAAAGGAATGTTTAAAACAAGTTTCTTTTGTTAGACATAAACTGTATACACAACAAAATGTTCATGAATATGTTATAGAGGGAACTTACTGTATTTGCGTGTAGCATTTACAGCCATTTAGCTTGAGCATAGAAAGTTCATCAATCTTGGAAGAGAGAGAGAGTTACTTTAGGGTTCACCCATTTTTTATATTTGAGAGCTGATGCTAGTAAGTTTTATTATAGGGCTGCTACTACTCTTATGCTTGAGGACACAACACATAGTTCAATTTAATAACAAAAGTGATCAAAACATGAACAAAAAGAAAAAGAAACTAAATGAAATTGTCTAGTTTATATACCCAAAACATATGTTTAAAAAAAAACAAAAATTTAAAAGACTTAGCCTGCTCTCTCTTTCATGGGTGTGTGTGGTCGCGTCAATGTAAACATAACTTTAGTCCGACAATGTCCTAACGAACAAAATGCATCACATGAAATATTTTTCTACTTTGTCATGGTCTTTTTTTTTACCTTCTAAAATAGTTCAATCTATAATGCGGTTTGGCAGAGTTAAACTCATAGCTTTTCTCTGCAAAATGCCACATATTTCTCCTGACACCTGGACTCTGAGAAAACAGGACCAATTATAAAGAATGGTGAAAAGAAGAGAATGAAAAGAAAAGGACAAGAAAGTGAGAAGGTTGAAGACAAAAAGTCATGGTCAACACTGTGTGAAGGGTCATACGCGGTCAGCACTTTTGCACTTCACATGTATTGAAAACTGCTGCAAGGCCTTAATTGATTGGTGAATTACAAGCAAGAAAACAAGTTGATTTCTGTCAAAGAACTTCCTGCAAGAAAATGTGTTTGCTTAAGGAAGGAAGGAAGGATGGAAGGAAGGAAGGATGGAAGGAAGGAAGGAAGGAAGGATGGAAAGAAGGAAGGATGGAAGGAAAGCGAATTGTCACTAAAAATAAGCAACTTGGGTCTTGTACAATACCATCATAGTCTTGCACAATAGTCATATACAATATTACAATAGTCTTGCACAATAGTTATATACAATATTACAATAATCTTGTACAATAGTTTGGTACAATAGTCTTGTGGAATATTTTTGTATAATAGAACAATAATCTTGTACAATAGTCTAGTACAATATTACAATAGCTCCTGTACAATTGTCTTATAAAATATTACAATAGTCTTTTACAATAGTACAATAGTGTGGGTTTAACTTGACAGAAAAGTGAAACCTTTCCATCCGAAAAATGGAAAAGAGCTCTTAGAGTCAATGAAAAAAAATGGAATCAATTATTAAATTTATACTTTGACAAACTTTTGCAACAAATGCCAAAAATTTAATCATAAAATATATTTTTTTCTTTTTATCATAATAAAATTTCTAAAAAAAAATCAAGTTTCACTTGTTTTTAGCCATGTGTGAAAATTTTGTCTTCTTTAAAGTATAAAACAAATATTTTTGGGGCCAATTTAAAAAATTCCCTGGGGTTACCTAAAACATTTGAACTGTAGTGTATATAAATGGCATGACTATTGCAGATGTACATGAAACAGACTGTCACTACTGGGTGTTGACTTCAATGTCCACTTTTATATTTACATTCACTCTATCCATGATATTGAGCATTTTAACCTGTTAAATATAGCATACTTTAAAACTATGTTTTATTATATATATATATATATATATCCATACTAATAGACAAAAAGAATAAAGGAACTATAATATTCATATGACCTATGAGCAACAGAACTACTACTGCAAACTTTGTCTGTTCACTAACCTATAAACAAAGATACAAGTGGTAGAGCTACTATTTAGTACATTGTTGTTTGGGGCTTATTAGCTTGAAACTGTTTATACTAACCTCACTGTGTATTTTATTTATCCTGATGGATTTTACTAATATACAGACATACAATGGCTGGATGGTTGGCCATTCATGTCCAATAATGCCTGTATAATAGAGTGGCAAACTAATCCCTGTTGCAGACACCTGCTTTGGCACATTTGTGCTTGTTCAACACCCACTGACCACACCTGTGGTTTAAACTGCAACTATACTAAGCAGAGCTTAGTCATAATTTCTGGGAGAGAGCACATTAGCTAGCATGATCGATAGTCTGAACAAGAACATCTTGCTCAAATCCTCGGTCATGATGACTTGTGACTTTGTGCTAGCACAACCACTGATGGCTCCCAAAAGGTTCCATTTACCCATTTTCACTCAGAAGGCTTGGGTCAATCCATGGTATGGTTTTCCAAAGGTGCCGCAAGCCAAAATCACATCCTTCAGACCGATAATATCAAGGTTACCTTCCTGACAAACAGACAATAGTGACATTTGAACTCAGGTCTCATGGTAAGAAAGTGAATGTTCTAAACACTTAACCACATGCCAATATATGTAAAAGTGGACACTGAAGTCAACACACAGAGACATTTGTTACATGCCTGATGATTGCATTTAGCATGAAACAGACTGTCGCTGCTGAGTGTTGACCTCAAAGTCCACTTTTGTATTTACATTCGCTCTATCCCTGATATTGAGCACTTTAAGACAAAATAATATCATACATTAAAACTATATTTTCATCATACATACATGCATATATATATATATATATATATATATATATATATATATATATATATATATTAACAAATGGAAAGCCATTTCATTTGTCAAATGTCTTCAAAAATTTGTTGGGATTCTGTAGCCTATCTTATACTCTTTCATAAGTTTTTTGTTGTCATTAATGAAAGACAAGAAAAAATCAGCCTGTTTACACACATTTACTTTATTACCAAGTACTTTCGATATATCCATGTCATTATCAGGGTATTGTTTATGATAAAATAAATATTTATAGTATCAAGAGAAAAACTGTTGTGTCCTTTGAAAGTTAAATATCTTACAAATGGAATGAGGAATTCTATGTCAGTTCATGACCACTAAAACTGTTCTGAAATTTAAATTTTTTACGGTTGGAGTGAAGAAAACTGTGTCAGTGCATAACCACTGAAACCATTTAAAGAGAAGTAACTAAGTATAGTTTGGAGAGTCTTCTTCAGTAATGACATCAAAAAACTATTCGAGAATATGAAAGGATCTTATTGAAAATGAGTATACATAACATGTCTAAACTATACAACAAAACATGTCTTGATGAAAACATGCTGCCAAAATATACACGCATATATATATATATATATATATATATATATATATATTGATTTTCTAAACATTGCTTAGATGTGGCACAAGGCCGAAAGTATGGGGCACCCAATAAGGATTGAACTTACTATTCAGTTGTAACTGTTTTAGCAAAACAATCTTGCTAACCAGTACACCACGCCAAGGTGATCACATGCATATATATATATATATATATATATATTACACACACACACACTCCAGTTTCAGACAGGTTTTATACACTTTGCATCCAAGAAAAAAAACAATTATATGAATACAAGAAAAATTAAGTAAAAATCTTATTCACAATAACCTTTCAGTTATCCTTAATGCATCTTGTATAAAAGAGGGATTGTTATATAATTTTTCTGGATTAACTTGCACCAATTTGTAATAAATAAAGTATGTAGACATAGGTCCAGATTAGCATGACATGGGAAATCCTACAATATCAAAGTAGAATCCAATAATCAATCAAAAGAATAGTTTTTATGTTGTCTTTGCAAAAATAAGTGTAAATCCATTGCAGGGCTTAAGAATCATTGTAAATCATACAATTTATAGGTCAATTGTTACATTTTTTAAAGTTTTTACTCTGTAATGTTATATAATAATTCATATTCATTTTTAATATTGTAGCATAAGATTTCAATTTATATATGGTAATGTATTTTGTAGGTAATCATACTTGAATAAATATATTCGGCAAGGCACATCTACAATTTAGCGTAAAATTAGTTTAACTGTGCAAACTGTCAATGCAACAGCTGTTTGAACTTATTTGTTCACGCTTCAGAAATAGTCATACTTGATTAACTGTTGACCATAAATTAATCTAAATATCCATCTACCGTTTACTTGTGTCTATGTGTGAGTTCGTAGTTTGTTAATTTAATTATTATTTACTTCATTACTTACTGTAAATGTAATAATAATAATAATAAACAACAAATAATAAAGTAATTGATAACAAATAATGATTAAAAAAGTTAACAACATTATAGAATAGCTACAAATAACTGCATTCAGATCCACAATTATTGTCACTCAATAGCCTCTGGAACCATTTCAAATATAACCATTGCTGTCCACCCAGTAATCATTAGGGCAACGCAACAGACTTTGCAACCCCATAATGTACCATTGACCAGCATATATTATATAACAGTCAAGCCAACATACAACACAGATAGACTGTATTCAAGCATGAAACAGAATGTCACCACACCGTTTGATCTCAGTGTCTATATATAAATATATATAGGTAATGATGTGGATAAATCAAATAACTAGATGTTAGGAACTGTATATACATACATTAGCATGCATACACAGGTAAGCGAATAAATATTTATGCAATTTAAGGTGTAAACAAAACAGTGCTCAATGTGGTTAGACAGAGCTAAGAAGTATATATAAATAAATATACATATACCTATGTTTGAAGTACAAGTTTTGTTGTTCTACCAACTCATCAGGCACAAATTATTAATTTTGATTTTTAAAAAAAAGTTCCTCCCATGAGACCCAGTATGTTTATTTTTTTAAATATATATATATAGTGATTATTATATAATATTATATTTCAAAGAATTCTTGCTAATGAAATACACCTTTTATTTATATATATAAAGTGTATTTCAGTAGCAAGTATTATTTCAAACATGTTTGGTTGAATAATATTGAAAAGTTCTGTCTATCCAATGTTTTCTTAATTTTTTCAGATTTCTGAATTAGTCTTTTTATGTAATGCTAAATTTACCAAAGTTTGTATTTATTTTTGTTTAAAGTGTTTGCAAGTTCTTTCAAATGTTACCCTATTCGTTTTTTTAAGGATTGTGTTTTTTTGTAAGTTTACGTAACTGTTCCTTGTTAAATCCAGTATTTTCAAATTTTGGAATTTTTATATATTTTTATATATTTTTATATACTGAACCTGAAGATGACATTGGAGCATGAAACAGACTCTTGCCATTCAGTACTGACATCAGTATCCACCCTTCATAGGGTAATCGAACTTTACATAACTATAAGTATTAGATGACTGAGCAGTCTAATAAGCACACTGGGTTTAATGGTGGTTTCCCCCACAACTGGTTCAAACCCTGTCAGAAGATATATTTTCTTTATTAAGACTCTGAAATGCAGAGGCAAGTAGGCATAAATTTACAGTGTTTAAAAACAGGGATCTCTACCTAAACACATTTATCCACTAAATAAAGTAATTATATATATATATATATATATCTATATATATATATATATATATAATAATATTTTGAAATGGACTTGGTCAAACAATTATTTTAATATATTTTCTGTTTATACATTATTTTTATAGATACAAATATTTAAGTAAATGCTCTGTTTATAATAAACAGTATTAACTACATTTACTGGCCTGAATATTGAAGAAATTTCATAGAATTGTACCTGTATCCTACATGGAACTGTCATATAGCCTGATGTGTTAAATGGTATAGCACATGGTGGCATTAAATAGTGGCATTTAAACTAGCTCCTGCAAAGGGATCTTGATTGAACTTTTGACTTGTTAATTCTTTGCATATTCTCAGCATTGAAAGCTCTCCTGCTTGCTGTTTAATCTTCGTTCTCATTTGCATGCGACTTTCTTTTCCTAGCTGCAGCCTTAACTCTTTTGATTGCAATCTGGTCCTCTGTTGGCAGGGATTTCTTTTTGTGAGGTATACTGTTGTCGTATGTAATAGGCAAGAATGAATTACAAAAGAACTCTAAATTGATCAGTGCATTTAAGTATTGCATTAATATTTAAATTTACCTTTTAAAAGTTTGATGGTAATTGTTCTGCCGCCACTTAATTTAAAGACAATTTAATGGATGTAGGTCTTTACTTTCCATACAAACAATTATTTTTTATTTCATGGCTGACTTTTACTGGATTTTATGATTGTTTTCAATTATTCCTTATTATAAAATTTGTTATTGTACAAAAAAATTTGTCACAAAAAAAATCACATCACCGAAAGCAATTACAGTAATGAAATCTTGAGAATCCCAAATTTCAGAATTATGTCTGGATATGGCCAAGAATGTTTTTAAATTGATCACAGAGTCATTCTGATTCCAAAATGGTATGATATGTTGGGCTACAGCTGAAAGTAAAGAGAGTAAAGCTGAAAAAGTGTGACACATTGATATTCACATATATTTATATAGAATATATATATATATATATATATATATATATATTATAAACTTCAAATTTAATTTTGTAATTACAAAATTAAATTTGAAGTTTTTAGCTTCCATTTTTGAAACATGGTTATTACTGTGTAGCAAAAAAAACATATTTTAAATCAGTTAATTTATAATATTTATGCTCTGTAAATTTACATTGAACACTGTTTTGTAAAAATAAAAATATCAATAAGAACACCGGATTATATATCTTACTGTTCTTTCTTTATATATATATATATATATATATATATATATATATATATATATATATATTTAAAAATATATATATATAGGATTAATACAAATAAGATATATATTATAAACACATATATTATAGCCACAGCAATAACAAAATCAACAACATATTATTCGATCAATAACTACTCTCATACAAAAAAGGTAATAATAAGAGATTTTGTTTTTAAAGAAAGCGCCTGCGTCGAAGTTAAATTGCACCTAAGGCTGTTCAACATGTCAGAAGTCTAGATTTTACTTTCTGTTTTAACTCATCAATAGAAAGCAGGTGGGCCCTTTTGTCCAATTATAATATTAAGTCAATGTTTTCTGTGGCAAAAACAAACATCCAAGCAACAAGCAGGAATCAAATCACTGGTCAGAGGCAAACGATTTGGGCAATTGATTTTGGCATGGGTGTGAAATGTGATCAATAACAAAGCAGAAATCAATGCCTCAGTTCCTGCTGTATTTCCAGACAAATAAGGATTCATAAATCTGGCAGAGATCAAAACGGTTTCACTTGGCAAAGACAAAATTTAACTCTTGGCTACAGTATAAAGATGAAATATTAAAGCATTGAGGTTCTATTTAGAAATCAATAACAAAGTGTGTTGTAATTTTGTGTCGTACATAGTCGCAGATCCTCAATTTATTGCCGAATACAAAATTTTATTTCAGATACCATGTAACCTAATACTACCTGCCACATGGTGAAATGATCAGCAACAAAACCTGTTCTCCTACCAGGATGTTCTGGTGCTGAGGCTGTCTAGAAACCCAGCAGGATTAAAAGAAGACCTGTCAAGGGGCAGATGAAACTTCCAGTAGAGTCAACGGCCACTTAGCAAAATGGGTTAGACTTGTCTCCATAGCTATATATGCAGCTGGTGCAATAATGACATGACCTCTCTGGGTAGAGGGCTTCTTAAACTGAAGACAAAGGCTCGGGTGGAGAACTCCTTTGATGGAATTAGAGGCCACATGACCATGACCAGGGTAAACCTTCAAATTGGAGGACATTGGCTATCATTTGACCTAGAGAGAGATGGGTTCTGCATAGTATACTTGTCCAATATATGGTGCACATGAATGAATAGCACTCTACCTTTCATACCAGATATGTGAAGGAAATTGGTCAGGTACTCAGCCATGCAGCTACCCTATGACCACGCCCAGTCATTGTTTAGTCCAAGTTTAAAGAACTTGAAATTAAAACATTTCTTTAAGTCAAACCCTCAATAGCTATATATTGATTCTAAGATAACCATATTGTTCTCCCATATTAATTTAATTAGTCATTTAATATCTCTTTGTATCATATCCTTTTTTAAGAGCAATTATGGCTCTCCACAGATTCTGGTTTATTGTTGCTTTCAGCGTTACTCTTTGTCATACTTCCTTTACATAAACTTCTCAACTCAATTACTTGCAGATTTTTTTTTTCTTTTACTGGCTTCAAGGCTTCAATGTGCCTTCTGAGTGTTAATTTCTCCAAACCTTCTTTCCTTATTATACATCCTAAAACTTACAAAGTTTCTTTCTGATTGCTATAAAAAGTTCCTTTGTAGTTCCTATTCTTCTTAAAACTTTCTCATTTGTCACATGCTGTGTTGATAAGGCACTTGATACATGTGGTGAAATGGCTAAAAATTGTATTCATCAAATGGATTGATCTAATTTTCCCTGACCATATTATTAATGGATCAAACTTTGAAAGATATTGTTTGAAAAAAGTATTTTCCAAATTTGATATCATGGAATTAACAAGTGCATAAAACTGCAGATGTCAGGAGATGCCAAAACAGAGAAACAAATACAATCAGATCTTGAGATCTCAGATTCTTTGGGCAAAGACCCAAGTCATAAGAACAAAAATCTCCTTCTTCTTCCCAGATGCAATCTGGTTTAATACACTTAAAAACTGGCATGGTCAGCCACCAATATACTTTAGCATTAACAGCTCATCTCATCGATTATTGCAGCTGCTGAAACTGGAGTTGATGCCCTGAACTTCACCCATAGTGATCAGAGCTGATAATGAGTTTAGTTGCAGGTTTGAGGTTTTCATTTCCAGGTTCTTAATGGAAGACTGCTTGTAGTCATATGATATATATGTATATATATATATATGCCGGGTGTAACAGCAAAATTGTCCAAATCATATAACACCATAATTATCCATCCCACAAAATGTTTAATATCTAAAAAACCACTAAACTAATTGTGTTTATTTTTTCAATGTATTCAGATAAGACGTTTAGCCATCTTGACACCATTTGTCATAAAAATCACTGAAAAACACTTTGAGTTATTCAGCTAGAAAGAGAACAGGTTAGAATCATTTTGTGTCAGCCCCACTGTCTTCTCAAATGAGCAATGTTGAGAGGAAAATGATCATTCAGACTTTCAGTAATGGTACCAACATTCATTCTCTGGCTTTCATCTTCAAAGTCCATTCAAGAACCATCAAGAGAATGTTGAATAAGTTTAAAGAAGAGTGAACAGTAGAGAGAAAAACTGGATCAGGAGGTCACAACAGGAAGAGGGAATAATCATTAAAACTTAGAGCTAAAGAGATCAATTAGAAAAGATCCAACTCATTCCATAAGACATTTTGCATATGAGAGAAGACTTTCAGCTATGACAGTCCAAAGAGTAGTGAAAAAATACTTGAAAATGAAATCATAGGTGAAGCCTATGAGGCACCTTGTTATTCTAGAACAGAAGGTGAGAGGGCAAAGATCATCTTGAATAAGTTTGAAAAAAAATTTTGGATAATTCCAGTAAAATATCTGTAATCATTTCTAAGATAGAATGGTTCAAATCTTAATCTAACAAATGGGCAATTTTGTTTTTACACAATTTAGACAATTCTGCCGTTATACCTGATACATATAAATATACTTATGCTTTATGGCCATATCACATTGAAAAACTAGTTCTTGTACAATCATCAAAGCTAAGCAACATCAAACTTGGTCAGTACCTAGATAGTGAACAATTTCAGTTCGGTGCGTAATATTCCTTTACATGCAAATACCATTGGGAAAAGTATAAAGTCACTTAATATCTCCACAGCAGTGGACTAATTAGTAATAATTGTATCACTAAAACATTGTTACCTAAAAAAAAAAATTCTTACAATCTAAAAATATGTTCAGGCTTTAAATAACCTGCAATGGGTTGATAAGCTGTAGAAAATGAATGAATGAACCAATCAAAAAATTATATATTTTTTTATCATAGTAAGATTTACTCTGTACGAGGCCGGGGTGGGGGGGCACACTGGAGGTAGAAGTTTACATTAAGAAGCAGTTTATGCAGAGAGGAGAGGAAGATAACAGTTAATCCTTGACTTGAACAATATATATATATATATATATATATATATATATATATATATATATATATATAATATGTGTGTGTGTGTGTGTTTTAAAATTAGGATATATAATCCTGGCAAAGAACAAAATGTGTGTGTGTGTTTAATAAATGATCAGAGTTGAATCAGACCAGGAGGCAATAGTATTAAAAAGTGCTCAATACACGTGTAAAAAAACAAAAGTAAAAATAACATGTAGAGCTTTTAACTTTAATAATCAGGAAGTCACTTGACTCCGCTACCTTGGTTTCAACCCTATGTTATCCTCAGGTGATTTTTATCAAATGACCTCTTAATGCTTTTCTATTTTTTTTTTTAAAGAAAAAATAGAGGACGCGGCATTATTATTTTGAAAAATAAATAAACAAATGCACAACATTGGCTGTAATAGAAAGGAAAGAGGAGGATGGGAAGAAGAAGAGAAGAAAAGCAAGTGTATTGTAAATGTATTGGGGGGGGGGGGGTAAATTACTTTTTTTTTTATTTAACTCCCTCTTACAATACATTTTTTTTTAATTTTTTTATATACTTGAGAAGTATCTTAAAGGGCGTCTATTGTGATAAAGACACTTTATACAAAAGCATTTGACAAGATTCAACGTGAAAACTACTTGAACTATTAGAAATGCTTGATTTACATGGGGAAAAGTTATTTGAGCAAACCATAATATTTTTTCTGGGAACAAATAGCCTGTATGCAGACTAAAAAAAGCAGATTAAATATATAGAAAAAGAAGTAAGATAAGGATTCAATTTCACCTCTACAGTGAGACATTCTGAAAAGAACTGGAAGACCTACATGGATTTATTATAGGCAGATATAATCTTAAGAACATAAGATAGACGTGTTGATGGCAGATTCAGATTAAAAACTGAAACTACTATTAGACAAAAGGTAATAGAGGAAAGCAAGAAGAAAAGACTAAATATTAACTGAAAGAATGCATGATTTTCAGCAAAAGGGACAACCCAAGGATATTAGCTGTGTACTGGGGACATTAACATCAAGCAGTTGCAGAAATTTAACTCTGAGTATTTGCAGTAATAGACAAAGGCAAATGTGGTACAGAGATCTGAAGGCAAATGAGAATAGTGAAAGATGTCTTTCAGAAACTAAGCAAATAATTAAGAGATAAAAAATGTCATTAGAAGTAAAGAAAAGAGTTCTGAACTGCTATATTTTATCAAATCTCCAATATAGCAGTGAATACTGAATAATCTCCTCAAAGAGGAAGAAACCTGGAATGAGAGAGATATGGTTCTTCTTGTAAATGCTAACCCCTAACCCTGAACAGAATGTGTGGTCAATGAGGTATTTTTAAGAAAATTGCTGCTAACAAAGAGAAAGAGGTAGCTGAAATTTGTGAGATACATAATAACGAAGGAAGGCTTGGAGAATTTAACACTCACAGGACATAATGAAGGCAAGAGACATATGTGGTAATAGTTAATAATCAATTTGAGGAGGTAAGTTTTTGTTTTGTCTTTATTCACACACACACACACACACACACACACACACACATCTATATTTCTTACTAAATGAATATTAAACCAATATAGGGTAATGACAAAACTGAGTAGCATTAGTTAAAATCTAATTACTATAATGTTATAGTTATATTTTTTTTAAAAATCAAACATTTAAATTAGGTACCGCCACGAGATCACTAAAAAAAGAGCATAGCATGATGAAAAAGATGCCAAACTTGATGAAAACAAAATTTTATCATCTAAATGTTTATGTTATTATGAAGAGGAAAGATCAAAGTATTTTGGGGGTATTTTTTTACAGTTTTTAATCGTTCCTAGCACATCCGAAATTTTTGCTAAAAATCTTGTTTTTTTTTGAGTCAGCCCAACTGACCATTTTTTTTTTCCATTTTATAAAAAAACTGGAAATCTCACTTTGAAATTCTTTTAAATATCAATTATCATTTTTTCAAAACTTATTTTAAGAAAATCAGAAATTATAATGTTTATTTAAAATATTTTGAACCAAGCTTAACTTATCTTCTGCACCGAAAAGATGTAATTTGAAAATAAAACAAAGCAGGTCATAAACTTCCACGTCACTTGACAGGTGATGAATGACATATTGACAGATTCTGTGAGGATAATTTGTTCTACGGAAGGAGAAAAGTGAAATAATTTACATTTAAGTGAATAAATTATTTACCTTGTTATTATTAAGGAAAACTTTCAGTGCTCTAATTTTTTTTTTTTTGTACTTAGCTTTCACCTTTACGTCTACGATGCTGTATGGAAAATATATTATAAAGAAATTAAAATAAGACTGTTAAGAGTGAGATTAAATTTCATATTTCATAAGAAAGGTATATAATTAATTTATAGGTACCTTTCTTATAAAATTTTATCAGAAGTGTACATAAAATACTATAATTTTATGTACATTTATTACATTTTACTGTGTTATTTGTATTTCCATTCATTTTAATATTAATTTTGATATTTCATTAATGGAAAAATGTCATAACTGAGATTAATATGAAAATAAGATCATATAAATTTCATAAGATGATACTGATACTTGTAGGTACACTTCTCAGTTGAAATTGAAAAATCAAATTATACTTCTCCACACGTGTTTCACAAAAGTAAAGGCCTTAACAGTGGAGAACAAGGCTTAACTCAAATAATGCAACTTAATTGTATTCTAGTTGGTCTTCTGTACTTTATAATTACAACCCGATTTTAAACACAAAATTACATTTCTTAATTACTGCAGATCTTCTGATTAGTCAAAATGATACAATTTACAACATGCTAAAAAAAGATCTATCTCGTAAGGACACTTAGGAAACCCGATGCGGCTTTTAACTAATTTTGTAATATTTTAACAACTTAAATCTAAAAGTCTATTATAGTTAAGAAATAACAAATAATTGTATAAAAATTCATTTTTCATCGAAAAAATTTTTGGCTTTCAGAAAATATTGTCATATTCACAACTAAAAGCAGATAAAAGCATTTGAAATTAAATAATATCTTTGTTTTATTGAGTTTTGTATGTTACAATTCAGAGCTGATTTTCAGGTAGGGGGGTCCAATTTAAAAAAAAAAAAACATGATTTGCATTCCTCAAAGCCTTGTCCCTTTAACTATTGTAATCACTAAACCCAATGAGATCGAATTTCTAGCATTTTCATAACATTAATTATGAAGTGGGGTAATAAATATAAAAAAAAATATTTCTGCCATGACTTTAATAAAAAAAACATATTTATAATAATTTTGATCATCTGTGAATAGTTCCTGAAAGTTTCATTAACATCCATCAATTATTTTTATTTTTGCAAGATTTTTCAAATTAATGTGTGTCATAGAAAAAAACGTGCTAAAAATTGTGTGTTATTTACTAGTTCCGGTTGGTACAAAGAGAAACAAGGTTTTTTTTAATCAAAATTTAGAATGTTCTAAAAAGAAGGAAATATTTTAAAAAATAATTAAAATAAACTTTGGTCTTTCCTCTTAATAATAACATAAGCATTTAGACGATAAAATTTTGTTTTCAGCAAGGTTGGCGTCTTTTTCATCAAGCTATGCTCTTTTTTCAGTGATTTCATGGAGGTACCTAATTTAAATACTTAACATAAAAGACATTTCATTTGATTTTTGAAATAAAATTGTTTTTGCATACGACATTGCATTACCTGGCAAAAAATGCAAACTAAATTTTTCAAAGTTGTCTTTTATATTTTTTCATTCTGTCATGTGTCCTCCAATTTTAATTTCAATGGAATGATTTAATTTTTTGTTTCGTTTTAATCAAAGAATTATATTTTCTTATAATCTTTTTTGTTGCATTTTTCTTTCCGAGTCAAATTCACTCAGTAGGGTCAAGCCATTTACATATTTATCAGTTTAAATTTTCTGTTTCAGGTTTTCATGAGAATGAAAGTTTTCCGCAAAAAAATTTAATATTATTCATTAATTTAAACAAAACTTGTTTATCTCATTACTGAATGAGTGTCTTCCACACCAAAATCATTTTATAAAATTTTCCTTCAGCCAAACAACGAAAGAATCTTTAAATTAAAAAAAAAATTAATTAAAAATCCATAATAATTATTTTTGTGAACTCAAATTCCAACCAATTAACATGTCTACCACTAGATCTTGTTAAAGCATGAATGTTATTTCATAGACATTTGTATCAATTTCCTTTGTTAGCAGAGATAATAAAAAATAACTTGGAAATTCAATGGAAAACATTTTATCAGAAAATCCATCTGAATGTTTTTCTTGAAATCAAACAAGACATTAATTATGAGTTGTACTAAAATGGCTGGAGAAAAAAGGAAGCTCAACATCTTTTTCAAATGAACATTTTTCACTTTCTCCCCTTAACGGCAACTTAAAAGTAATTATAAAAGTAAAATGACAAAAAATTATCAGAATCATATTTTTCCAGCAATCATTTTATCACTGATACCCCATAATCGCTCAAAAACCCGACTCAAAACGAGGCCATATTAGATAAGGAAGAATCATTAAAATGATTAAACAGTCATTTTTAAAGAAGATTTTTTTTTCTTTCCAAAAATGCAAATTCATCATCTTCTTTATCAAATTAAGCTCATTGTCCAGAGTTTTATAATTACAGAACTGTACACCTAAGTTGATCTTGCGTTGCAAGACGAAACAAGAAATTAAGTCCCATTAATGATTGAATAACCAGCTGCATATGGATAGAAAATGAATTCAGTAAATACACAAAAAATAAAAAGACAAAATTTATTAAGAGCTTCAAAGGACAGGAAATTGTGGAGAGCCATCATAGCTAACATCTGGAAGGAACACGGCATATGGAAAAAATGATATGAGGAGATCTGAAAAAGAGTCACTGATATAGAGATTATGATTTAATTTTAAATATTCTGACTGAATTTTTAAAATATATATTGAAAAGGCTGGGTTAGCTATTAAGCAAAATAATCATGTTGAGCAGAAAATGAAAAAAAAAAAAAGAAATGCTTGATGGGTTTTGCCTTTGGAAGTGTTTACATCCTTTTTTTTTCTTTATTATTTCACACCAAGCAAAAACAATAAAGTGATTAACATAGAAGCGACTACTGAGAGTGAAAAGACAATAAAGTGAAGGAAATTGAAAAAAACTGACTGATGGGAAAGGACAATAGTAAAAAGAGGATTTAAGGAGACAAATGACAATGACTGAAGTTGCATTGATATTTTTTAAAGTTCATAATTGACAGAAGTCAGACAAGAGTTCCACACAGGAGAAGAAAATAACAGCATAGAACTTACAATTACTTTTACACATTTAGAAATTCCAAAGGTAAAATGATATCACCAAGCTGTCAATTTAGATCTATTCTTAAATTCATGAAGTTCAGATAACAAAAAGGAAATCTCATCAGAAAAATTGTCATGAAAGTATTTATAGAAAAGAGACAAGGAAGCTACATTGCAGAAATGCGGAAATGCCTACATTGCGGAAATGCCTTGTCGTCATCATCTGGGGTCCCATTGCTTTCATGGATTCCCATGACACTCAGTTGCCATCCAATTCTATTGCCCATCAATTGTTCTCATTAGATTTCCTTTTTTTGTAACCTGAACTTGATGAATTTAAAGATAGTTAAAGAAGAGCCTAGCAAAGACCTGGCTCGACAAAAGAAATTTGTGGCTGTCACTCACATCAGACTTGCTGGAATTAAAATCTTATAATTTCATTTATTTCTGTGTACTGACACATGTGTCCTTTAGTCATATGCATTTTAAGGTTGAATGTAATACAGGAGGAAAGTCACTTCATTTTATGATAAGCAAGGTGCCGAGGACTAAAATCAGATGTCTTGACTCTTGAAGGTCTGTAGCGAAGAAAGTAAGTTTGGCATTTTTAGGCATGAAGAATCCGTTCTCAGGCAGGAAAGTTTTCCATTGCATTCTGTGAGAACTTTTATTATGTTGGTTTTATTTATTTTATTTTAAACAAGGTTCTAATGTTATTTGCTTTATTTTGTTTTGTTTTTTTATGATTATTATTATTATTTTATATTTCTATTTTTATTGATTAATAATAATGTCCTACAACTTCACAACCAATTTCATTTTTAGCTCTCGAGCAATGCTCTGTGAATTGAACCCTAATCACTTTGATGATGACTGATATTGCACAAAGGTTCCCAGCTACAACTCTTCATCGTCAATGAAACTGTCACCTTGGCACATAGCGGCATGATAACAGCTCATATCCTACGCATTGGCAAGGTCAGATTCATGACTTCTCCCGACCCCTACTTTGGTCAGCACCATAAAAGACAATGGATCCACACTACATCTATGAAGGAGCAATAAATATCCTGACACAAAAATCATAGATGCAGATTAAACTGATGATTTACTGCTACTCTCTGATCTAATAAGCAGAACTGTCCCCTACAGTCTTGAACATTGAGCCAAAGGTATCAGTGTCTATGTTAACTTGGATGAAACAGAATACATAAGCTTAAATCAAAAAGTCTTGTAGTAACTAATATTATATTTGCAAAAAAATTCAGAGGCTAGTATAAAACTGTAAAAATTTGTGTAAAATATTTTGTTAACTATTTTTTTAGGGATTTTAAACCATATATTTTTATAGGGATCTTGATCCTTTTATGTTTTAAAAACAGTTGACCCTATGGAAAATAGCTATACAGGTAATTGAAATATAAATGAAAATAATTTAGTTTATAGGCATTGAGAGAATTAACAATTAAGATTCTGAATAAATTATTTTTTCAACATAAAGAGGAAGATACTTTAATTGTATGAATATGCTGTCAAAAAAAGTGGTTATAAGGTGGAAAATATTATAGAAAAGGGGTTATAAGGTGTGTCATAGGAATTACTTCCCTTAATTGGAACTCTTCATGTAATTATTACCTCCCTTAATACTCTGTTATATGTTTGTAACCAACTTTGCCTTGGTCTCTTCTTATTTAGCATTAGCCCTGTTGTGGACGACTTTGTTTATTAAAGCCTTTGTTAAAGTATTTTATGGTCCTATTGTTCTTATAACAGGGTGGAAAATACTGCAGAAAAGGGTGGAAAAATTCATCATTCACAAGGCCACTGAATTCTATCAAGGTTGGAAAGTGAGGATTAGGTAGCTGAAGCCAAGATGTGGTAGTGATATGCTATTTTCATTTTGATCTGTCCCTTGTAAAGTTAGAATATGGCAGAGGAAGTCACCTACTTTAAGTGACATGCAGCATAAATTATTAGAATCAAATTCTGTAGATTTTTAGTGCTTCATAATAAATCAGCCATTTTGTTGATGCATAAGGAAAAGGTTTTCTATCAAATTCTTCTGAAAACCACTCTTACCAACTTTTCGTTTTACTTTCTTGATGATGACAAATGATGTCTCAAGAAAAAGAGAGAGAAACTTGTATGAATTCACATGGGAACAATTAACTATTAAGTAATGATTATTTTGTCAAAATCTCAGCCATGATAGTCAATCTCCTTCAAATAGACAAAATAGTATTGAACTTGAAAGTTTCTTTCTCTCTGAATTTCTGGGATGAGGAATTATCATTATTTACATCCAGGCTAATATCCTCATCTTTGTTGTTATTCTCTCTGAATTTCTGGGATGAGGAGTTATCATTATTTACATTCAGACTAATATCCTCATCTTTGTTGTTATTCTCTCTGAATTTCTGGGATGAGGAGTTATCATTATTTAGATGCAGACTACTCTGTTAGTAGGCCTAACATAGAAATAAATACAATATGGGAGCTGCTAATAAAAAAAAAAATAAAGAGAAATGACATTCTGGTTAGCAAGCTAGTCTTACATATTAATACAAAGTAGCAAGTCCAATCCTCATTGGGTACTGCCATGCAGCAATATACCAAAACTATGTAAACTTTGAGGAAGGAGGACTCAAGAGTAACCTTTCCAAGACAGAGATTTGAATGAAAACTCTGATAGTACATAGTTTTTAATCATTTTGCCCCAAGCAAGGCAACAAAACCACTAAGATGCAAGGGGTTAATGAGTGTGATAAACAATAAAAAGAACAGAATTCAGAAAACAATAGATAACAACACTGCATTGAAATTTTTGAAGATTGAAATTGACTGGAAAGCAAGAAGAGAACAAAAAATAATATAAAGTAAGCTAACATTATATGCAAGGCAAAGTGCTGGTAATAAGGCAAAAAGTTCATAAACTAAGAATTGGTTGTTAACACACAAGAGCAAGTTTGGATAAGTAAACATAGCATTCTGACTTCAAGACAAGACAGACCGGGACTAAGTCAGATGAAGTTAAGAATTTCCCTATTTCGTTGGCTAAGAAAAAATTTCAGCATGCATTTGTGTGCTTCTGCCTATTTAGCTAGGGTCTTGGATGGTAAGTGTTGACCAGCCTCTCCTCATTTCCCCTTTGGCCTTGTGCCAAAATTGTTCTTTATGGATAATAAATGAACATTCTCACAATTGGATTGAAACCAATGGCCTTAATTCACATTTTGCAACGACCAAGTTATTAAAAAGAAAATCCAGAGTTCTTTGTGGCTAAATTCCTGTTTAGTCAGATTTCTTCCAGTCCAGCTGTTTCATTCAAAGATCCTTGGGTAGAAAGTCGACAGTGCTTTAAGAGAACGGAGAAGAAATTATGCACACCATAGGCAGGTAGGATAAACAATCATTAATATATAGATTGGTTTTTAGTAACTAATCACTTGGTAACTGTTCATTTTTTTTCCAAACTGTCTGCTTTCCCCATTATAACAAATTGGTACTGATAGCTTTCATGTTATGTCATATTTATGAGGAAAGAATTAATTATAAATGACATAGTTTTAGTCTTTAGGGCTTCTTTTTTATTTTTATCCTTGGCTTCTTTCCACCTAATTATCTAGAACTGTTAATAGGAATCGTTATCTTTGCAACGTTATCTTCGACTTTAAGCAAAGAGAATTCTTTTCTCTCCAGAAAAATCCATCAACTTTTCAGCTGAAAAATACAGCCACGAATTGAGCAATGGGGAGAGGGGTCTGCATTTTTAGAAATACTTGTTAAAAACAAAATTGATTGATTCATTAGTTTAAATTAAGCCAATATTTAACCTCAAGAGATTCACTAGCGCCAGGGAATATTTATATGTGTTTTAATCATACCAAGAATTATTTCTTGAAATGAAAAATATCTGTTTTTCATTTCAAGAAAGAAAATGATTTTTCCATTCTCAGGCAAATTAATCCATACATGAATTATTTATCATAAACAATTTGGTTGTTCAAATAATCATGTCTAATCTTAGTATCAACATTTATCTCTGACTTACTTAATTTAACCAGTGTTTAAATCAGTCGAGATGGAAGACTCTGAATATGTATACATTTCTACAATCGAGTTGCAAGGTTATTTATGCATTTATGATAAAACTCTAAAGAAAGGTACAAATCCATCACTTCTCCCCAAAGCTATGGGTTAAATTGTAGGAATCTAATTGGGAAATATCATTATCTCTAAAACATTGTTAATGCAATATTCTTTCACAAAACAAGAAGAATTGTTCTTACAATATAAAAAACCATCAAAGCAATCAAAAATTTTAAATGCCAAAAAATCTTTGGATGCACCTTCAGCATCTTCTTTGCAGTGGAATGTCATTCAGCTTAAAAAGTGTCAAGATGAAGGAAAAAGTGGTAGTTTGTTTGTTTAGTGGCATATCAACTCCTAATGGGTTGTGATAGGCCAAATTGAATTTTCTTGGGAGCATTAGTAATTTCTTTTCCAAAAATGTATTGCTGGTAATATTTTTTTACTATGAAAATGTATTGCTGATATTTTTACTATAAAAATCTATTTTTATACTTTCATAGTGTTTTGACCCCAGTTTGTGGGGTTAACTATTTGAGGAGACAGAGTTACCTGGGAACAACAGCAATTAAGAGGTGGTTTGACACTCCTCAAATCTTTTCAATCAGAAGATATGCTGCTAGATGTAGTCTATCATCATACCCAGGACAAAAAAGTGGTAGTCAGTTGGCAAGGCATCAGGGGAATAATAGGTTGTTCAGAAAATAATGTCTGATTTTAGAATCAGCTTCGAATCCTGTCAGAAAGCAGATATTATTTTTAATAAGATTTCTTG
This sequence comes from Acanthosepion lycidas, assembly GCA_963932145.1. Lineage (NCBI taxonomy): Eukaryota > Metazoa > Mollusca > Cephalopoda > Sepiida > Sepiidae > Acanthosepion > Acanthosepion lycidas. The sequence continues at coordinate 8,012,837 of OZ010594.1, forward strand.
AATATTCAGGCTGGTAGACAAAAATAAATATATTGCTTAATAAATAAACAAAGTGTCTACTCAAATATTAGTCTCAACTAAAAATAATGATTATGTAATAAAATCTGTTGGATTAATAAATAAAAATCCATCACTTCTTTAAAAATTATATATATATATATATATATATATATATATGTATGTATGTATATATATGTATGTATATATATGTATGTATATATATATATATAAATATATATATATATATATATGTATATATATGTATATACGTATATATTTGTATGTATGTATATATATATATGTATATACGTATATATTTGTATGTATATATATGTATATACGTATATATTTGTATGTATATATATATATATGTATATACGTATATATTTGTATGTATATATATGTATATACGTATATATTTGTATGTATATATATATATATGTATATACGTATATATTTGTATGTATATATATGTATATACGTATATATTTGTATGTATATATATATATATGTATATACGTATATATTTGTATGTATATATATATATATATATATATATATATATATATATATATATATATATATGTATATACGTATATATTTGTATGTATATATATATATATATGTATATATATGTATATACGTATATATATATATATATATGTATGTATGTATATATATGTATATACGTATATATATATATATATATATATATATATGTATGTATATATATGTATATACGTATATACATATATATATATATATATATATATATGTATGTATGTATATATATGTATATACATATATACATATATATATATATATATATATATATATATATATATATATATAATCCTAGATATTATAAATATATCATGAATTCTTGAGTCAAATTTAATTGAAACATTGGAGAAAATAATCTCAGGTTGTTCACAATATAAAGCCTGATTTTAGAATCAATGTTTATTCCTGAATTAATGCATTTAAATAATGTTTAAATCAGTCAAAATAGGAACTCACATCTTCTATACATTTCTAACAATGAGTAACAAGTTTATTTATGCCTTTATAATAAAACTTTAAAGCTTTGGACGCTAAAATATATTTGAATGCAGTTTCTGCATCTTCTTTGCAACAAAATGATTTTTGGCTTAAAAAGTTATTACACGATGGAAAAAGTGTTCGTGAACAAGGGAATATGGTGGATATGACAAAGTCTCATTCCCCAAGTCAGTGAACTTCTACAGAATCATCCTGGTAATATGTGGTTAAGCATTAAATTGGACCTCATCAATTAAGCGTTGAATTGGACCTCATCAATTAAGCACTGAATTGGACCTCATCAATTAAGTGTTGAAGTGAACGTCATCAATTAAGCATTGAATTGGACCTCATCAATTAAGCATTGCTGGTTGCAACTTGTTCAACTGAATGCACCATTCTTGCAGCTGCTGGCAGCAAACTTCAGCTAGATTCCAGAAAGTTGTAATGGATAATGCCAATGGCTGACTTCCATTCAGTCTTCATAATCTTCTTCTGATGCAATTTCAGTCATGAAATCTGTTTCGGTGCTTCGTCATGGTCAGAAGTAGGCAAATGTATCAATTATTATGGGAAAGGGGGAGTAATATTTATTAATAAGTGAAAATCAAAAACCTTTGTGGCCTCCAGTCCTCCATTGCACCACTTTAGTTATGTACTCAAAAGAACAGGATGTAAAAAAACTTGGTCTCTTTCCAGCCAATCATTTATCACAACCAAGAAACAAAAGAAACATTCATGTTCATCTATTTTCCACATCAATCAATATCTTTACATGTTTGAAATTCAAATATTTCTCTTAACATTTTTTTTATTTTATTTCCTATCCTCAGGGGAAGTGGATATGAATATCCCCATCCATCTTGTCAACTTTTTGGGGAAAAAGCGTTAAAAGGTTAGTCACATTTGCAAAAAAAGTCCATGGCATTATAATTCCAATGTTATCTATTTTTTTAACATCGTTTGTTAACTTGAATTTCATGGAAATTTTAGTTAAAAGAAGATGTTACTTTTTTCTCTCGTTATCTTTAACACTCCATTGTTGGGTATTAGCACAGCCTGGGTATGGCTAGCTGGTTTGTAGGTTCCAGTCCTGCTTGGAATGACTGCAAAAACCTCCCCCCTCCACACATTTATAGACAAATCATACAGATGCATGCTGGGATTTCTTCCTAACTAATAAAATGGACCACTTCTTGGTTTCATCTGCCATATTGTTTTTTTTTTCTTTTTGTCTTGAAGTCAGAATACCACAATCACTCGACTGTATACCTTTTTGCATGTGAACACCATTCTTACTTTCCCATTTCCATTTCATGTCTATCAGGCTGGGTAGTTAATCCCAATTGCAAATGCCTGCTCAGGCACATTTGAGTTTGTTCAAAACCTATAATGCAACCTTGTGATTTATAATGTTATGCTGAGTGCAATTTAGTGACTGTTTCTGGGAGTGCATCCCTAGTTTGATCAAGATCAATATACTCAAAACTTCAGTCATGATGACTTGTGACTTTATGCAAGCACAACTGTTGACAGTTTCTGAAGAGTTTTGTCAACCCAATTTTATTCATAAAGCTTTGATCAGACTGTCATATGATTTGCAGGCACTTCTGAATGATCCCACATGCAAGGATCATCTGCCCTGGTCAATATTATCAAGAAGTCACTGTCTTGAACAAAATGACCATAGTGAGATTCAAACTGGGATGCAAATTTACTAAATTACATTTCACATTTCTTGACAGGTCTTCTGCTATCACAATGTCAGGTACTTAATAATAAAAATGATAAAAATATCAACAAGGCAGCACTTGTCTATATATGGCAACAGTAACTCCATTTTTTGGCATTATCCAACTTTTGTAAAGGTAGAGAATAACAGAAGTCCAGTACTTAGAGTGGTACAGGAAACCAACTATTTTCCCCCATATCTTTAGTGATAGATCATATGGATGCGATCTACTTCAGGTTTGGTTTGTTTGATTGACTGATGAATTTTCTACAACTTTGCAGGTTATTTAAAGACAGAAAATGTTCTTAGATTGTGAGAATATTTGGGGACAGATATTTTTTTTTAATCATTTCACCCCAAGCAAGGTAATAAAGTCACTTGGATGCAAGGGGTTACTGAGTGTTAGAGAATACAAGAAAAACTACCATTAAGGGGAGAGGACAATAAAAGAACAAGAATTAAGAAGACAGAAGATAAAGATTGAAATTATATTTAAATTTTTGAAGATCAATGTTGATTGGAAAGCAAGAATGTTTTAGTGATACAAATCTTACTAATTAACCCATAGCTGGGGAGAAAAGATCTGGATTCATACATTTTCCAAAGGTATTTGTTCATAAGTGAATATAACAAACTCCAAGAGGAACTAGATCTTGGCTGTCCGATTAACAATTCCAGACAAATATCCATTACACCACCTGCACATCCAAGTTCACAGCAACTGGTGTTCCCAAGTGGTCACCCATCTATGTACTGACCAGGCTTTATGTTACTTAACTTCATGACCATATGGGAACTAGTGATTCAACATGATGTGGCTGTAAGCCTTGAGGTCTAGGTTGAGTTAAAGTCCCAAGAGGCACTCAAGGCATATGGGGGGGTGTAATTAAGGTTGGTCTTATCCTGATTGTTGGCCATGTTTGCTGTAGTCTCTGAATATGGAATCCAGTGAAGTCCGTAATCTTTTCAATATCAGAGGTTGGCAGTGAAGATTCAGAGAAAGTAGCGGCTGTTAATTCTTTAAGTCTTTGATATCAGGTTGACAGTAGAGATATTTTGGGAGAAAAAACAAAATGGCTGCCTTTATACATGTCGGATTGAATATTTTGAGCTTTCTGATTGGTTAACCCTTCTATTGGTGGACTATAAAACGAGTCAGCTCATTTTGGCTAGCTCACTAGTACTTACAGGGTACCCAAAAATTCCAAAACTGATTTCTCATGATTTAATTGGTCAGGTGAACTTTTGTTGAAGGAATGGTTTCTATGATGGAAAAAAGAAATATAGGTTAAAACTAACTGAAATCCAGCCAAAAGCACTCAGTTGTAACTACTTGTTCCATGTTTTCATATTAGTAAAAACCAAATTTTTTTTAATGTAAGTTTGTACAAAAAAAAAAAAAAAGCTGTCAAAACTTGTTGAAATCAATTGTTTTAGATCGAAAACAAATCAATTTTCTATAATTTTAGGTGTTTTCAAAAATTTTCAAACACAAAATTACTTTTTAATAAAACATTTTTTAAGCTGCCAAAATTTGGATTTCTAGGTCTGCTGACATTAATTTCCCAGTTTAAATAATAACAGGAATGTCCACTCAAACACTTAAAATAATGTTTATATTATTAAGAAATAATTATCATCTGCAATGTCATGACCAGGTGTTAGCCAAGGGTGATTACAAAACTGAACACCTGACCAGTTCCCTCTACATATCAGGTTTGAAAGCTGGAAAGGTATTCCCCCATGTATAATGTTGTTTGGCAAAGTAGGCCTGGCAGGAGGCATTCCTTCCCAGGTCAAACTACAGCCAATGTCCTCCTACTTGAAACTGCACATTGATCATGAACTTGTTGCCATAGATTTCATGAACAAAACATTCCAGTCTTGCCATTGACTTCATTCTAGAGGTTCTAGGAACATTCACTATAAACATTCTTGCCATAGGAAAACTGAACTCAGGAATTTTCCCTGTAGAAAACTATGCCATATAGGATTTTTGCTGTAAGACAATTTCACTGCATTTTTTTAATATGTGAAGCACGTTGCTATCAAGTCTATCTGGCTCACACTATTATTACTTCAATTTAAACATTTTAGTAAGCAAAGTTATACTAACATGCACCCAAATTTGCGTATTTGAAAAAGAAACTAATTAAATTTGCGTATTTGAAAAAGAAAGAGACATCAGCAAAAAAAGAAAAAGTGTGATTTAGATCGAGGAAATGCAGTACAAAGAAAATATATATTGATATTAATGCAAGACTTCAGCAGAAAATGCTTCATTACAGTCCAATGCAAAAAACACATTATTTACGAAGCATTGCTTAGAATTTGCACACATTTTAAATTATTTCTTTGTTAATTTGATATATTTTTAGTCTTTTATTTTTAAATAAATATTTACTTTTTAATTTCTTTTCTGATATTTGACCCTGTAAAAAAGACATCCATATATATTTGATAACAACGTACTTTGCACATTAAATTGAACAACTCCAGAAGTGACATTCAAGATAAGGCTACTGAAAAAAAAAATGTAATGAAATTGTCTTATGGCAAAAATCCTATGTGGCAAAGTTTTCTATGGTGAAAAATTCCTGAGGCAAGTTTTCCTACGGCAAAAATGTTTACGCATTCTAGGAAATCCTTGATACAGTGATGGTGTCATCATTGCACTGACCATATACAAAGCAATGTGACCCAGTTTACTCCATTGAGCTAGTTGACTCTTGAACCTTCAAGAAGGTTTATTTATCCTTTTACAGTTGTTTTTCAATTCTGTTGGATGCTGGGCTACCCACTCCCTTCAGAAAAACCCAAAGGCAGCACCAGTTTAGTCACCAGTGACCCAATTGTGTGGCAGATTATATGGTACCAACAGTACTCAGAGAGGAAACTTGGAGAGGGGAATTAATAGAAGATAACTGATAACTGACATCCATTAAAACATGGCACGTGGAACTAGAACAGTCTACCCCAGTGAGCAAAATAAAGTGTTCATTTCGACATTCCAACTACCTGAAGAAGACCGAAGCATACAACGATTGAAACATTGTAATAAATATGGCGACAAAGATGAGGACAATAGTCCGAATAATGTAAATAATCTACATAATACCTCATCTCAGAAATATAGACAGATACTGAAGGGCCAAAACGTTGTAATAAATATATCGACAAAGATGAGGACAATAGTCCGAATAATGTAAAAAGTACCTCATCTCAGAAATAGAGACAGATACTGATAAAATAAAAAATAATATTGTAATTTTAAAAAGTCCATTTAAAATTTACAAAATTCCAAATATAGTGGATGGCTCAAGATAATGAGATGTTTGCACCATTTTCCATTCACTGAATTGGTTGATATCATTAATGAGATGTTTGATGACCAAAATTTTGTAAGGAGAAATTAGAAGTCACTGATCCTTGTGTTAGCATAGTCACAAGTCATCGTGACTGAGGGTTTAAGCATACTGGCCTTATTCAAACTTGATCATGCTCGATTAAGCATTCTCTCGCAGAGACTGTAATGAAAATCCACTCAGCTTACTTATAGTATAAATCACTTGTGGGCTCTGTGGTAAAAATGTGTCTGAGCAGGAGTCTTCAACAGGGAATAGCTAGCTACTCTAGCAGACAAGCATACTCAGAAAGAATCAGCCAGCTGAACTTATTAAAACTGACTCTCTTTGTTAGTTGGTAAAGCTATTTGGAACCTCACAACTTTTGTCTATTAGTCTTCTGCTCTATCCTGAAACCATTTCAAATTTAGGTTCTACAATTTAAAGGTTGAGAGAGTTGAGATATATGTATAGGTGTGTGCATGTTCACATGTAAACAATTAAAGAAGAAACATATAAAACCTTGGATTTCAACTATAGACCATTTATTCTTTTTTTTATAGTATAGCTGGTCATTTCTATTCAAGGATACCCCTCTACAAGGGTGGTGTGTCAATCCCTATTGCAGACGCTTGATCAGGCACATATGTGTTTATTCTACCCACACAGAGCCAACTGTGGTTTATACTACAATGATCCTTAGTTACAATTTCTGGGAAACAGCGTATCATCTAGCGTGATCAACAATTTCAACAGGGTCAGCACCCTCAAGCCCTCAGCCACGATGACTTGTGACTTTGTGCTAGTACAGCTATCAATGGCTCCCAAGGGTTCCATTAAACCAATTTCACTTACAAGGCTTGGGTCAACCCGTGGGGTTGGGTTTTCAGGCACTTTCCAAAGGTGTCACATGCTGGGATGTCCAATAACATCAGGAAATCTCCTTCCTGACAAATCAACCAAGGTGAGATTTGAACCCGGGTCTCAGGGTCAGAATGCAGACATTCTAACAATTCGGCCACATGCCTATATTTTTATATTTTATTAATTTTATTAATTACTGTAGCTTACCTCTGGACCAGAGAAAGAAAATGAACTTACTCAAGAGACATTGAGAACTTTATTTACTTACAGTTACTATAAACAGGTTGGTGCAAAAATAATATCGTTTTTTTTAAGTCGGAAATGAGTACAATTCTGTCCTTTGCAAAGAGTGGTATCATAGAATTGTACAGATGACCAAAAAGCCTTTCTGGTTCCTTTGTTACTTTTATTTTCATGGGAAAATAAATTTTCTTTTTTTTTTTTCTTTATTATTATTATTTTATTTATTTATTTTATTCACAAGGTCTTCTTGTTTGTTATGCTGTAGAACTGAATTCTTCTTTTTCTTTTTCCATTGCCAACAGAAAAAGGCATAATGATCCATGCGGATTCACGTTCATGATCCTTGCAACGTTAGTATAGAAATGAACAAGCAAAGAAGACAGCTATTCTCACAATGAAGACTTTCAGAAATGGAAATTAGAAACTGCCAATTAAAATTTTCTAAGAATCTCTGCAAATTTACCTATTCTATTGCTTTTTCAAATGTTTGAAAGATTACAAATGTCCTGTAAATTTTCCCTTCGTTATTGGAATTGAACAGCACAAAAGAGGAGACAAAGTAATTCAAGAGGAGACTATTGTTACAACAGACAAAGCTCAGCTCCCCTTTTCTATTCCAGAATGCAACTAACTAGAAATGCACTGGTTTCACATCTCAAACGAGAAAAGTCTGTTCCAAAGAGAAAAACAAAATTCTAGATAAAATTTTAAAAAAAGCAACTTACAAAGTATTTCTTTTTTCACCAAAGTAAAGAATGGATATTTTGTTAATGATTGCAAACAATAGTTCAGTGGAAGAGTAGTTTTTATTTTTACTGTTTTTGGAGGAAAAAAAAAGTTTTAATGTACATCACAATAAACCATTTCTTAAAAGACTGAAACTAACAGTTCGATTTCCAAACAGTAAAGGTGGCAGAAGCAATTTTAGAATCGACTAAGAAATGCTTACCGAACTGTGCTTCATTCTTTAATGAGGATTATCCAAGAATTAAAAGGGAACTAACTGCTAAACCAGCCTTGAAATCACAATTTACTATCAACAGCTTGTTGTTTGAAGTAGATGCTGAAACAGTAAAAATGTTGACTTAAACTCTAATTCACAAGTTGTGTGTTGCAATTAGCAGGTTATAGATATCATTTAAGAAGCCAGTTAAGCTCAAAGCTTTAGAGCAGAGGTCACCAAACTATGGCCTGCAGGCTGAATCCAGCCGACAATGTCAGTTCATGTGGCCCACTGCTGACCTGAACCCCAAATGAGCTAAAATATAATTATTTATATGGAATTACCAAGAGATTGTAGATAAACTTATTATGTAGAAAGAATTAAAATAAATTTAAGTAAAAATGCCAAAATTTGGCCAATTTGGTTTTGCATCTGACAGTAATAGAAGTTTTAGGAGCATTGGTAAACTGGAAGGAAGAAATTTCTTTAATTTTCAGTGTTTCAAAGAATTCTGCACTGGAATCACAGAAGATGTCAACATTGAGTTTCCAAAAAAGATTGTTCATGACAAACATTTTTAGAGAGATTTTCAAATCCCAAGAGAATTGAGTGTGACATTCTTCTGTTCCAGAATCAGTTTGATTATAACCTTGATGTCATGCCAGTTGAACTACAGTTGGAACTCATTGATTTGCAAGCAAGTGACTTGTTGAAAGAGGAGCAAAGAAGGAAAACTTCTTGAATTTTATCGCTGCTTGCCTAATGATGAGTTTTCAAAGTTGAAGAAATTTGCCTCTGGTATGGCATTAGAGTTTGAAACAACTCAAAAATGAAGTAAATGTAAAGTCAGCACATTGTACAAGGTTGACCAATAAACTAATTCTCTTAGTTGGATGCAGCAATTCCAAAGCAAATATTGCTTCTCTCTTAAAAGGTAAACGCCAGTTTCGCAAAACTCACAAAACATTTTTTGCTGCTTAGTTTGTGAGATTTGGAGATGTGCACACTTGGTTTGATATAAATATTTTATTGCTAATGTTGCCTTCTTTGATAACCTTTTGGTAAATAAATATGTTTGTTGTCTTTATTTTTTGTGTATTCAGTATATTGCATTGAACGAAATGGTTATCTGGCCCATGCTCATCATTCTCTCAGTTATTTGGGCCTCTGTGAAAAATAGTTTGGTGATTCCTGTTTTAGAGTAAGACATGAAGTTAAGCACTTAAAGCAAATATTTCAACATGCAGGAGATAAAAAATATTTCAGATAAAAATTGGGTAAATGAATGGACAAATCATCTTAAAAAGGTGTTTTGTTCTGGAATCAGAAGTTCGTATGATACAAAAAACTTACATTCATCTGTATATTTGTAATTTTTACTAAAATTCATCCAATACAAGACTTGAAGGCTCAAGAGCTACCTAAGGTAAATGTTTACTGAATGAGGTGTCTAATATGAATGTACACGAGGGTAGAATGAAGTGAAGTTTATGAGGTTAAGAAGGATCGATAATAATTGATCCTTCACTTGAAAAAGTTAATTGTAGTGTTCAGGGAAGCATCCATGTGGGAGTCTATTCCACAAGGTAACAGTTCTTGGGGGAAAAGCTGTCTGTGTAGAACTTCCTTTTACAAATGGAATACAGAGAAAATGTGGGTGATGTATCACATGGTGAGTTCTAGCGATAAAGGTTTGAATTGGTCTACTTGCCAGCTTTCAACTATGATATATGGAAAAAACTGGTCAGGTAGTCAGCCTTGTAGCAACTCTGTAACTAGGGAATGAGACTGATGATGATTGCTGTGTTCCATGTTGTCACCAGGGCTGGGGTTTCTTACCTCCGAGACCCCTACCAGGGGTGGAGCCATGTTTTGGGGGGCCCTGTTGTGGCCTCTACCATTTTTCTTTTCAGCAATGCTTTATGGCCATTCACCATTTTCTTAATTATTTTTAAACTGACGTTACATTGTCAGTCATCAATTAATATTGATTATTAATATTGTGTATCTGAATGACCCTGTGTAGTTCATACTACACAGGAATCCTTGACGAAGTTGGAGGTCCAAAAGAGCTACATTCAGCATTCAGCGTTTTTTTGCTTTTTTTCTACCTAACTTATTTTGAGTAAAATTTAGTCATGAAAATATTGATGGTTATTACAAAAAGAATAACAATTTCTCAGATTTTTTTAAATAAAAAAAACTATTCATTGCAAAAGTAAGTAAATAATGAAAATGTACTGAAATTTTTATTTAAAGTGAATAATTCCATGATTTTTGGTAATTTAAAAAATTTTGGTAATTTAAAAAAAATGCTCTGCCCTTCCCCACCAATTTTTCTACAAGGGTTTGTGGCCCCCAGGATGGGAAACTTTGAAATTGACATGTAGTATAGAGTGGGGCCCACTATTAAAGTTTTGCCGGGGGGTGGGTGTGGTTTGATACCTGAGTGCCGGCTCTGGTTGTCACAGGACCCCAATATTACTATATAAATGGTACCAATGAAAGAAGATTTTTTTTTCTTTTCTTGTTTTATCAGAGGAGAGGGACAGATGTGGCAGTATGGATTCTAAAAGACAATGGGAGAAAGAACTTCAAGGGAACACTTGCTGCTCATTGGCTTAGCATCCATGTGTGTGTGATCTTAGCCTGTCTCTTGAACATTGTTGTTGGAAGCATATCAATGTGTCAAAATTCCTACAGCCCTATGTTGACTTCACACCATTTAGATCTTATATCCAAAACTTAGACAAAGGTAATTCATCACTGTCAGAATAAGAAGCACATAAGGTATTCTAATCAATTGCTGTCCATCCTGGCCCAGCCACCACATGCTGTAACATAATGATAATGATGTATAAATGAACTGGGTTTAGTTGTCTGGAAAACTTTGCCTGGAATTGTCAGTGGGATGGGATCCATATTGGTTGTTATGTTAACATTTGAAGCTTTGCATATCAACATTTATATGGGTAATTTAGTATCTAATAAAACATCTATTTATCAATTTGCCCCCTTATCTGAACACATCTGCATGAGAATTTGCGTTTGTGCATACAATGTATATGCAGATGTCTGTGTTGCGACTTGCATGTGTTTTTACAATTTAATGTACACACATTTACATGCAGATACACAATTTGACTGAGTTTGAAATAATACATTGGAATGGTACATTCACACTTGTGTCAAGACAGCACATACCCTAGGCTAAGGAATGATACATTCCCACATGGGTCTAGACAGCACATACCCAAAATTAAGGAATAATATATTGGAATGGTACATTTCCACTTGGGTCTAGACGGCACATACCCAAAATTAAGGAATAATATATTGGAATGGTACATTCCCACTTGGGTCTAGACGGCACATACGCAAAATTAAGGAATAATATATTGGAATGGTACATTCCCACTTGGGTCTAGACGGCACATACCCAACATTAAGGAATAATATATTGGAATGGTACATTTCCACTTGGGTCTAGACGGCACATACCCAAAATTAAGGAATAATATATTGGAATGGTACATTTCCACTTGGGTCTAGACGGCACATACCCAAAATTAAGGAATAATATATTGGAATGGTACATTTCCACTTGGGTCTAGACGGCACATACCCAAAATTAAGGAATAATATATTGGAATGGTACATTTCCACTTGGGTCTAGACGGCACATACCCAAAATTAAGGAATAATATATTGGAATGGTACATTTCCACTTGGCTCTAGACGGCACATACCCAAAATTAAGGAATAATATATTGGAATGGTACATTTCCACTTGGGTCTAGACGGCACATACCCAAAATTAAGGAATAATATATTGGAATGGTACATTTCCACTTGGGTCTAGACGGCACATACCCAACATTAAGGAATAATATATTGGAATGGTACATTTCCACTTGGGTCTAGACGGCACATACCCAAAATTAAGGAATAATATATTGGAATGGTACATTTCCACTTGGGTCTAGACGGCACATACCCAAAATTAAGGAATAATATATTGGAATGGTACATTTCCACTTGGGTCTAGACGGCACATACCCAACATTAAGGAATAATATATTGGAATGGTACATTTCCACTTGGGTCTAGACGGCACATACCCAAAATTAAGGAATAATATATTGGAATGGTACATTTCCACTTGGGTCTAGACGGCACATACCCAAAATTAAGGAATAATATATTGGAATGGTACATTTCCACTTGGGTCTAGACGGCACATACCCAACATTAAGGAATAATATATTGGAATGGTACATTTCCACTTGGGTCTAGACGGCACATACCCAAAATTAAGGAATAATATATTGGAATGGTACATTTCCACTTGGGTCTAGACGGCACATACCCAAAATTAAGGAATAATATATTGGAATGGTACATTTCCACTTGGGTCTAGACGGCACATACCCAAAATTAAGGAATAATATATTGGAATGGTACATTTCCACTTGGGTCTAGACGGCACATACCCAAAATTAAGGAATAATATATTGGAATGGTACATTTCCACTTGGGTCTAGACGGCACATACCCAAAATTAAGGAATAATATATTGGAATGGTACATTTCCACTTGGGTCTAGACAGCACATACCCAAAATTAAGGAATAATATATTGGAATGGTACATTTCCACTTGGGTCTAGACAGCACATACCCAAAATTAAGGAATAATATATTGGAATGGTATATTTCCACTTGGGTCTAGACAGCACATACCCAAAATTAAGGAATAATATATTGGAATGGTACATTTCCACTTGGGTCTAGACAGCACATACCCAAAATTAAGGAATAATATATTGGAATGGTACATTTCCACTTGGGTCTAGACGGCACATACCCCAAGTTAAGGAATAAAATAACAAACTTGAAGAGATTTAAACTTAACAACAGTATCCAGCAAACTGTTTTTTTTGTTTTGTTTATTTTTTTTTGCGTACATGTTGTCTGCAGCTCTGATATAAAATAAAAATAATTAATAATCAGGTTTTCTTTCAGATATTTTTTATTTTCTAAACAAGCTTTAGTATCTTATCAATGATTATTTCGCTCTTTTCCTGTCAATTCATATCAATCTATTGATATCTATAACATATCAATATCAGTCTATTCACATATATTTAATAACACCTAAAAGCCCAAGAGCATCAAGCTGGCAGGACAATAAGTGTCCAGTTTATTTCTTAGGATGATGAAGTTAATTTAGGTTAACTTTTTTAAAAAAATTTAATGGCTACAAAAATTTAAATCAGGTAAAAATGGCACAAAAGGAGTGAGAGGAAAATAATTAACAAATGAAGAGAGAAGAAAAATGTCACAATTAATTTCTCAGTGAAAAACTCATTAATTTTTTTTTTTCAAATGTGGCAGAATTATTTTCAATTTCTGTCATTGAATTGAAATATACATGAACCCATAAAACATAGAAATCCACACAATTGGAAGGCAACTTAATGGACATCTGTGTCAAGAGAGTTAATTTCCCAGTCTGCCAAAAACCCCAGAGTAATAGGAAAAGAGTCAAAATGTGCATCTCTTTGAAGTTGTTTTTATGACTCCTGTATTTAAGCTGAATATATTTTCTAATAAATATAGTATTTTAAATGGAAAACCTATTTAGATCTGAAATTTGCTGTAAAGAAAGCAACAGGTATCAAAACAGTAAAAGGTTTATGGTCACGTCATGTTGAAAAACCAGTTCCTGTATGATCCTCAAAGTTAAGCAACCTCGAGCCTGGTCAGTACCTAAATGGATGACCTCCTGGGAATACCACATGCTGTAAGCTTGGATGTGCGTGTAGTGTAATGGATAACAGCTCAGAATTAGAGACCAGAGAGCCAAGTTTCAATTCCCATTCAGTTTGTTATATTCACTTACATATAAATACACTTGAGAAAGGTATGAATCCACCTATTTTATGGGTTAATTGCTAAAACTTATATCACTAAATCATTATCACAAAAAAATTTTTTTTAAATTCTTATAAACTAAAAGTATTTTCTAGCTTTAAATAAAAATGTAATGGATATCTATGAAGGATAATTTTCCTTTCTATTTAGCAACAACCCTGGATAATAGAAAAAGAATATAATATTTTACATGGACAAACAAATTAGATTTGAAATTTGATTTTCTTGCTGGTCAGAAATGTGACAGGCTCTGAACATGTGAATATAAAAGTGATAAAATTTAGTAAAAAGTGATTTTATTTCAAACAAGAAGGTTCTTTAATGTTAACAAACCTACAGATAAGATCACAAGAAAATAAGAATGGAGACCTATTTTCAAAATTTCTTAATTACCATTCCATAGACAATTAGAAAATTTGCCAAGATTTTAATTAGCAGAGTTGCTTTCATGCAAATAACAGGCAATTTCTCAGTTGTCTCCCTTGGGTGTTTCATTTTTCACATTTGAAATCTATTCCCCATGCTATCTTTTCACCCCCAGAACAGCAATCACACACACACACACACACACACACGGGCTTGAACTGGTGTGGTATTATATTCTAGGTTTAATAACTTATAAAAGTGTCACCTCAATTTAAAAGAAAACAGATAGACTTTATGAACTGTTGCCAAAAAAAAAAAATAAATAAATAAATAAAAATTATTTTTAAGCAGTAACAATGTTTTCCATAAATCTTTATCATATCTATAAAGTCAACGAGAGTGCAGGCCCCCCCACCCCCTGCCCACAATACAGTCAATAGCCACATGTCCATGGCCAAAGGGAGCCTTCAAATTGGAGGACATTGTCTGTGGGTTCACCTAAAGAGGGATGGGCTCCATCAGGTTTACTTGTCGAAAACACACTATGCATGATGGAATACCTATCTAGCTTTCAATTTATATATGTGGCGGGAATTGGTCAAGTGCTCAGCTGAGCTGTGACCCTACAACCATACTCAGTCATGGGATTGATAATGATGATGATGATAAATATTTGGGGACTTTATAACAGCTGTTTACCAGTGTCTATGGCAAAAAAATCTTCATATAATCCAAATATGTAATTGATTAACAATAATGATCTGCAATATACTTTAAGTGCCATATGATCATTGTGATGTGTTTCAGGGGAAATTCTCAAATAAAAGTTTTTATGTATAGTTATACTTGTATACATTAAAGTAATAGATATAAATGACAACAGATAATTTAATTAAAGATAATAAATCCCTGTCTCTTGGTCACAGTTTTGAAATAACTGTAAAAGACAAATGGAAATTAAACTTATTATTAACACAATAAAAACAGAAAATTAAAAGGGACAAGATAAAGTACAATAGTTTGCAATATGGGTATATATATATAAACAGATCCCACAGTCCGAACTTTGCATAAGGATGGTTGTCTTGTTCTAATATAAATTCCACAAGGACATGTAGTCAGTATTGAGCAGATCACAATCCAAATACCATTTGAAAGTCCTTGAGACAATTTATATTAAATCAAGACAATCATCCATATGTTAATAAAAAGAATGGTTGGTAGGTGTGATCTGTTTATAGACATACTAATATTATCAACTATTATAGTTTTAGTTTTCCTCTTGTCCCTTTTAATTATGCCTGAATCAGATACACTATGGTAAGAAAAATGCAACACCAAAATCTGAAAGTGCTTTGGGATAGTGAAAGATGCCTTTCAAAAATTAAGCAAAGTATTAAGAAACAGGAAAATTTCATTAGAAACAAAGGATAGAGTACTGAATTGTTATGTAATATCAGTCCTCCTATATGGCAGTGAATGCTAGACAATCTCCTCACAGATGAAGAAGAGATTTGAGTCAGCAGAAATGTGGTTTTACAGAAGGATGTTGAGAATACCATGGACTGAACATGCGAGATTTTTTTAGAAAAAATTATACCAAAAAATATTATGAACATGTAGCATCAGAAAGTGAGAGTTGAAATTTCTAGGTTACATAGTGACAAAAAAGGGCATGGAAAATTTGACACTCATAAGACATACTGAAGGCAAGAGAGAGAGATAGGAAAGCAGAGCCTGTGTAAATGGTTGGCAGAACAGGGATTAGGAGAGATAGAAAAAAGAAAAACTATACTGTGAGCTACAAAGGACAGGAAGTTGTGAAGAGCCATGGACATCTACATTCTGAAGGGGCATGACATAACAAAGAAAAAGGGGTGGGCATTTCAACATGATGTAATGGTTAGCAAGCTTCTCTCACTAGATCAATTATGACTGGATAGTGAAATCAATCATCACTGGGTGCTCCACACTTTCAGCCTTGTGCCACATCTAATTCATGCTTAGTAAATCATTTGGGCACTTTTATGTGGTGTGATGGTTAACAAGCTTGTTTCTCTAGATCAATTATGACCTAGAACAGCGATTATGAGAGATAACAAAAAGACAAGCTAGTGAGTAGTGAGTTCAATCCCCACTGGGTGCCACATACTTTCAGCCTTGTGTCACAACTAAGCTATACATAGTAAATCATTTGGTCACTTCAACATGATGTGATGGTTAACAAGCTTGTCATGTTAGATCAATTACAAGTAAGTAGTAAGTTCAATCCTCACTGGGTGCTTCAAACTTTCAGCCTTGTGCCACATCTAAGTCATTTGGGTACTTTGACATGGTGTGATGAGTAACAAGATGAATTATGACTGAGAACAGGCATTATGAGAGATAGCAAAAAGACAAATTATACTGAGAGCTATAAAGGGAAGAAAGTTGTGGAGAGCCATGATCATCAATGTATTGAAGGGACATGGCATATAAGAGAAGATAGCTCTGTAATATATCATCCAATAGTAAACAGGACACATTAACATGTACATACAAAAAACTTATTCAGTCATGTTCTACATTGAATGGTTCTTGGGCTTTGTATGGGATAAACATTGAGTAAAAATAATTGATGTGAAGTTATCTAATTGAAACCTATCTGCCAGAGATATCTAATTGAAACCTATCTGCTAGAGATATCTAATTGGAGCCTATCTGCTGGAGATATCTAATTGGAACCTATCTGCTAGAGATATCTAACTGGAACCTATCTGCAAGAAATATATAATTGGAACCTATCTATCAGAGATATCTAACTGGAACCCATCTACCAGAGATATATAACTGGAACCTATCTGCCAGAGATATCTAATTGGAGCCTATCTGACAGAGATATCTAATTGGAGCCTATCTGACAGATATCTAATTGAAACCTATCTACCAGAGATATATAATTGGAACCTATCTACCAGAGATATATAATTGGAACCTATCTACCAGAGATATATAATTGGAACCTATCTGCAAGAGATATATAATTGGAGACTATCTGCAAGAGATATATAATTGGAATCTATCTGCCATAGATATCTAATTGGAGACTATCTGCAAGAGATATATAATTGGAATCTATCTGCCATAGATATCTAACTGGAACCTATCTACCAGAGATATTAGGTTGGTGCAAAAATAATGACGTAATAATGTTGTTTTTTGACGTTAAAAAATACGTCAAAAAACGACATTATTACGTCATTATTTTTGCACCAACCTAATATCTAATTGGAGCCTATCTGCCAGAGTGATGATTTACACAAATCATAAAGTGTTGATATATCAGGTTACTGATGATAAAACATTCAGAATATTTATCAACTTGTAAAATCGGTGTTGACAAAGTTCAAATGAATGTGAAAAAAAAGGAAAATAAGTCTCGTCTGCAGAAACATGGTTCTGCAGTTTCTTATAGAGAAAAAGAAGATGAGAATCCTGCTAGGAAATTCTCAGACTTGTAAATGAAATGCTTTTAGAAAGTCTTTGAATTTTTCTATAGCGTTTAGATAAGAAATGAAATGGTTCACGGCAAGATCAAATGATCTCTTCATTACTGTGTGAAAATTATAAGTGAAATTGTATAGCTATCATTTTCATTGATAAAAATCATTATACAATATGTAGAGAGAGGGTGAGAGAGAAAGAGTAAGAGAGTAAGTGAGAGAGAAAGAGTGAGAAAACAAGAAGAGACTGAGAGATATACAAGGGAGTATATGAGAGAGGGTTAAGGCAAAGGAGAACAATAACTTACAAACATTTTCCTTTAACAAAGCATCATACTAAATGCATAGAAAGAGAGGAAGTGAGTGAGAATGTGAAAGAGAAAGAAATAGGAAATTATAGAGAGAATAAGAGAGAGAGAGAGAGATGTGTGTGTGTGAAAAAAAAGAGGGAACAAATTCTTAAATTTTCCTTGAAAAAAAGAAGCATACAAAATATTCAGAGGGCTAAGAGAGAAAGAGTGAGAGAGAGAATGTGAGAAAGAGGGTGCAATAGATCATGAAAAAGTGAGGAAGTAAGACAGACTGAGAGATGTGAGTGAGAGGGAGCAAAATCAGCAAAGAGAAAGAGTGAAAAAAAGAGAGTGAGAGAATTTGAGAGCAAGAAAGAAATAAAAATTCTAAAGAAGAAATAGTGAGAGAGGTTAATAAAAAAAATTATGAAGTTGACAATGACTGTAGAAGCATGTACATTAGTAACTTTTGGAGGTTTGTTCTAATACAAACAGAGAATGGAATCGGTTGGAATGTCATGTGACTCTTTTCTTTTTTTCTTCTATCACATTTCCAGGTAATGAAGCAGCATTTTTTAAAGTCCAAAGTCACAAACAACAAACTGGTTCTGATTATGGAAAAAAAAGCAAAACAGACAAAGAATACAAAGGAAATTTACAGAACGATTAATTTGCTTGATACAGAATAGAATCATGGCTTTGTTTTGACTTTTAAGATATTTTAATATCTATGAACATCGATATTAAAGAAAAAAAAGAGAAATTTAACATAAATGAAACTGCTCACTTTTAAACTTTTAATAATATTTGAGAACCTTCCATCAGCATGGCTGATACTAACCTCCAGGGGATTAACTCATTGCCCTTTCTTGAGCTAATGTTTTCCATTGACATAAAATCAAAAGTTTATATTGAATCAATTGCTAGGTCTGCTAATAGGTAAATTGGTTCACTCTTTAACAGGAATATGCAAATTATTTAAAATGCAATTATTTGAATACATTCAAATGGGGCTGTTTTGGTAGAAAAATACAAGAAAAATATATGACTGATGCTAACCACTAGTAAAGTGACTCCTTGCACCTTCATGGGCTAATGTTTTCCGCGGACATAAAGTGGAAAGATTATATTGAATCAATTGTGAGGTTTGCAACTAAGAAAGTTGGTTCATTGTGATGTGCTTGACAATTTTCCTTTCCAGAATCTATCTTACATACTCAAAAGTCTACCATTCATCCATGCTTTCAATATTGCTGCTACACGTGGTCCAGTGCTCCTGTTATACATTTTGAAATTCTTGATAACATCCAAAGAATATGTAAAGTGACTGGCCCTGACCCTGGCATCTCAGCTTCAGTCCCTTACCCACCACCATAATATAGCTTCCCTAAACCTTTTCTATAAATAATTTTGGAACAGTCTCATCATTTTACAGTTGAACTGGCTAGATGCAACAGTAGTTTTTTGCTAACAATTTCTTTTCTCACACTTCTCACTTGTGGAATTCTCTTCTGGCTTCTTGCTTTTCAGTCAATTTTGATCTTCAGAAATTTAAATGCAATGTCAAGTGCTATATTGTCTTCTTAATTCCTATTCTTTTATTGTTCTCTCTAAAATGGAAAGAATTCACTACATATATTAACCCAACTAAAAAGTCATATTAATTCTTAACTTCTGTATACATTCAAATAAACTGATGTTATAAATTAATTTCTTTAAGAGAAACAAATGCAAAAAACTTTTAAGAAATATATCACATAAAATAAATAAAAATTACTTTTATCTCCCAAGTGGATTTCAGAATTTCATAGATAGATAAATAAAGAGATAAAAAAAAAAAACATTTAAAGAAAAAAATTAATCTATTTTTTTTTCTGTTTTAACTTCATTTCTAAGAAATTATCTAAAATCAAGGCAATAAAGCTACTATGCTGCAAGTGGATACTGAGTGTGAAAGAATAGGGGAAAGAAAAAAACATTATATAAGATAATTAAAGTTAATATTTGTATGTTTACTAAATTTTTTTTAAGATGTGTCTGGGTTTAGTTTCTTTTTGTTTATGTTTTCATCATTTTTGTTAACACGTTGTGAAAATAGAAGATCAGCCAAGAAAGGTGAAATGTTGTAAGAAGCAGGACATAAGTTTCCTCTGGATGATCTAGCAATTAAAGCACTTTCTATACATTTCCATCTCAGTAACTTTCTTTCACTTTTAATAAAAGTAGCATTTTAAATCAAAATTATGACCAGGTTCATTTCTGTGAGCAACTTCTGCATTTAGTGTGTTCTTTTGTAAAAAGTCCATTTGGTATTCATTCTGTAAAATTGAACTAAAATTCCTTGGTAATTCATTGAGTTTCTCAACAGAAAAATGACTATTAGGTTGATGCAGAAATAATGTCGTTTTCTCACAGAGTAACATATGTGAGAAAACGACATTATTTTTGCACCAACCTAATATTTTTTAATTCTGTGATAATTCCCTGTTTTCTAGGATGTTTTTTTGTTTTAATCATTTTATACCAAGAAAGGCAATAATGCCACTAAGATGCAAAGAGTTACTGGGAATGAAAAAGAATGAGAAAACTTTAGTGAGGAGAATAGAAAATAAAAGAACAAGCTACAAGAAGACAAAAGATAACGATTGGAATTGTATATAAATTTTTAAACATTGTATATGACAGGAACACAAGAAACCGGAAGGTAGTTTTGTGGGCAAGAAGAGTGAGAAAAGAAACTACTAGAATAAAATATATAGTAGCATCTATAGATAGTTCAACAGTAAAATGGTGAGGCAATCTAATAGAAATGGTTAAAATCATGCATCAGAACGACTGCTATGAAAATATTTGTAGAAAAGGCAGAGGAAAGCCATGTCACAATGATGGGAAAGTGACTGAAGTCGAGATACCAGGTCTGGATTAATTATATTACAAACCCTTCTTTGGATTTTGTCAAGAATCTCAAGATCTATAGTAGGAGACCAGACCAGATATGTCAGCAGCATTCAATGTGCAAACAGATTTATAAATGGACAACATGGATTCTGATAAAAAAAACAAAAAACAAACTGGCATGATACAGTAAACCACCATTTCTAACAATTGGTTCAATATAATCACTACCGCTTCATGTTAGTGGGAAACGTGTGCCCCAAAAGGTGCAAAGCATTACTCTTCTAGTGGTTAATCAGGCTGATTGACAGTAGACAAGGTTCTCTGCGCTGATTAAATGAAAGAAGCTTTGTTTTGGAAGCGTTAAAAAGACATTTCTCGCACCAGTTATTCACTGATAGAAGGTCATTTTTGTAAGCAGCTGGCAGTTTTTAATTTGTTATAGCTGTTGGATTTGTGACTAAGACAGGAATAAATAGTTGTGCCATCAGCATAAATATCTTGATGGGAACTGATAACATCGGGAATGTTGTCGATGAAGATATGAAACAACGCAGGTCAAAGGGGAACTGTCACATTAATGTGAAATGAACTAGAAGCATATCTGTTCAAAACTATGTTGATTACATGATTTGTTAAGAATGATTGGATTAAGCCAAATATCCATCAAGAGACAGGCTGGCTGCAAACCCTGTTGACACAAGTTAATCCCGATATATTCAAGTAGGATTCTATTACTCAAGAATATCTCACTTCGGTTACTTTCAGAGAAAATCAATGTAATAAAATTGTTGAAAGAGTTCAAATATATAAGTATATCTATTGCCATCAATAGTACATGCACTTGGCTTAAAATAAGTGCTCTCAATGTCTGAGTCTTTTATTGGAAATGATTCATCAATTTCTTCTGCGTCAAAATTGTCATCAGAGTTCAGAATAATTTGCACTGCCTCCTGAGTATTCACAAGTTTTCTGAGTAGAAAAAAAATACATTCACAAAATAAATCAGTAATTTCAGAGAATATTGCTGCAGTATTTAAACTGTTATATTCCCCTTAGGCAAGTAGTTCTTTTTTTTTTTGGCCCCATGTATCCTTTTCACCATTTAGTCAGAATATCATTTCCCACCTTTTCAAGATTTTCAGACTGAAATTGTGCATTCCAAATAATATGCATATTAAAAATCTTCAATCTTTTCCCTATTAGTACATATACACATTTACATGGATTAGTTTTACAGAGGAAATTTAATGACAAGATAAATGTTGATGGATTTTTAAACTTAAACACACACAGAAATTTGTTTTAATTTATAAATAATTATTAAATAAATAAACTGAAGTATACTTCAAATAATAAAAAGGTCAATAGAATTATTTTTTTACAGTAAAGTTCACCCAGTACAAGGCCTGGTGGGGGGGGGCTAGTCGAGGTAGAGGGTTACATTGGGACGCAGTTTGTAAAGATAGGAGGGGAAGATAACAGTTAACTCGAGACTTAGTTTAAGATCATAGTGATTGGGGAAACATCCTCTTGGGAGTTAGTTACACAGATCAGTGGTTCATGGCAAGTAGCTGTTTGAGTGGAACTTACTTATCACAGATCAAATTCAGAGGGAATGTGGGTGATATGCTACTATGTATGTGGCATGGTCGGTCTTTGCCATGAAGGTTAGACCGGACAGAACCAAGGAATGGAGTTCGTCTGAGCACTTTCCATGAAAGTAGCAACAGAGCAGCAAGAGGCTTGCCACATTTCCCCTGTATGTCCCCCTCCTCAGGTTGAGAGCCCTTAACTTAAACTGATTCAATAGTGTATACCTTCTTTATCAGGCGTATTTGGCTGGTTTGCTTGGAAATAAATAAAAGAAAAATACATAAATACAAAGAAAAACTCAATGTCAAGGGGATTCTTAACACTGTAGCTTCAAAACTAATTTATTTATTTGTTTTTTTTTTTTTACTGTGGCAAAATATATAATAAATTCTATTTGCATTGACTCCAAAACATGAAAGGCATTCTTAATATTGAGTACCTCCCACTCACCCCCAAATAAACAATAATATGCAGTATGTTTAGAAGTTACTAATAATAATACATTGACTTAGTTATAGTTCAGCCACAATTGAGATTATAGAATTATTGTGTAATCCATGACCTTGTCAATGGCTGTATCATATGCGCTAAGCTGAAGATACATATAGTTCTGAATTCAGAGCTGTCCTTCTTCTAGACTGCTTGCTAGACATAGCTAGATATCCCAGGCTGCCTTGCTATTTTAAGCCAAAGCTAGCACGGCAATTGCTCTGATGAGCTTTTTCCCCCTGGTGTCCTGACTACATGAATTTAAGCATGCTACTAGATTGGCATCTAGGTTGCAACTGTTTACAGTTGAAATATCTAAATGCAACTGCCACTTCTACTCCAACAGTTTCTTTTCTTGCACTTCCTGTCTGTGGAACTCCATTCCATTTACTTGCTTCCTTGATAACTACAATCTTCAAAAATTTAAATACAATATCAATAACCATCTTCTTCTATCTTGAATTCCATTTTTATCCTTCCCTCAAGCCTCCCTATACTCAGACTTTTCTTTCACTGTCATTCTCTGTAACCCCCTGCGTACCAGTGACATTTCTGCCTTGTTTGGGGTGAAATTATAAAAAAAATATATTCTAAGTAATACTGTTTGAAGATAAATGTATTGTTAGATTTTATTTATTATTTTTTTTAAAGCCAATCCAGGCAGGAGTGCCTCTAGAATGCAAGGAGTTACAGGGAGTGAGAGCAAGAGTAAAGAGGAAAGGATCAAAATCAAGACATCAGAAGATGTCGATTGATATTACATTTGAATATTTGAAGATTGCAGATATCAGCGAAGCAAACAAGAGGATGGGAGTTCTACTGATGGGAAGTGTGAGATAAGAAGCTGTTGGAGTAGAAGGTGATGTCTATATTTAGCCATTTCAACCATGAAAGGATGGGACTGAAATGCCAACCTAGTGGCATGCTTAAATTCATGCAGTTTGGCAACCAGTGAAAGTAGCTCATCAGAGCATGAAAATACTTGTAGAAAAGACAGAAGGAAGCCACAGCATGTCTATGAGAAAGTGACTGTAGATGAGATGCCAGATCAGGACAAATCACATTGCAGATCCTTCTCTGGATTTTGTCAAGAACCTCAAGATGAAGGAGCGGGAGCATCAGACCAAATATGGCAGCAGTATTCCAAGGGCAAATGGTTGATTTGTAGAAACCTTCTGGTGCAACACAGAGAACCAACTTTCCTTGACGTAGATGAACCTATAGATTCAATGTATT
The DNA here is from genome assembly GCA_963932145.1 of Acanthosepion lycidas. Taxonomy (NCBI): domain Eukaryota; kingdom Metazoa; phylum Mollusca; class Cephalopoda; order Sepiida; family Sepiidae; genus Acanthosepion; species Acanthosepion lycidas. The sequence continues at coordinate 8,037,293 of OZ010594.1, forward strand.
TGTTCCAGTTCAGGTCAGCGAACAAATGTTTTCTAAGAAGATTAAATTTTTCATATGAAAATAATTATTTATTTCCTTCTGAATTCCGAAGCAAATAAATAATTATTTTCATATGAAAAATTTAATCTTCTTAGAAAACATTTGCTTCATATCTTTCCCCAGAAGATGTGAATGTAACAAACTTGGTGAGAATTTAAACTTGGTTTCATCCATTTCTTGTTCTAAGACATGAAACAATGAACCAGTTTAGAAAGTAGAGCATTTTTAAAAACAATTTTTCAAATTTGATATGTCCCTATATCTTATTTAAGATTCTTAAAACCTAATGACTTTCTTGATATTAAATCAATTATCAATAGTGAGTCATATCAAGAAAACAATGTTGTAAACACTAAACATATTACGGAGTGAGAGGAACACATGAACAGAGAGACAGGGGAGTTGGTTATATTCAAAAGATAAATAAAATATAAATAAACATATAGATAAATCAAAATACAGATGAAGTGAACTTGCCTCTCCCCACCACTGTTTGTATACAGGACCCTGCATTTTCTGATGTATATTGCCATATTGTGCATATGTGGGTGCATATCAGATTGGTTAGACCATCAGAATTCTAATCATGAATCTCAGGTTCACATCTGACCATGGCTGATTTATCCAGGAAGTGTCTGTTTGAAAATATCAGCACCATTTAAATGCACATATGTATATTATACATATATATATATATATGTATATATACACATACATACATACATTTATATATTTAAATGCAAATAT
>OZ010594.1:8040578-8108078 GCA_963932145.1 Acanthosepion lycidas
AATATTCTTATGTCGATTATTTTTTCAGTCAATTCTTCATTTATTGTTTCTAGAATTACATTGGTGAAACCTCATGGGAGACGGGGAGTGAAAAGAAAAGAAAATGAACCAAAAATTATTATTTCATTACTTTAGGCCTGCTTTGTGCTGGGGAGGTACTGTCAGTTAAAAAAATTGATAAAAAATTGGATGAGAGAGGAAGAGGCAAGATGTGACAATGAGAGATTTAAAAAGTAGAAAAAGTATGCAGAGGTGGGAGAGAGAACTGAAGAAAGAGAAAGTGAAGCTAAAAGAATAAATAAAACAGGGAAATAGAGGAGAAAAAAGAAAAGTGAAAGGGTGGAAAGAGAGAGAGATAAAAAGTGAAAGGGTAAAGAAAGAGGAATAAGAAAAAGTGGAGAAAGAAGAATAATGAAAGAGTGGAGAAAGAGAGAAATAAACAAGTGAAAGGGTAGAGAAAGAGAGAGAGAGAAATAAGAAAAGTGAAAAAGTGGAGAAAAAGAGAGAGATAAATATGAAAAGTGAGAGGGTGGAAAGAGAGAGAGAGAAATAAAAAAATGAAAGGGTAGAGAAAGAAATAAGAAAAATAACTGAGTGAAGAAAGAAAAAAAGTAGAAGAATGAAAGAGTGGAGAAAGAGAAATAAGCAAAGTGAAAGGGTGGAGAGAGAGAAAGAGAGAACCAAGAAAAGTGAAAGGGTTGAGAGAGAGAAAGAGAGAACCAAGAAAAGTGAAAGGGTTGAGAGAGAGAAAGAGAGAACCAAGAAAAGTGAAAGGGTTGAGAGAGAGAAAGAGAGAACCAAGAAAAGTGAAAGGGTTGAGAGAGAGAAAGAGAGAACCAAGAAAAGTGAAAGGGTTGAGAGAGAGAAAGAGAGAACCAAGAAAAGTGAAAGGGTTGAGAGAGAGAAAGAGAGAACCAAGAAAAGTGAAAGGGTTGAGAGAGAGAAAGAGAGAACCAAGAAAAGTGAAAGGGTTGAGAGAGAGAAAGAGAGAACCAAGAAAAGTGAAAGGGTTGAGAGAGAGAAAGAGAGAACCAAGAAAAGTGAAAGGGTTGAGAGAGAGAAAGAGAGAACCAAGAAAAGTGAAAGGGTTGAGAGAGAGAAAGAGAGAGCTAAGAAAAGTGAAAGGGTTGAGAGAGAGGGAAAGAAATAAGAAAAGTGAAAGGGTGGAGAGAAAGCAAGAGTACAAAATAAGAAAAGTGGAGAAAGAGAGAGAGAGAGAAATAAGAAAATGAAATTGAAGAGAAAAAAATGGAAACAAAATGCCAACAAGGAAATAAAAAATTTAAACATCCAACTGGTTTTCATGTATTCCATCTTACATACTTTGTATGAATATTTCATATCACTCATTTATTGTAACAAATATATATTTATTCTGCGTTAAGTAAAATATATTGTTAAAACATTTTATATGATCAAAGTTTTTTATAGAATTGATATTTACATTCCCATAAATTGTCATAATCAATTGATAGAAATCATCTTCTGTGTTCCCACTGTCTATCCAAAGATATATTTTTAATGAACGACAGGTGTTCTAACAGGTAATGTTTATAGATATATTTTAAAATTTTATGAAATGTAAAAATTTAAAAAATTGGCCACAACATTTTTAAGTAGCAGGGTTGCTATGGTAGCAACTGTCTTTAGATTTTTTTCCCTTGTTTCTGTAAATCCTTATAAGGGAAATTGAAATCATCAACAAGAACATAAAAACTTAAATGTTCAACTAGTTTTCATGTATTCCATCTTACATCCTGTTTTCAGCTATTCTATATCATTTATCTATCTATCTATCTATCTATCTATATATATATATATATATATATATATATATATATATATATATATATTGCACTATGTCATAAAACCTAATAAATCCAAAACAAATTATGAACAATATTTTTAATAAGAAAACAGGGCCAGCTCAAGGGACTGGCAATTTGGGCAGTCACCCAGGGTGACATCAAGGCCGAGAATGACATCATCCTGCCATGTCATGTATTTAGGATCTTCCAAAACTAAAGCTTATAAAGACATACTTGCGGTCACCCATGACTCAAGACAGATTAAATTCTTTGGCTATTTTGTCAATAAAAAAATGGTCTTGTAAAGAAGATAGGTGTAGAAATTGCCATAAAAAGATTTGCAGATCTAAAGTCTAGAAAAAAAAATGTTTTAGGTCAGATAATAAATGTTTTCTTTAGCTTGCATATTGTAATAAACTTGTTATTATTTTCAGTTTTTCTCCTTGTGAAAATATTAAAAATATTATACTTGTAAGGACACCAAGGTTCAGTTTGCTCAGGTGTCAGTAAACCTAGGGACTGTCACTGATAGGAACAGATATTTTAACCTGAAACTCATATAACACGTGTACTGCTTGTTTAAATTTGTTATGGATTACACCCCCAATGACTATATGAATTAGTCCATAACTATAAAGAGCCCCAGGTCAGAGATAAGAAGAAGCTGCCATTTGAAGTCAGTCTTCAGACTAAGTAATACAGGCACCATAGCAAGTTACCAAAGCCTTACTTATATCATAAGTGCTATGAAGTGCATTATAACAGTGGCAATGAGGGATTCAAAACTCAAGCAATTTATAAGCGTTGTGATGAAGATTCAGAAACTCTTACAAACAGTAATAAGAATTGAGGAATTCATACAAGTTGTAATTGGAATTACAAGTATTTTGGAAACTCAAACTGAGTGAACAACTATAGAAAATGATATTTGTTTCTTCAGGAACAAGGATACAGGTGATGAAAGAATTTTAAAATAGACTTGGGCTGAGATCCTGCATTGAGTGCCTCTGAAATCGACACCAGCTGCCAACCAGAATTCCTGATTCCAAGACTTTGAACCCAGCCTTCCAGAGAGATTGATGTTGGAAGGGTTTATTTTGTTGTACCAAGAGCTATATAAACCAACTGAATCTATTGTTTTATTTTTCATTGTGAAGATATTTTTCTTCCTTAATATAGCACCTACCACGGCTTGAACCAGCACTGCCATTATGTTGACATTTGATCCTCCACTGCTCTAAGATCAAGAACACAATGTGGGCAAAGACAGTATGAATCAAAGTGTCCAGCGATCAACAACCAGCATGGACCAGTGTCAGCATTGATCAGCGCAGAGTTAGCCCATGGTTAAAGCATCATTCTAAGACCCTGAGGACTGGACCACTAAACATGGTTACACCACTGGGTGAATGGTGTTATACTAAGAGAGTACAGATTCAAGCTCAGTGAAGAAAAATGTGAATTGTTTTTGCCAAAAATTAAATACCTTGGTCAAATTATTGATAAAAATGGTCATCAACCAGATCTGTCAAGGGCAAGTGCAATTAAAAATATATCTCTACCAGCAAATGTGACTACATTATAAGCTTTTCTAGCTAATTTACTGGCTAATTACTATCAAATATATGCACATAATATGAATAATTTGAGAGCTGCACTGAATGATCTACTTAAAAAAGGAGTAAAGTGGAACTGGAATGATAACTGTCAAAAGGCATTTGACAAAATAAAATAAAGGCTTATATTAGATTTATATCATTAGCATGCTATGATCCAAAAGCAGAAATTATAGTGGCACCAGATGCTAGTGAGTATAGTATTGGTGCGGTGATTTTACACAAATATAATGGTGGTAAAATGAAAGCCTTCACTCATGCTTCATGCTTGCTTCTACCAGCAGAGAAAATTTACAGCCAGATAAAAAAAGAGTCTCTAGCAATTATATTTGCTGTGAAGAAATTTCATAAATTTATTCATGGAAGAAATTTTAGGTTGTAAACAGTCCACAGACCTTTATTAACAATATATGGTTCAAAGAAAGGAATACCTATGCATACAGTTAATAGACTACAACTCTGGGGTATCATCTTATTAAACTATGATTTTACAATGGAGTACCAACTGTATAAAAAATTAGGACATGCAGATAAATTATCAAGATTAATACCTAAAAATGTGAAACTCTTTGAGGATGCGGTCATCACAGCACTAAAAAGTGAATTGGAAATAAAAAAAACATTTCACGCAAAGAAGTATGACAGTTACCAGTTACCCTGGAGGAAATAAAAGAAAAAGTAGAAAATGATGTCTTTATTGCAAAAATCAAAAAGCAATTGAAAAAAAGTAACAAAGAACAAAATCCAGATTAAAATGTTTATTTACTATGCAATGGATGTAGTAATATTGGGCCAAAGGATTGTAATACTGAGGGTGTTACAGAAGTGAATATTGAAGGATTTTCATTGCAGACATCCTGGTATTTCAAGAATGAAATCTCCGATGAGAACTTTTGTAAATTGGACCAGAATGGATTAAGATATTGAAAAAATAGTGAGAGCTTGCAGAGGTTGTGATCTGGCAGCAAAACTACCTATCACAAAAATAGAACCTTGGCCAAAGACAGACAAGATATGGTCAACACTGCATATAGATTTTGCAGGTCCTATGAATGGATCACATTATCTTGTGGTAGTTAATAGTGTCACTAAATTTATAATTGCAAAAATCCACCATCTTCAGTGACAGTGAATTTCTTGCATGAATTGTTTGCAAAATATTGCATACCAGATCCTGTAGTCTCTGATAATGGAACACAATTCACGAGTAAGGAATGAAAAAACTTTTGTAAGATGTTCGCCATTGAGCATATTACTACCCCCACTCTGCAATACCCAAGGTTGAATGGACAAGTGGAACAGTTTGTGGGAACATTCAAAAGAATGTTGAAAGAAGCAAGTCTTGAGAAAGTAAATGAGGAAGCACTTCAAAATTTTCTGAGCGTTTACTATGTAACACCTAACCCCAATACATCAATGGAATTAATGTTTTCTAGAAAAGTAAAATCGGTGTTCTACAAGTTATTACCAAGTCGAAAAACATGAAGAGATAGCAAAAACAATACCAAAAATTTCAAGGTTGGTGATAAAGTGTTCTTTAGAGCATTTAAGGATAGTAAAGAATCATGGGAAGACAGTATAATATCAGCAAGAATCAGGAAATTGATTTATATAGTAAAAGGGAAAAGATTTCAACATAAAAGGCACCATAATCAGTTGAAAAAAGTTCATCGATGAAAGATCTGAAACATTGGATGAACAGATAAAAAGGATATCAATGTGACATCAGCACAACAAGTTATGGAACCTCCAAGAACAAGTTCCATAAAAAGAAAGTAAAGTGAAGAAATGGATGTGAGACAGAAAGGCTACAAAGTCACATACGTTGGTGAACTCTCCAGAAAGAGGAAGTGGGGAGGATAGTAATACTAATAAAAAATAAAATATTTATAAAAAGTATTAATCTCAAAAGTGGGGGATGTTGTGGAGTAAACAGTCCATAAGTATAAAGAGCTCCAGGTCAAGAGAGAAGCCATTTGGAATCAATATTCAGATTAATTAATAAAGGTGTCATGGCAAGTGGCCAAAGCATTACCCATATTATAAGTGCTACAAAGTACATTATAACAAAATTATAAGACTATCATTGAAATTCTAACAAAAATTGCTTAATAATACCAAATTTATTGAGAAAAACTTTACTTACATCCTAATATCTTACATAATATATTGAAAAAAGAGTTTTTATAAAGACGAGTGAGGAAAAGTTCCAAAAGTATTTGATTACAATTGGGATGGCCTTTTTCAACTTGTTTACAAAATAGAAGAATGTATAAGTGGCATGATAGTTATCATTATGAAAAATGGAACCAACAGACCGAGTTCAAATTGTATTGAAGCCTGTTGCAATCACCTTGAATTGTCATCTCCTCATAGCTATAGGCTAAAGAGCTAGACAGAATGGGACACCCTCTGTCTTTGGTCTTATAGAAAGACTACTCTGAATTCAAAACCATAGATAGTCTAGGCAGTAAGAAACTACTCTACTATCTTTCCCCAAAACAGTCATGTCAATTCAGATATTAAAGAAAAGAAAGCTGTGAAGAGTCATGACCACTTTCTTTATAAAAATACAGACTTGAATGACTTGAAAAAAGTTGAAGAGAGTTGATTTCTTTACTTATTTAGAGAGAAGAACGAAAAGAGAAAAGGTGGGGAAAGGAAAGAAAAAATAAAATGGAGAGGATAAGAAAAGGAAAAATAGATTTGGGGCTAAAAAGAGAAAAATAAGTAAAATAAGAGAAAGAAAGAAAGAAAGAAAAATAGGAAAAACAAAGAAAAAAGAAATCGTGGAAAAATAAATAAAGAAGAAAGAAAGAAAACAGTAAGCAAACAAAGAGAAAGAAATAAAAAAAAAGAAAGAAAGCAAGAAGAAAATAAAGAGAAAAAAGAAAGTGGAAAGAAAAAGAGGAAAACAAAGAGAAAGAAAGAAAGCAAAAGGATAACAAAAGAGAAAAAAGTGAAAAGAGAAAGAAAGAAAATAGAAAGACAACAAAGAGAAGGAAAAGAAATTACGAAAAAAAGAGGAAGAAAAAAAAAACACCTAAAAAGAAGAAAACAGTGAAGCAAAAAGAAAGTCAAAATTTGAGGAATGGTTATATTCCTTAGAATCTGAGTGTGAAATCCTTCTTTGGTCTTCTGTTATTCTTGTCTTTGACAAACAAGAAACAATCTTCAGAGCCACAAATTGTTTTTGTTTTTTTCATAATTGCCTGCCTTTGTCTTACAAGGAGAAGACAACTCAACCAGCAACAAAAGCATTGGAAAGAGAAACATTTCAGTTGATTCAATACGAAAATCATTTAGAAGAAAAAGAAATTCAATGAAGTAGACAAAAATAGATAAAAACAGATAATGGCATGTGGGGGCGGAGTATATGCAAATGGAGGCACAAGGGTGTAAGAGTGCATATTATATATATATATATATATATATATATAAAGTATAATATTGTTTCTATATATGAAGATGCTTTGTGTATACACACACTGTAGTGAGAATAATAACTTATTTGTTCAGCAGAGGAAGAGAACCTGGTTGTGTCTTTCCTGCCTGGATCAAATTTGCATACTTTGGAGAAAACATGGTAAGCATGATGTGGGACACATGGTTTGATTACGGCACCCAGATATACAAAAAGCTGTGTGGGCTCTAAGGTAGATAAATAGACAGGCAAATAGATTGAAATAGATTCCCTGTGTCAATTCTCACCAACCAGTTGACACACACACACACACACACAAAACTTGATCAATAATTCAGTGGCCTGACAGTTATTGGCTGAAATTTTCACTGTATAACTTTCAATCTACATCATTAATGCAGGAGATTAAAGTGAACATAATTATTTTTGTGTATAATAAATGCCTTTTTTTTCATTGTTAGTCTATAGACATAATAATTATATTTCTATAAATGTTAACTTTTAGTGAGTACACATATTTGAGTTGCTATTCCTATTTTTTTATTTTCTTAAAAAGTAAAATTAATAAAGACCAGACTAGATCAAGAAGTTCCACAAAAGAAAAATTGTGCCTCCAACAAAAATTGAAACTTTATCACTTTTACCAGGGTAGGAATCATTTCTATAACTGAAATATATCACTGCCAGTTTAGCCATGGACAAGCTAGTAGCAGAATAACTCAAGAGGCAAAACTTTTTTTTAACAGGCTCATTGTTATTAACTTCACTGATTGCTTCAATAAAGACAAATTGACAGCTGATCTCAAAAATTGCCTACTATCTGTTGTTAACAGGGGCAAGGAGTAGCTTGTTAATTTTAACAGCTCCAAAACAAAACTGCTCTCTTTTAACCATGAAGGTTATTGATAAATGTAAAGAATAGAGTGGGTCAAAGAATAGAGCTCTGGGTGGGGAGATGCCTGTGTTAATGTAAACTGGTCTAGAGGAGTGGCCATTAACAACGATTTTCATTTTGGGTTGATAAGAAAGACTGAATCAAATCAAAGAAACAACCATAATCTTTCAATTTGGGAAGAAGACCAACATGTGAAACTCTGTTAAATGCTTTTGAGATATCTAAAGCAATAGCCCAAGCTTCACAATCTATGTCTATAATTCTCAAAATGTGTGTGTGATTGGATGTTGTTTATGCACTTCTGCAGTTTTCATCAAATTTTGATGAAATATTTTTATTTGATAGACAATTCTTCAGTGCTGGTTTTGAGTCCAAATTGTTGGCGACAATGGCTCTCTAGCACTTCCTGTCCATTATAAATATCTTTCATAAAAACTTTAATAAAAATAAATAGTTTAAATTATTACAATAATATTATTTATTATTATAGAGCTCCCTTTTCAGCCCCCGCTTCAAATTGTTACCCCCCCATTTGGGGATGTGCCTCAGTTGCACCCAATTGTTGTTCTTTCTGATTCTTATCAACAGCTTCTTTGTCAATTCCATTTTTAAAACTTCCTCATTTGTTATATACACAGTCCATGTTATTTTTAACATTCATCGATTGAACCAAATCTTCTAGTCTCTTCTTCATTATTATGTTTGGCCAAGTAATAGTATTTCTGGAAGATAATATTTTCTGGCAAACAGTTTTCGTAATTACAGTGGTTCGAATCAAAGGACAGAACATTAATAATAATAATAATAAATAAAATGTTTACATATCTCTCCTTGGCGTTTACTGATTCAGAAATCCACTTATCAGGCGACAAAAATATTTTTGATTTATTTTCATATATCATATTTTTCTTAAAAGATGATATCATGATATAATCTTATTTGAATTTATTTGGAAGTCAGATATTATGATCAGAATTCAGTCTCTGGAAAATGCAGTCACGCAAATAAGGAACTACTTGCTTATATAAACCAAATTAAAAATTATATATTAAAACCAATCATTCTAGATTATCTTGTTTACGTTTTTTTTTTTTTTATCTTATCCCTGGTTTTTTGAACAGCAGAAGTTTGTTCATTGTTTCCTGTTTAGGACTAGGTTTCTGGTTCCTTCTAAATTCTACTTCAAATCTGTACTTCTAATGTCTCCACCAAAACTCTAGAATTTTATCTACTATTTATTTATTTTCTTCAATAGGAGTAGATAGGTTTGCCTATCATACAGTTCACACACCTCCTCGTTCTTTTAGAGGTTTATTCCTTGTTTCCTGTTTAGGATTGGATTTCTATTTCCTTCTAAAGTCTCTTTCACTCCCAGTAACCCCTTCATTTTAGTTGCATTATTGCCTTGCATGAGGTAAATTAAATAAAAAAAATAAATAAAGAATTTATATTACTGACACTCATTTAAAAGTCTGCCAAAGGTGACTGTTCAGTTCAATATCAAATCAATTCCTATTGGTCGACTTTATTTTGTAATTATTTTCAAATAAATAAGGGAAGACAACTCTATAATTAGCTTAACTCCAACTACATTTAAAAAGTTAACTTGTATTGTTGTTAATCCTTAATCAGCAAGACTCTAGGGTTAAATGATTTTTGAACAGACATGCAGTTTGTAATAAATTATGTAAATGTTTACGATGGAAGGAGAAAAGACAAAGAAATGAAAAGACTCATAATTCTGCAGGAAATAAAGACATTTATTTTGTACAATTTTTCTTTATTTCTATATAAAAATGTTATAAATATTTCTTTTTGATAAAATCAAGATGTCATTATTTTAGGAAGCATTAACCATAACCCATTCAATTTATTATTCTCTTTCAATTATGGTTTCCTTTTCAGAATAACATTATGTTATGATAAGAAGACAAGACAAAATTCTTCATCATCTGTCTATATTTCAGTAACTATTTACACATTGACACTGTTAAACTCATCTTTATTGTCATATTCATCATGTTTTGACCGTTGTACACTCTGGCTTTCTTCAAGTGATATATGTTGAAATTTTGAAACTTTCAAACCCTTTATTTAGTCGATGATGGTAGGTTGTTCTAGTTCCACGTGCCATGCCTTTTTCTAGATATCTCAATTTTCAGTTACTTCCCTTTAGTAACTCAGATATCCAAGTTTTTGTTCGACTCTGTTGTAGTCAGGTATTGAACAACTCTTTGGGTGAAGTCAGTTTTGGATTACTTCAACCAACACTTTTATTTACTGTGGATTAAATAAAGGATTCAGTTTGAAATTCCAATTCTAATCTGAAGATGACCATAGCATACAATGGTCGAAATGCTGTGAATATGATAATAAAGATGAGGACAACAGTTCAAATGATGTAAATAGTGTAACTGTCTATATTTCTGAGATGAGGTATTATGTACACTATTTACATTGTTTAGACTATCGTCCTCATCTTTGTTACCATATTTATCATGTCTCGGCTGTTGTATGCTCAGGCCTACTTCAGTTGGTTGGAATGTTGAACTGAACCCTTTATTTTGCTTGCTGGAGTAGACTGTTCTAGTTCCACATACCATGTCTAATGGATGTCACTTCTGAGTTATCTCCTGTTACTTCCCCTCTCGAAGTTTTCCACCACCTTAACCAGGTATTGAACTCACACTCTTTGGGTCCTGTCACTGAATCTAACTAATGCCTTTATCCACTGTGCTATGTGTCCTTGCGTACACATGGTACAGTGGATAAAGGCATTAGTTAGCGAGCAAAAGAAAAGGTTCAGTTCGACATTCCAACCACCTGGAAAAGGCTGGAGCGTACGTTGGCCAAAACATGGTTATAAATATGGCCACAAAGATGAGGACGATAGTTTGAACAATGTAAATAGTGTAAATTTTTCATACAAGAAATAATTGTTTATTCTCTTCTGGACTCCATCAAATTAATGTTGATTGAATCAGGGATATGTGGTTTCAGGTCTTTCTTTGAACATTGATGGAAATCAAAAAGCCAAAACATAAAAATGTAATGTTATTTCAGTTATATGAATAAAATTATGAAAGTAAATCTTTCATACATGAAATAATTGTTTATTCTCTTCCAGACTGTGGAGAGTATGTAGTTTCAGGGACTCAAATGTTCTCTTCCTTCTTTCCTATTTCAGGAACAAACATTTATATAAATTCTTATCATCTAGTGTTCTTGTCTGTATATCCAAAGTTCAGTATCCCTGGAAAAAATCATTGTTATCACCAAGAAATTTTTAATGAAATATTCCCTCAAAAAAAATTATTCTTACAATCAGCTTCAAATAACCACAAAAAGGGTTGATAAACCATAAATAAATATCCTATGTTCAGATGGGTCCACTTCCTGTTGATGTTGACACCCCCACTGACACCCTTTGAGGTTTGATTCTACATCTGGTAGCTGTGAGGCCACTTTCTAAGTGAACTTTCAGAGGTCCTATGTCTTTGGACTTTCTGAGGTGACACAAAACTTATTTGTCACCTCTTCGAACAAACCCGGTAAATATTAGAGTCACTACAGATCAACTCTTCTTAAATGGAAGTTCCTGATAGATATTAAATTTGGTTTACACCTCTGGTATTTACTGTCAGGAATCATTTACACATAAGAAAAGCATCAGAATAAATTTAGATATTTCGGTATCTCTTAGAGTGAGCCCAGTACATACACATCAACTCTTCTAAGATCAAAAGTCCCTGATTGAAATTATAGCCTGGCATGAATCATATTTTATTTAATCAACAAAGGCAATCAATTAAAACTAGTGCATGTTGGGGCCACCACAGATCAACTTCTCTGAGATCAAGTTTCCTAATGGAATTGATTCAGCTTCCTGGTATTTTCTGGCATGAATCACATATCTGATTAGCTTTTGTAACAAATCCACAAAAATTGAATTTTTATTATTGGGGTGAGCATAGATGGCAACTATGTATGCTTAATTTCCTTCTTGAACAGGAAGTTTTTTTATTCTTCATGTTGTACCCTTTAAAGGGTATTACTCTAACAAAAATCTTGTTATGATATGCTACTTTTACTGTGTTATGATAATAAACAAAGACATCCACAAAGAGAAATAGAATCAATTTAACAGAGTTAATAATATCAATGGTATTACTCTAAATAAAACCTTGAAATGATGTGCCATTTTTGTTGTGAGAGCAACTCATTGTACTTTTCAGGCAAGTGTTCTCAGCTGACATGAAGTGGAAAAAATATATTGAATCCATTGCTAGGTCAGCTGCTAAAAAAGTTGGTTCACTGTACAAGACAATTTTTCTCTCCAGAATCTATCTTATATATCTCTAAGTCTACCATTTGTCCAGGCTTAGAATATTGCGGCCACATATGGTCCAGTGCCCCTTGTCCCTTTGGCCCTTGATTAAATCCAATGATGAATCATCAATATCATTGGTTCTAATCTGGTAGTTTGGTTTCAGTCACTTTCCCACCACCATACGAATGCCTTTGTGACTTTTCTATAAAGACTTTTATGGTAAATGATCCAATGAGCTCTTCCCTATGGTACTTAGACTTATTAAATTTAATTACAGTACTAGACTGGCATCAAGATCTCATCAATTTACAGTTGAGCTGGCAAGATATAACTGTAAATTTTATGCTAACAGTTTCTTTTCTTGCACTTCTTATTTGTGGAACTCCCTTTTGGCTCCATGCTTTCCAGCCAACTTTAATCTGCAAAAAATTTAAATACAATGTAAATCATTATCTACTATCCTCCTGGTTACTCTTATCACTTGTTAGTCATGTTTCTGTTTCTAATTATTCCATACTCAGTAACTGCTTGTGCCTTAGTGGCTTTACTGCCTTGCTTGGGGTGAACTTGATAAAAAACAAAAAATGACATCCACAAAGAGAAATAAAATCATTATAACAGTGTTTACCTAAGAAAAACATTGTTATATGCCATATTTTACCGTGTTATGGTAATAAACAAACAGATCCCCAAAGAGAAATACAATCATTATAACAGAGACTGCAATATCAACAAATGATGTCATCAAAGACTTTCTGCATACAGATGATCTATAGTCATATATAACAATGTAAATACTTCAACCATTATAGACTAACACTCCAAAAGTGAAAGGATTGTTAAACACCTAAACATTACTAAACTCTGAAATCTCCTATGAGGTGTGCATTTAAAAAGAGATTTGTTTTTATGACTCTTGCTATTATCATTAAAATAAATTATTTTGTTTCCTCTTTGATCACCTCTTTTTTTCTCAGTGTATCTGAAAGATTAAAAAATTAACAAAAGCAATTGATTGTTTATTCATATCTTTATTTTCCACAATGACCAGAAAAGAAAAAAAAAACAGTCATGAGGTACATTTTGCTTGGGTAGAAAAAAAGAGAGAACATTAACTGGTGGGTATAAAAATATTACAGATAAATTAAATAATATTTACATTCAAGTAAAATATATTTACTGTGTCATGGTAAGATAGTATCATGATCAATGAAACAGAAATGGTAAAACTGGTAATATGAGCTCACACATACCATTTGGAAACTCATGAAGCTATTTCCTGTTCTCTCAGTAATGGCTTAAATAACAGGGTACTCGGCTCTCTAGCCTTTGGTGGTGTAGAAGAAGAACAATTCTGAATTTAAAAAAAACATATGGAGAAATTTTGAAGAAACCACTCCAAGAAGCAATGATAATAAAAAAGCAAAATTAGTGGATAGTTATGATCACCTTCATCTTGAAGGAACATGGCATTTGACCATTCCCATATCTTTCCCAAGTAGTCATGGCAACTGATAGATAAATAAAAGGAATGTCTGGAGAGCCACAAATACTGATGGGACATGACATTATATATATACCAGCCGAGGTACCCAGCATTGCCTGGGTATACATGGCTGCAATTGTATACCCGCATCACCCTGTCTAGAAATGTCTCCCTGTATCCTTGCTTGCATGCATCATCCATTGGTAGACTAAGCTACTACCCCAACATTATCTTTTTTACAGTATGTCCTTTAGAAGTGTTTCATTGTTCTTAATAAAAGAATTCCATCAATAAAAGCTTCTAGTGTGGTTGTTGCTCAGGGTTAAATTATTTCAATGTTTTAGATATTCAGTAAATTTCCTATGGCCATAATAACTTTTAAATAGTATGGCATTGTTCACAAATCTAATAATGAAACAAAAATAGGGATGAAGCATTAGAACTTTATTCAAATGCAAATGCATGAATGCCTCACTCCTTCTTCGGATGTTTACTGTAAAGCTGGGGTTAATAAGAGGTTCTTCATGAATTTTTTTCTTTTAATGCTTCAATAATCCTTCTCAAGCAATCTTTGCATCAAAAGTTGTTCGAATGCCAATGTAGGATGGAATTATATAAAGAAACTATTGGCTAAATAGCAAAAACTAATTTTGGACCTAGTTAGTTGCAGATTTCATTCACTTAACTGAAATAATCTAAACCAAACTTTCATGCAAGATAATTTGTGTGCCATATGTAAATTACATGGCAAATTTGGAAAGCACTGGATGAAAAACCAGGGAGTTATGTCTGAAAAATGGGCTTTTTGAACAGTTTTTGTGGTTTTTCATCATACATGGGAAAGTGAACAGGACTAAAACCACATTATCTTATTTTATGGCAAATTTTTTGCAACATGTTTGAAGAAAATCAGATAAAAAAATCAGAAAGTTATTCAAGTTTTCATTTTAAGTAGTATGAAAAACCAGATTTTTTTACAGTCATTGGCAATTTTTTGTGTGAAGCCAATGTTGCAGGAAAACTATCAAGCACTCTACATAAACCTCGTAACATTAGCCATGTTTTGCATTAAGTGCAAAGAACATCAGCTTATCCAGTAAAAAAATTGTTCATGTGTAATTTTGCCTTGGTTTTCACAAAAAGTCAAACCCACATTAAGTTTTATTGATTTTTCTGCCAAACCCAGGGTGTCTGGAGATTGAAAAGTTGGTCTTGACTTACCTTGGTTAATTTGCAACATGTGCATACAATTTCATCAAAATCAATCAAGAAATGTGTATGTACATAAATAGCATACAGATACACACACACACACAGAGACATCTTCTGTTTTATAGATATAGATGATTACTACAAATGAAATTTGCCACTTAGCTGATTGATGTTATATTCAGCACCCCAACTACAGAATTTTGTAGACAAACCTTTTCTGTAATTGTTCAGTCCCCTCACCAGGAGGTTTCAGCAATTGATTGCCAATTTAATCATTTTTCATTATCTATATGCTGAGTTTGACAGAATGAATTTATATGCTAGTTGAGATGCTACAATTATTGGTGTGAAGTCGACATTAATCTTTGTGTGGATGTGTTTGCATTTGTGTGTGTATGCATGTGTGTATGGGTCAAATGTTGTCTCATCAGTTTCTTGTCTCCTGACACTCTTTCCCTTTTTCACCTCTGAGTGTCAAAAACATGTATGTGTGTATATATATATATATATATATATATATATATATATATATATATATATATATATACGCTGAAACTATCAGTTTCTATGCAAGAAATGTTTTGCATTCTTTGACTAAACATTTAGTTATCATTTTCAGTTGAAATTTATAAAAATCTTCCTCTTAAAATAATTTTTCAGCAATTTAGGCTTTCCAAATCTTTTAACTGATATTGCTCTTTCTAATATTAATGGGAGTTTCCTTCCAAACCTTTTGTTTTTGGTTGTACAAATGGAAATCAAAACCTTAATTATGTCATTATATTTCCTTCTTGTTACATGACTTATTTTAGTTGTTTTTGCTGTTGGAAATCTTTCTTCAAGTGATGTAGTTTTTATTAAAATTTAGTAAAACTCTTTGTGATTCTGTAGTGCCTGTCTTGGAGAGGAGATGGGGATCATCATTCTATGTGAAAGTTCATTGAAAGAATCATAAGGAAGAAGAATCAAAGTCTGTTTCTTCTGCCCTCAACTACCACCCCCAACCCAACTATTGAAGCCATTGAGAGACTGATGATGATGATGATGCGCTAGTCTATAGAATCTCTTGAAGGATTGCCTTCTTTAAAGCCAAGAGGATTCAGTTGCTTGAAGTCATTCTTAATCATCTAAATGAGAAAAAGGTTGTAACTGAATGAGTCAGTATTATTTTATTTCATAGAGCCTTAATATTTTAATAAAATTTAAATTGTATATGTGTAAAATTGAAATTAAAGCAAAGACAACATAGCAAAAAAATGTGCTGAAAAAAAAGTCATGAGGTATGCTTTGCTAGGGTATATCAAAACTTAGCATATAGATAATGAAAAATGAGAAAATTGGCAATCAATTGCTGAAACCTCCTAATGAATGGAGTGAACAATTACAGAAAAGTTTGTCTATGAAGCTCCTGAGTTGAGCTACTGAAAATAACAGCCTAAATGTTTTAATAAAATTTAATACTATTTTAATAAAATGTTGTTTGCAGAATTTGTGCATCTTTAATTAAATGTTTCCTATGTCTTTCTTCCTACCCTAACAAAGCATATACCTTATGACTTTTTTTTTCAGAACATTTTTTGCTATGTTGTTTTTTGCTTCAACTTCAATTTTATACATGCACAACTGAAATGAAATGATTAAAATTTTCATTCTCTTCAATCTTTTGGGAAAGCAGAAATGTGAAGTTTTTTTTTTCAAGTCAATACAAACTCAGCAAAACAACAAGAAAACAAATCAAAAGCAAAAACAATCTATGAAAGAACAATGGCCAGATAAACAAGTCATAAACTATTGTCCCAAAATGTCAGTTCAATTGATGTACCGATGTGACCAGCATTTTTCATCATGATTTCTGTACATTTTTATAAATAGCTTTTTATCCACAAAGCAAAGAATTTTAAAATGCTGACATTCATGAGAATTAGCGACATAAGTTCTTGACAAATTTCAAGTATAAATTCTGTATAATTAATTTACATAACATATTTAAAATTTTTAAAAAGATACAATTTTTTTAAAAATCTTACCGTTAAAGAGTTGCCCTCTTGAGTTATTATTCTGTTCATACATGCATAGAATATATAAATACAGAGAACCATTTTGTTTTATTCATTTGGCCAGGAGATTAGTTGTGTTTTGAGACACTCCTGAGAGGCCACCTTTTGTTGTCTCAAAAAGACTATATTTAAAAGTTCATTTTCTATATTCGCTGCACATACTCCAGCTACACATTTTGTTAATAATTTTCATTAAACAAAAAAAAATATATTTTTTGTAGTAGCCATGTGCATTATTTGGAATAACATTGAATTTTATAATAATCTGACAGATAGCAAAACTTTTTTAAAATCATTTCATCCTAAGCAAGGCAATAAAGCCATTAGGGCACAAAGGGTTACTGAGGGTTAGAGAATATGACAAAAAAAAAAAAAAAAAAAAAAAAACACTATAAAGGAGAGAGAACAATAAAAGAACAGGAATTAAGAAGAAAGAGTATAACAATTGAAATTGCATTTAAATTTTTAAAATTCAAACTTGACTGGAAAGCAAGAAGCTAGAATAGAGTTCCACAAGAGACATTGCTGCCAATCTAGTACTACACTTAAATTCATAAAGTCATACCTAGATTTTAGAAATTTAAGTATAGTACTGGATTGGCAGCAATGTCATAGAGGAAAGTTCATCAGAACAAGTTTCATAAAAATGTATATAGAAAAGGCACTAGGAAGCTATGTTACTAAAGTAGGAAAGTGACTGAAGCCAAGATGTCAGGACCAATAACATTGTAGATTCTTCATTGGATTTTATCAAGAATCTCAAAATATATAGCAGGAGCACCAAACTGTAACAGCAATATTCTAAGCAAGTACGAAGGGTAGACTTAATTGTCTAGAATGACAAAGTGAATCAAATTTCCTAGCAGCAGAACCAGCAATTGATTCAATATAATCTTTCTACTTCATGTCCATGGAAAATGTTAGCTGTGAAGGTGCAAAGAGCCACTTTCCTAGCGGTTAGCATCAGCCATATATTTTTCTTGTATTTTTCTACCAAAACAGCCTCATTTGAATGTATTCAAATAATTGTATTTTAAATAATTTGCACATTTCTGTCAAAGATAATGTTGCAAAATACTTGATATATCCTTCCTGACATTTTCTCTTGCACTAAATATATAAGTTTGTAAAATTTATATTTTAATATGTTTGGCTGATAAATTGGTGTCATCAGAAAAGGGAGTTTATTTTAACAAAATTTACATAAGCAAGGCAAAATGTTGCTCTTATGTTAATCACATGAATGCTTGATTTTGTACATAAACTGTATTTAAAATTTAATTTCAGATCTGATTTTAATGAATTCCAAAATAGAAATTTTCAAGATTGGACATTTGTGCCTTCAAAAAACAATGTCAAAAGAATGATTTTTCCCTTGACTCCACTATTATTTTAACTACCATCACTCCTCAGCAATATTTATTGTATTAAAAAGCAATGATTAGAATTTTAATAAAACCTAAACATGTGAAAGTGAATTTATACATTTTCTTTGTTAATGAGACTTGACAACAAAAATAATAAACACATATTTATTATATTATTTATTTAAAAAAAAAACAAGTTTTGAAAGCAACTATTTTAACTATTTACATTCTTTGGACTGTTGTCCCCATCTTTGTTCCTATATTCATGACTTTTGTCTGCTGTATGCTCCAGCCTTCTTCAGGTGATTGGAATTTTGAACTGAACCTTTTATTTTATCCATTAGGGTAGATTGTTCTATTTTCATGTGCCATGACTCTTCTGGATATCTCAGTATTAGTTAACTCTCATTTAACTCAACTTTGTTCACCTCTGCTGTAGCCAGGTATTGAACTCACAACTCTTTGGGTCAAGTCACTGGATTCTAACAACGCTTTTATCAACAGTCAACACGTGGATATAGCAACAAAGATGAGGACAACAGTCAAAAAAAAAATGTAAATAAAGTAAATAATTACAATTCCTCATAGCGGAAATATAGATACATATTTTAAGTTAAGAAGAAAGGAAATAAACAAAGGAGACTTATTAAAAGTCAATGATTTTCTTCATTTGTATAAATATATTGTATTTCACTCTATTTATCCGAATACACATTCCATGAACAAACAAAACAAAGTTGTTGCACAAGTTGTCTTCCCTCTAGAAAATATTTATATAAACAGCATTTTCTACAAGACATCTATTTTATAAATTTCTTTTTGTCATTATACTAAGTTCACATGAATTTCCAACTCTGGACAAAACTACAGACAGCTGAACATGAGAAAAACATTTGAATAATATTATAATATTTTTAATAATAATAATAATGAAAATTAATTTAGCAAATTTATTACTTTTTCACTTGTTCAGTAACCAGTTTTCAGAAAATCTAATTAAACATTATTTTGACTTATTTAGATAATTCCATAATTTTTTTCAGAACTGCCTTACTAATTTGTCGTAGTGTGAAATATCAGATGACAACAATGCTTATTAGTATGAACACTGCAGTTTTTCTAACTTACAACTGAATTTCTACAAGGCAGATATTAATAATTTTTATACAAACATGATGAATTATGAAAAAAATTATTGGCAGAAATATATGACATTTTTTAAATTAATATGCAAATTAAATATTACTGCCTATGTTGTAAATACAATTTGTCAGTAATACACACAGACACATTTATATATATATATATATATATATATATATATATATGTATATGTGTGTATGTATGTATGTATGTCTAATCATTTAACACCCAAGCAAGGCAATAAAAAGTCACCGGTATGAAAAGGATTAGTGAAAAGGGAAATAAACAGAGGATAATAAAAAAAAAAAACTAATGTCCAAGGAGATAGAAGTTTTGACATTGCATTCAGATTTTTGAAGATCATAGTTGACAGAAAAGTAAGAAGCTGGAAGAGAGTTTTGTCTTCTTTACGTGCCATGTCCCATCAAGACGCAGGCGATCATGGCCCTCCACAATTTCCTGTCTTTTGTAACTCTTAATAAATTTTGTCTTTTGTTATTTCTCCTAAACCCTGATCGACTATCCATTTACACAAGCTCATTAAGTATGTTATACATTGTTTTCTTCTGTCCTTCTTGTCTGCAATTTGTCTTGTGAGTATCAAATTTTCCATGCCCTTCATCCTTATTATATGCCCTAGAAATTTCAAGTATCTTTTCCTGATGTTAAGGAAAAGTTTCCTTTTTCTTTTCATTTTCTTTAAACCTCATTGTTGCTCACATGTTCAGTCAATGGTATCCTCAGCATCCTTCTGTAGAACTGCATTCCTTTTGCTTCAAAGTCTCTTCTTCATCAGTGAGGTTATTGCCCAGCATTTGTTGCCATACAGGAGAACAGATATCACATAATAGTTCAGTACTCTTTTCTTTGTTTCTAACAAGGTTTTCCTGTTGCTTCATACTCTGCTTAGTTTTCTCAATGAGTCTTCAAATTTCAGTGCTGCACTTTCCATCGTCTGTTAGAAGACTTTCAAGATATTTACATTTTTCTACTTGTTTGATGTTGGTATCTCTGAACTAGTCAAAAGACTAATAATAAATAATTTGTATATTAATGGTATGGGTTGGGTTATTTTTTTTTCATTGATGGAAGGTGCGGACACATACAAAATTTAGTGTTATATGAATTAATAAAAGATTATAAAGTTTAATTCAAAGAATTTAATAATGTCCTATTGTCCCCAAATTATATCTGCACAATCTGAATTGAAAACTATTATGAAAAATTTCAACTGACTGTAACACCTCTATTTTAGAGTTTAATCTAAACAAACGTTATATACCTATTTGGTTAAAACATTTGTGGCTTTTCTCATCAGATGGCATGAGGAGTATTTTGTTTTTACGATTGCTTTGAATTATATTGTGACAACTCTAATAAATGTTTATTTTTTAAAAAGAATGTCAAAATGAACATATTTTCATCTACTGATTTGAACATTGGAAGATGTGAGAAAATATCCAGTGATTTCATATTAACAGATAAATAAGCCAAACAAAGACAGTGAAATCTTAGATCTCTTCAGAGTTTTTCCCTTGGGATCTCACACACTTATCCCAGGAGAAGATAACACTTTACAAAACAGTTTGTAAAGTCTTCTTTTGGGATCACCCTCATCTGCCTCACCATGCTCTCCTTAATCTTATCAATTCAATGGCAATTTTAGCTTTTGGGTGGTCTGATGTTTGGGTGAAGAACCTTGCACAAGACATGAAGAATCTGCTAGTTCAGTTGATCTAAATGTGACATTCAATGAAAACACAAACTCAGGCAATGGCATGTCACATTTGACTGGGTAATGCTCAATGGGAGAGTATCTGTTTATGCAAAGCAAAATCCATTCTAGTTGCCAAATTACTGCAATCCTTTACTGTAATATGTATAGGACGGTGTTAAAAAAAGCAGAGAAATTCCTGGGAGAAAAAACTTATTTTCATGTATAAATACACTTGATTTTAGACCAAAGAAAATGATCAAAACTTGTAAAAAAGAAAAATAAATGAAAAATAAAATGGGACATTCACTTTTGTGATGCATAAGTGTTGGAGGGAGGGGGGGTTGATAAAATCACTAAATCACCAATACACATTGAATAAATAACTTGTTTTTTAAATTTCTTTTTTTTTTTTTTTTTTTTTATCACAAATTGAATAATATTTCCAAACTCAAGTAGGTGTCGAGACTCAATGAAATCTGGAAAAAGTACAGAACTTTACAGAGAAACATTATGAAAGATTTATTTCCCTTTGTTGCAATCTGCCATTAGAGAGATATTATCTTTCCAGTAAACAAAAAAATCCAATTTGATCTGATTTTGTCCATTTGGAGTCTTGGAAAAAATGGGATTGAATTCTAAACTCAAGCAGAAGCTGAAGCAGATTTGGGACATGATTTTGAATGAAAAAAACCTGTCTTATACACGCAAGATTACGGTATTTAGAAGCAGTATACATGATTGTTAAGATATGCAAAATGGCTAAACATCTTCCAGACAGATTTTGTAAACAATATTTTCAGGCTCTTATGATATTTTTTTGTTGTATTCTTAAAAAAAGATTTACAAACAGACAAAGGTGGTACTCGAGTGAAAGGAACAGCAACACGGATATGAAAGATAGTGAAGTTTATTGTAAAAGAGAATACACTAGTGAAAGACAGGGAATCAATTAGCAGGCTAGTAATTCCCAAAGCAAGTCCACCAGGTATATCCTGTGCACACACTATATATATATATATATATATATATATATATATATATATATATCTACTGCTATAGTCAGTCCACAATAGGGAGAGTGGGAGATTCCATTACAACACCTCCCCCTGAGCTAATTTTCCCATGAAATTTTGCTCAGTACCTCTTCTTATGGGGGTCAGGACATAGTTGTTTGACTATTTTCCTCTTCCTAGTACTTCTCTGGCTCACCAGCACAAAACTTTTTATGATCTTAAGAAAAGTAAAAAAAATGATTCAGATGCAAAACATGATGAATACAATTTATGAAGAAGGTACTGTGAATGATTGAACATGTCAAAAGTGGTTTGTAAAGATCAGGTTGATAGCAATCCTACTTTATGCCAATATTATTTCATTAAGAGAACTACTATCTCATTAGAAAACAAATGAGATTTTGATGACTTTTTACATCCCATAGACTCACTGGACAATCACATATATTGTCATAACCTTTAAGAAAGTAAATTCAACTCTTAATTCATAGCTGATATCTTTTGGATTTTTTTTACAATAATGTTCACTCTGTACAAGGCTCAAGAGTCACTCAAGATAGAGGGTGACAGAGTAAGAGGCACAATCCATGAGGATAAGTGGTGAAGACAATGGTTAACCATAGACTTTTTTTTAATCATTTCACCTCAAGCAAGGCAGTAAAGCCAATAAGACACAAGGGGTTACTGAGTGTGAAACAATAAAAAAAAAAAGAGAAACATTATTAAGGAGCAAGAACAATAAAAGAAGAGAAATCAAAAAGACAGAAGATAATGACTGACATTGCATTTAAATTTTTTTGAAGATCAAAGTTGGCTGGGAAGCATGTAGCTAGAAGAGATTTCCACAAGCAAGAAGTGTGAGAAAAAACTGTTAAAACTTATGGTTCCATCTACACAATTCAACTCTAAAATGATGGGACCTAGCTGCCAATCTAGTACTGCCCTTAAATTCATAAAGTTCAAGTTCTATACAGGAAAGTTCATCGGGATAATTAGCATGAAAGTATTTATAAAAAAGCCACAGGGAAGCTACATTCCCAGCAATGGGAAAGTAACTGAAGCCAAGATACCAGATCAGGACCAATAACATTGCAGATTCTTCTTTGAATTTTATCAAGAATCTCTAAATGTATAACAGGAGCACCAGATGTGACAGTAATATTCAAAGTCTGGATGAATAGTAGACTTATAAATATATAAGACAGCATCTGGAGAGAATTGTCTAGCATGACACAATGAACTATCTTAGCATCAAAGCTAGCAATTGATTCAATATAACCTTCCACTTCATGTCAGCAGAGAATCACTTTCCTGGAGGTTAACATCAGCCAACCTGATGGAAAAGCAGAAAATGATCTCTCAGATGATTAATAGAAAAAAAATTGTTTTGGAGGTTAAAATTAACAAGTCATTCCATGTCACAGTTAATAATAGAATGTAGGTCATGTTTGAGATCAGCTGCCAATTTGACCTTATTAAACCAATCAGATATCAGTTCCTTAAATTAAAACAATGACTTCTGTGTGGGATGCAGACTTGATCAGAAGTTAAGAAGGTTACAGATATATATATATATAAAGGATGTTCCAATAACTTGGACCAATTTTAAACATAATTCACATTTAAAATCTGCCCAAGTTATTGGAACACCCTTTATATATATATATATATATATATATATATATATATATATATATATATATATATATATATAAAGAGAGAGAGAGAGAGAGAGATAAAAACAAACTGATAGATTGTTTTTTCAAAAAAAAAAGAAGAAAAACACTGGTCTAAGATGACAAAAATAGAAAAAGCCAAGTTGACGCACATGATGTATTTCATTTCTCAAACATAGTCAGCTTAAAACTGCTACTTGACAGAGTCAATTCAAAGAGTTCAAGATTTCATCAGACAGTTCTAATCCACTGAGAGATTCAGACTTTCCCAAAGAGAGAAATGAGTCGCAACACTTTGATATCAGTTCTTCAAGAGAATCTCATTTTCCAAATCGAGGGATAATCCGCTTGAATTGAATAAGTCAGATTCAAAAATGACAGTAAAAGTAAAAAAACTAAACACCCCAGAAATTTTTTCAAAGTCAAAAAACAAACACTGATCAAATTCAAAAACGGCTTTGTTTTTTTTTCAAACATTTTTCTCAATTCAGAAAATGTTGTTTTCAATATTCAGAAATATATTGTTCTAATCCAGATGGATTAGTCCAACTTATGTTGCAATATTGTTTCCAACATGTCAAGTTCAATTCAATTTAATAAAAATAGTAAAATTTAAAGGATAATTTCTTTTTAAATTTTCTTCTTCTTTGTGCTGTGTCCCTTCAGAATGTTCATGATCATAGCTCTCCACAATTTCCTGTCCATGAAGTTCTTAATCAATTTTGTCTTTTTGTTGTCTCTTTTAAATTCTGACCTACCGACCATTTACTCAAGCTTGTTAGGCAGGTTATCCATTGTTTCCCTCTCTCTCAACTTCAATCTGTCCTGTGAGTATCAAATTTTCCAAGCCCTCTTTCCTCATTATGTACCCTAGAAATTTCAACTCTCTCTTTCTGATGTTAATTATAAGTGTCCTTTTCGTTTGCATTTCCCCTCTACCTTCTTCATTGCTGATATGCACCATCCATGACATTCTCAATATCCTTCTCTAGTACCACATTTCTTTTCGTTCAAATTTTTTCTTCTTCTGTGTGATTTTCCAGGATTCACTGCCATATAGGAGGACATAACATTTCAGTCCCCTTTTGTCTTTGTATCTGATGAAATTTTCCTGTTTTTTAATACTTTGCTTAGCTTTTGGAAGGCACCTTTTGTTATGACAATGAGCTTTTGGATTTCAGTGTTGCACTTTCCATCCGCTGTTAAAACAATTCCCAGATATTTGAATTGACATACTTGTTTGATTTTGGTATCCTAATTTGTAATTTGCATGTTAGGCAATCCTTTTTTTCTAACAACTATGCATAGTTTGCGAAATTAAAAAGAAAACATTTTCTGTTTTCTATTTACAAAGCAAACAGACAACAGCTTTCCTCTCAGTTTTGATTTAAATTTTTTTTTTTAATCATTTCACTTGAGGCAAGGCATTAAAGCCACTAAGATACAAGGGGCTACTAAGTGCAAAAGAAAAATGAGAAACATTATAAAGGAGTGAGAACAAAAGAGGAGTAATCAGGACACTTGATAGCGATTGACATTGTATTTAAATTTTTGAAGATTAATGTTGGCTGGAAAGCATGGAGCCAGAAGGGAGTTCCACAAGTGAGAAGAGCAAGAAAAGAAATTGTCAGTATAGAATTTACTCAAGTGCAAATTAATGAGAGCTCAATGTTGGTCTCATAGGATGCTTAAATTAAAAAATGTCTAGGTACCATAATGAAGAGCTAATCTGAACAAATTCCATGAAAGTATTTATAGAAAAGGTGCAGGGAAGCAATCTTATGGTGATGGGAAAGTGACTGAAGCTGAGATGCCATATCAGGTCTAATAAAAACATTATTAACAATAAAAGAAGAGGAATCAAGAAAACAGTAGATAACGAGTGACCCTGCATTCAAGTTGGCTGGAAAGCAAAAAGCCAGAATAGAGTTCCAGAAGTGAGAAGTATGAAAGAGGAAACTTTTAGCATTATAAATTTTGGGAGTGGAATATTCTGCAGCTATAGTTAAGTTTTTAAATTCTATGAGGTTTTGTTTTCATTAGTTGCCAAGACATCATGTGTATATTGGCATTAGAGTTCATGCCTCTATCAGTTTTTAAATTCTTTTTTGTTTACAAAGACAAAATCACTATCACCTGTATACACATGACATTGGCACATCCAGTGTAAACAAAGCAACATAAAGTTTAAAAATTGAAATAGAACTCCAAATTATTCCATTTGCAAAATTACTGATGAAGCTCAATAAATAGTGAAATGTCAAATTTTTTAAAGATTTCTTACTTGTTCTTTATTTAATCCATATTTAAAACTCTTACACATAACTATATCTATATATATGACTTGAATTTAGTGTATTGGGGCAGCAGATCATTATTCAAACATATATTGTTAAATATAACAGACAATGAATGTCTATCATGTCTGATCATGAGCCGTTCTAATGTCCCTAGGTTTGCTTTAATTTCGGGTGAATTATGTGAGCCAGAAGCTTAGATCAAGGAACATCTTAATAAAAAGTATCCAGATGTTGGATAATTTTTGTTTTTATTTTCACCCAATTAAAGCAAACATACAAACATTAGAACAGCTCATGATCAGACATAATAGACATTCATTGTCTGTTATATTTAACAATATATGTTTGAATATATATATATATATATATATATATATATATACATATATATATATATATATATATATATATATATAAAAGTGAACATTGAAGTCAACACTTAGAGGCAACAGTCTGTTTCATGCGAGACTCAGTCATCAGGCCATATATATATATATATATATATATGAAAAACTTTGTTTCAGAATAGATGCTAAAATAAAAAAAAAACATTATTAAATGGAGAAATCAGTCTAAATAAAGACGACAAAAATTATTTTAAAAAGATTAGATTGCAACATTACTCATACAGACAATCTAACTGCAATTGAATACAATAAATCACATTTACTAAGTTTTTTTTTTCTCTTTGAAAATAAAAAAAGATAACAGACTGTTGGCTTAACCCCTTAAGATTAGAGGGACCCAATACAGTAGAAGAAAGTAATGGATTTTCTATTTTTTTATAGTCGACTTTCAGCAGCTGATTGAACAAAAAACCCTGAAAGCATTAGCCAGATTGTAAAAGAATAAAACATAGAAAGGATGAAATAAAAACTGACACACAACCATGAAAATAAAAAATCAGATATAATCAGAAGAAGTAGTATCTCAAAGATGGGGCCAGGTAAAATCCCCTCGATAGCTGAACTGATGGCAACAAGCGCACTAAATCGAGGTACCAGGCAGAAACAGAAATGTCAAGAACAGAAATGAACTGATTCCTCAAAAAGCACTAAATCCAAAAGTTATCCCAGAGTGATTCCAAACAATGGAGTTTTGTTTTGAAAAACATCAGAAGCTACCGAGACTATGCAAAGATCTTTGGGAACGGGTTCTATTTTGGTTCTCAAAAAGATCTTGTCAAAACTCTGCCGAAACACAAGCTAAGGAAACTATAACAAAAACAATAGATAAAGCTTCAGAAACAATATATCTCATGAGTAAAATGAAAAGGCAAAATTAAAGACAGTAAGACAAACAATAATTCTCAAAACAAAAAGAATCTTGCCTTCAACATGTCCTATGAGTGTTTCAGCTAAAAGAAAAGATTAAATATTCATTATAAAAACATAGAATGCATGGTAAGCAGCAAAAGAGACAAACCCAAAATGCAAATTACACAATGGGGATCTCAAAATCAAGCAGGTGATGAAATACAACTAAGTGGGTAATGTAAATCCAAAAATAAATGGGAAGATAAAAAGATTATTTTCAAAAGCTCAGTAAGGTATTCACCATATATATTCCTCCAGGACATAGGTGATCATGGCTCTACACAACTTCCTATGTTTTGTAACTCTTAATAACATGTCTTTTTATTATCTCATATTCTTAAATAACCTACCTCATTAGAAAGAGATTTTTATATGGATTCTATGCATGGCACCAAACCAAGTCAAACATATCTAAAGTGTCAGCAGCTCTATACAAATGTTTCCTAAAATCAATGATGAAAAAAGATACTGAGCAAATAAATCCTGAGGGTTTCGGTAAACATCACCCTACTTTGAACATTGTGGACTGACGCTACATATTCACAAATAAAGATCTGTATCAAATAATAGAAACCACATCACTTGGGGACTACCAACAGCAGTAACATCTAAAATGGATAGGAGAAAAAATAATGACATTATCAAGATGCTGACATTCCACAATACTTCAAATAAAAGGTTATGAAGGACACCCCTATCACTACTGGACCTGAGAAACCTATTTTCTTAAGAAATTGTTTGAAGAGAAAGATTTTACAAATTTCAATTGAAAGTAGTATTGTTTACTCAGTCAATGAATGCCAAATATTTCCTTATAGGGAAACAGCTAATAGTACCATTACCATTCTGCCATCTATTCATACTTCAGGTAGGTGGCCCTCTGCTTTCTCCTGTTCCTTCAATATATCCGGCAAGTATCCTATTCTCCAAGACAAGACCCCTGTTTTCATTATGTGTTCAAGAAAGTTCATCTATCTTCTTCCTGATTCTGTGTAAAAATCTACCTTTGACTTTCATTTTCCTAAAGACTTCCTAATTGCTCACATGTTCTATCTATGTTATTCTTCACATATTTCTGTTGAACCACTTCTCTGTTACTTCAAGTAAGGGATAAAAAAATAACATTTAAAACTAAATTGCTATGTAACACCTACTCTACTCCTATACAGCAAGTAAAGCCAAACGGTTTTATCACATATAAGGAAAAGATTTAAAGCACTTGAGATGTGATTCTTCCAACAAATGCTGAGAATAACATGCAGCATGTGAGAAATTAGGAATTCTTAAGGAGAATAGGAATTCCAAGAAACTTAATGGTGATAAACAGAAAGAGATCAGTTGAAATTTCTGGGATGCTTAATGAGGGAAGAATGCAACACTCACAAGACCATATTGACCAGAAGAGAAGCAGAGAAAATGGCACATAACCTATTTAACAAGTTTAGGAAAATCGATGTAGGAACAAGGACCATGAAAAACAGAGTGGAGTCATAAAGGAGAAAGTATTTCTAAGAGCAAACGAATGAAGGCAGATGTGGAGAGCCATAATCACCCATGTTCTGAAGGGACATGGCCAACTGAAAGAAAGAGTGAGCTTACTTGACAAGTTTATGCAAATAGATGGAGGAACATTGCACATTGAGAGAGAGAGAGAGA
This sequence comes from Acanthosepion lycidas, assembly GCA_963932145.1. Classification (NCBI taxonomy): domain Eukaryota; kingdom Metazoa; phylum Mollusca; class Cephalopoda; order Sepiida; family Sepiidae; genus Acanthosepion; species Acanthosepion lycidas. The sequence goes on from OZ010594.1 coordinate 8,069,595, forward strand.
GTGAACCTACTTGACAAATTTGAGTAAATGAAAGAACAAGTACCACAAAGTCAGAATTGGTCTTGCTCAGAGTAACAAAATACAAGAAGACGTGGAGAACCATAATCAGCCATGTTCTAAAGAGGCATGAAAAAGTGAAAGAGAGAGTAAATCTACTTGACAAGCTTGAGCAAATGGATGTAGGAACAAGTACTAAAATGACGAAAAGGGTTATGAAGGAAAAAGTATTGCTGAGAGCAATAAAAGTCCAGAAGCTGTGGAGAACCATGGTCACCTATGTTCTGAAGGCACACTGAAAGAAAGAAATAACCTACTTGACAAATTTGAACAAATGGAAGAAAGAACAAGTGCCACAAAGTCAAAGAGGAGTTATAAACAAGTAAATGTCATTGAGAATAAAAGAAAGGAAGCTGTGGAGAATGATAATCGTCCATGTTTTCAAGTTGCTGAAAGAGAAAGTGAACATATTTCATAAGGACAGAGGAACAATGACCCACAAAGACAAGGTTATAAAGATGAAAATATTGCTGAGAGCAACAAAAACAGGAAGCTGTGGAGAATCATTAGAATCCATATCTTGAAGGGATATAGCAAATAAAGAGAAAGAACTACTTGGTCGTTTTATAGAGAATGATTTCAAACAGAGGAAATAACTGTGGTAATGACAAGCAAATCATACCATCCAGATATTCAATAATCATTCATCCTTCCTTTGAACTTGGGAAGAAAACGAAGCAGAAACCTTTTCCATTCATATTTTTATGATACAACAAAGAATAATTCATTCTTGGGGAAAGAAATTCTTTTGGTCAACAATGTTTCAAGATAATATCTCTGCCATAATCATTAAATCTATAATATCTGAAAGAATAAAAAATAAGCATTTTTGGTTCTCCAAAATATGCTTCTTCACAGCTTCCATAATAGGGAAAATGCAGGAGAAGAAAAATTCACTGTATTTTCAGAAAGGCAGCAGATAAACCAAGTGGGTTCAGTGATTGCTTTCTTTGCATCTGAGAAAATAATAAATTTCATTAAAATTTGGGTACTTCAAAGAACTCACCCAACTAAATTATGTTAAACCATCATGGAAGATATATAGAATGTATTTTCAAAATCTTTTCTTCATTAAAATTAATATGGATTGGTCTTTTAAAAACCTGTGTTTAAGAGTCCTATTCAGAATTTGCTTGGCCATTGATGCACTCTGTAGCCGAGATGTCAAAGCACGTCAGATCTAACAACTGTATCCTTTAGAGGAACACAGGTTCAAATCTTTCCAGAGAGTGCATATTTTTCTTGAATAAGATTTCTCAAATATTCAGGCTGGTAGATGGAAATAAATATACTGCTTAATAAATAAAAGGGGCATCTATTCAAATATGAGTATCCACTAAAAATAATGTTTAAGTAATAAAAATTACAGAGTAAGTAACCTATCTTACACTTACTCCAAAGCCGATTCCAGCTTACAAAAAAAACAAAAAAAAACCATCCTTACTACTAATTGATCTATTAATTGTTTATACGTACTGGCTTGCCTGAAGTTTGATTTCAGTAAGGCTGAATGTGTTCTCTTTTTTCTCATTAGGGGACAGATACAAAAATCTTGTTACTGATTATCTGCATCCTATTATACTCATAATTTACTATCTACAGCTTGTAAGTGTTATTTGCTTACTACTCAGCTACTATACCTGCACAAATCTGGTAAGATTGTTTTCTTAAAACTGGAATAATAAATTTGTTATATTTTAGAAAATTTATAATTTGCGATTGTCAGTGCCTATAAAATAGAGTCTTAATTTCCCATGTTAAACTGACCAGCCATTTTCTAGAAAAAGAAGAAAGCTTACAGAGTGGTAACCAACATATATGGCCATACCTTTTCTTTTTTTTTTTGGTTCACAGAAAAATCCAAATTGTTTTTCTACAAACACTCACACTATTTGTGTGTAAAGGCTAATTAGTTCCCAAAAATCTGAGGAATTAATTTCTTGTGCTGAGGTGTTTTCTGTAAAGTGCAAATATTTTTCAAAGTGGTAGTTCAGGTGTCAGCAGAACAATAGCAATTACAAGCAATTATTCCACCCGTAGTCTCAATCTGACTCTGATTTAATAGCACATTCAAGAAAGAAATAGTAAGTTATTTCCAAGAGAGCCAGCAATATTGAAGACATATTTATTAATTCCTTTGATAATTGATGATAAACTTAATGACTTTATGTTAAAAAAAAAAAAAGTTTACATCCAGGTCAAATAAGAAAAGCAATCAAACATGTTTCATGTCCAATAATAAAAATATAAGTATTTCCTTGTTAGAGGTTAATATCTATTTTCTTGATCCTTATTGCCCTCATAAATTCATCTTTTCTCTATTCACGACTGGATAAGAGTTAAATAACAAGGTAGACTAGCATCTCTAGACTTGGTTCAGCCAATATTAACTGATGGGGTCCAGAATAATTTCTCATTATAAGATTTAGTCTTGTGTTCATCTTAGTCTTTACAATAATAAACATTTTCATTTTTATTCCGGTTAAATACTTATAATTCTTCTTTTATGTGCCATGTCCCTGCAGGACATGGGTGATGATGGCTCTCTACAACTTTCTGTCCTTCGTAGCTCTTAGCAATAGCTCTGTTCTGCCAACCATTTACACAAGTCCATTAGGTAGCTTATTTCTCTTCTTTCTTCTGTCCTTCTTGCTTTCATTATATCCTATGTGTGTCAAATTCTCCAAGCCCTCTTTCCTCATTAGAAAAAAATCTATTATTATTTATAACTGTAAGTGTAAATGTCATTTCTGTGTCCATTTTCTTTAAAATTTTGTTGTTGCTCACGTGTTCGGTCCACGATATTCTCAGCATCCTTCTGTAGAACTACATTTCTACTGCTTCAAATCTATTTATCATATACAATGAGATTGTCCAGCATTTACTCCCATATACTGATATTACATGACAGTTCAGTATTCAGTACTTTTTTCTTTGTTTCTAACAAAATTGTCCTGTTTCTTAATACTTAACTTAGCTTTTGTAAGTCATCTTTCCATCTTCCAATGCACCTATGAATTTCTGTGCTACAGTTTTCCTCATTGGTTAAAAGCCTTTCCTAGATAAATTTTTGTACTTGTTTGATTTTGGCATCACCAGTTGCATCTAGGGTTGTTCCTTTTGCTGACAATTTTACATTCTCTCTTCTTACAATTGATTCTAAGTCCTTTTTTCTTGCTTTCTTGTACTGTCATTTACTTTACATGTTTGCATATTCATCAGAATGTCCAGGTAAATATGCTTATAACACTTAGATGTGTCGGTGCTTCAATGGATAGCAACTAAGAATGAGTAAATGTGCAAACCAAGTTCAAATTCCAGTTCATTACATTCACTTTTTGCACAAACCTAAAAGTATGAATCAATCTTTTCTTCCATCTATGTGGTTAATAGTAGGGCAGACTGAACTCTTCAGCTTTGGTTGGTAACTGTTCTAGCATACCTATGAACGATAATGGTTATGTCCCCATTCACATGAATACAGTAGTAAATACTGTATGTTGGTCTGCAGTTGGAGATTCATTCTGAAATTCACTTGACTCACTTCTAGCAGTTGACTACTTCTACACGCCATTGGCAAATCTTATATGTGTTGTTCATGTCCTAAGTATTAGCATTCATTACCAAACTTTGTGTGATTATTCTATTCAGTAACCTTTTCTAGGTTACAACAGTAACCAATGTAGGAGAAGGATAACTCTGAATTCAAATTCCATTTGGACATGGGGCTGATGATTCCATACTTGTAAAAGCCTACTTACTATGGAAACAATAGTGTAGCCTGTTGCAAGCTGTAGCCTCATACTCCAGTGGGGTCTACAGGATTTGAGTAAGTGATGCTTATTACAGCCAATTCCTCAATTTAAAAAAAAACAAAGCAATCGCCTTTGCATCTGAATGATATAAAATATATTTTATAATATTAGGAAATGTCTGAAGTTGTCAAGTAAACTGTTATTTTTAGCTTATATCAAAACATTTCTTTATCTAAAGGTTTGGACTTGTTCAATCTGTTAGAAATGTTCTTGATACTTAAGTGCTACAAACAAAAGTCATGTCATTTGTTAAAACAATCATAATGTCCCGATAAAACCATGATTGACTGCTTTTTTAGACTTTGCCTAAGCTTTTGGTACTCAAAGGCTCAAAATGCTCAATCAATTGAACTAGCCGTAAAATCACTGATATTCAAGTGATTGAAATATTGCCGGAATTTTATTTTTATCCTTTATTTGCCATCTCCAAAAGATACAGTCTCCCGATGAATTCTTTTTACTGCCTCGTCAGATCAGACAAAATCTCTGACACAGTCAAGATGGGAATTTCTCTAACAGACAAAATTCATGGTGGTTGACTTCACCTGAAGCAAAGAATCAGTCAGATTATGAAGCAACTTTCTCATTTTGTAACCATGCGAAAATTCCTTTCTTTTAAGCAGACCAACCACTTAAAAGATTCTTTAAAAATCAAGAGTTATCAGTGTTCTAACAATCAGTTGATCAGTCAGCGAGATTGCAATAAAAGCAAAAGTTATCTGAGAGGGGAACTTTGAGAAACAAAAGCTCCTCAATTCAAATGAAGCTCAGATTAAAAAAAAAAAAATATGATTTGGGGTAATAAAACATTTTTGATTTGGGGTAATGTTCAAATAAAAAAAGAAATTTTAATTTTTTTATTTATTTTTTTGATCTCACAAAAACAAGTCTAAAAATTATCTAGAAGATTTTTTTCCATAAAACATTCACCCAATAGAAAGCCTAAGAGCCACTCAATATAGATTGTTACAGAGTGAGGTTGTTGTATGGACATAAGAGAACGAAATAGGTAAAGATAAGTAGGATAGATCATTGTCTGTTGTAAGTGGGGAAGCATCCTCTTGAGAGTCTGATCCACAAAGTACTGATTTTGAAGAAGTTCTTGGAGTGAAATTTCTCACTGACCAATGGAATACAAAAGGAATGGATATAATTCACAAGTTATCGAAGACTCCTTCATAGTATCTCTTCAGTATATTCAACTGACAGTGGTTTCAGACATGAAATTCTTGCAAGACTTGGAAGCAAAATAAAAATAAAGGATAGAGTTCTTACGTGATGACTTCAAAATAAACATAAGAGCAGATGGATCTTTTTACATGTAATCAGAAAGAGAGATTTGAGATTTTGAAATTATAATATGGAAAGAGGGTTTGGAGAATTTAGCACTCACAAGATATGCTTCATGCAAAAGAAGCAGAGACAAACAGTTAGTTACATACCAAATAAGCATGTGTAAATGGATGGCAAAACATGGACCTGAAGAGATAGTAAGGATCCAAACACTGCCTTGAGGACAGGAAGTTATGGAGAGCCGTGATCACCTATGTCCAAAGGGATATGGCACATTTCTTGACATGATTTTAAATAAATTAGAAACAAGTTGCCAACTTCTTTCACATGCTATGTCCTTTCAAGACGATCATGGCTCTCCACAACTTCTTGAATAAAAATGTCAGCTTTATTTTCTTGAGTAAACCATTTGTGCCAGGAAACTTTATTTTAAAATATGTAAGCATTTTGACATGTACATTGCATTTGTAGTTATAAATGGTCGGGGGGGGGGGGCACCTCGAGGGGGTGTAATGGCTAGCAAGCTTGTCTCGCTAGAACAATTACGAGTGAGTAGTGAGTTCAATCCTCACTGGGTGCCCCCTACTATTGGCCTTGTGCCACATCTAAGCTACGCTTGGAAAATCACTAAATGGTGGTAGGGGATGTCAGTTTCTCCCCTGAAGTATATCCTTTATACCCCCCCCCCATTACTTAATAGGTTCTTTAGTTGTTCCAAATGAGCAAGCTTGTCATGCAGTGTCTAAGCTCTCTGCTCAGGCATGATGTTTCAAAAGAAAGAATTTCTGCTGCTTTGATTGCTGGATAAAAACCTCTTGACTTTGTGTGGCTTGGCTTTGTGGCCACATCACATTGAAACACTAGTTCCTGCACAATCACCAAAGTTACGCAATGTTGAGCCTGGTAAGTGCTTAGATGAGTGACTGCTTAGGAATACTAGGTGCTGTAAGCTTAGATGTATGGGTGGGATAATAGATAATGGCTTGGAATTGTTAATCAGAGAGCTGTGTTCTAATTCAAGTTGGGTTCGTTATATTCATTTACATGCAAATAACTTTGGGAAAGGTATGAATCCACCTCCTCTCCCCCAGTTATGGGTTAATTAGTAAAACGTATGTCATTTAATCATTATTATCTAAAAAAAAATTTTCTGGTTTTAAATAACCTACAAAGGGCTGATAAGCCATAAAAAATGAATCAATCAATGAAATACTGATTTGCTACACAGGCATGACTTTTAGATTTATTTGCATTCTCTGGAACATAAATGTATATAAAGTACATTGGCCACAAATTGAGGGATCAGTTCAAGTATCGATCTTAATATAGTATTGATCCCCCATTTTATACCCCATTATAATTTCTTGTTTGTTGATAAGCTATAGAAAATGAGTCAATCAATCAATAAAATACTCATTTGCTACACAAGCATGTTTTTTAAATTAATTTATATTCTCTGGAATATAAATGTATAGAAAGTAACATGACCACAAAGTGAGAGATCAGTTTATATACTGATCGTACTAGAGAAGTGATCCCTCACTTTATATCCACATTACAATTTTTTGTTTATCAAATTCAAAATATTGTATGAATCCACATCTTCTCCCCCAGCTATGAGTAAATTAATAAGGCTTGTATCACCCCAAATTCTTATAATCTAAAATATTTTCTGGCTTTAAATAACCTGCAAAGGGGTGATAAGCTGTAAAAAACAAATCAATCAATCAATTGAGCAGCTCTTGGGCCTTGTATTTGGTGAAAAATTTTGGAAGAAGAATCTATAACAGTTACATGTTGACACATTTTCTCAGGGTTTTTGTTTTAGTTATAGAAACTGCAATAAAAAAAATTAAAATCTTATGCATTCATTAAATCTAGGCTTCAATAGAAAATACAATGTGTTTATTTTTACGTTAAAGGCAACCTCGAGAGGCACTCAAAGTAGAGAGTTACTGAATGAGGTGTGTGACAGAAATGGAAGAAGATGTGAATATGATGAGGCTAAGGAGGATTGATAATGACTGACTCTTGACTTGAAGAGGTCAGAATTGTAGTATTTAGAAAAAGTTTGGAAAAAAGATGTCTGGATTGAGCTTCCTCTTTACAAATGGTATACAAAGGAAAGGGGGCTGATTCAAATCTGTTGATGTAGCATGGTGAATCTTCGCTGTAAAGATCTGAACTGCTGGAACTAAAGAGTAGTGCTCATCTGAACATTTGCAATGGAAATGACAAGTGAGTAGCAATATGCTTGCAATATTATGCCTGTGAGGAAAGAGACTGTAGAATAGAAAATGAGTGATCAACAAGAATGCATAAAAGATTTTAAATCTTATCAAGGCTACAAAGTGAGATATCTTTATTGGTTATGCATCCTGATATCCTCTTCTTAGTAATGAGGTATTCCATTGTGATGGTAAAAAGAAACATTCTTCTTTTATGTCACATATCTTTTCAGGATGTGGGTGATCATGACTCTCCACAATTTCCAGTTTTTTGTTGCTCTAAGTAACTCTTACCTCTTTACAATTATAATTTTTCTTTATAGTCCTTGTCCTACTATTCATTTTCTTAGAACATTACTCTACACCAGTGTTTCCCAAAGTGGGTGATAGTGCACCCCCCTTTGGGGCTCTGTTATGTTGAAAGGGGGCACTGGGAGTTTTTTTTTTATTTCATTTTGGAGGCACTGAACATACTCGAGTGGTAGTAGGCATGTATCCATTTTTTTCAGATTTTCAAAAATTATTCAATATTGGCTACAAGAGGAAATTTCCGAAAGTGCTGTGGAAAGCTATCAAACTTTACCTCATTGCTTTTTCAACTTCCTATTTGGCTAAATGTGGTTCTAACCCAGTTACAGAGCTTCTTATTAAACAAAGAAACTGCCTGAAAATTACAAAACAAGGAGATCTACAATGACTTCTAAGCAGCATGGAACTTAGAGTAAGAGACTTAGCCAGTAAACACCCAAGTCAACCATCACAGTGAAAACATTGAGATAATCTATCAAATAAAAGATTTTTTTTTTAGGATTTTAATCATTGGCATTTCTAATAGAAATGAAAACGATATTAAAATTATTTTTGCACTAATACCTAAGTGTTATCTTGTAAAGGAAAATAAATTCAGTATAATATTCAAAATTTAATTTGACAGGGTGGGGGTGTTGACAAAATATTTGTGCCTAAAGGGGGCACTAGTTGAGAAAAGGTTGAGAAATGCTGCTCTACACCATAAAGCAAACATGCCTTGTGTTATCATAGATACGGAATATCTCATTAGTAAGGAGAGGAGATCAAACTGCTAATACAATGGTTTTGTTTCTTTTATTTATTTGGAATATTTTTACATTTAATGATTTAGAAAGCAGAATTCTTTTATTCCAAAATAACATCAATATTGAAATCTGTTTTCATATCTAAATATGAAAAAGATTTCAGTATTGACATAATAAATAAGTAAATCATGAAAAATATAGCGAATACAATTGAAAAATTAAGCCATCATTTTTTATGGTAGAAGATGTGTTAGCTTTTCTTCATTTATTTTTACTTTTTATGATTTAAAAAGAATAAATTCTTACATATTACTTACTATATTACTACTTACTATCTTACAGAATTATTTGTCTAGATAAAAATGCCAGATTAATCCAAGAAAATAAAACTAATGCAATTGCAAAATGACTTCAATTTACTGATGCTTTTTATAAGGTCTGATTAAACTGGTTCTATCATATATTTCTCTCTCTCAAATAATGAGAAGACAACCCTCAAATAAAAAAGAGGAAGAAAAAGAAAAGACTGAACCCAGACAAAAAAAAACAAAAAAAACAGCATAAGTTTAGTGGTCCAGAGTCTAGTCATTTGTGACTATAAATCTATAAAAATAAGAAAGGCTCCATGCATAACTTCCAATATATATATATATATTCATGAATTATTCATACATAAAACAAATACAAAGGTTAATGATTAAATGGCGAGAAATCCATCTTCGCGAACAATTCAATAATATACAAAAACCCCGAATCTGTTTATGAATGAAAAGATCCTGTTTTATAAATTTCCATTGCATTAGATCTTTCTATTTTACAAGCTTTCGGCTGTTCCTACAGACATCCTTGTTTTTGTTTGTTCACTTATTACTGAGAGTATAAACAAGAACACAATCTATTTCATACCTGAGGATGTCTGTAGGAACAGACGAAAGCTTGTAAAATAAAAAGATCTAATGCAACGGAAATTTATAAAACAGGATCTTTTCATTCATAAACAGATTCAGGGTTTTTGTATATTATTGAATTGTTTGCGAAGATGGATTTCTCGCCATTTAATCATTAACCTTTGTATTTGTTTTATGTATGAATAATTCATGAATTTGTAAATTAATTGCACCTTTATTGAAATATATATATATATATATATATATATATATATATATATATATATATATATAAAATAAAAAAAAGAAAGGAACATCGAAAAATAAAAAATTGTGGCTAATCAAAAAAATGATCACAAAGAGACATTTGATGTTAGCCAAAACCAGGCTTTGTGCCAGCAGTCTGGGAGCCTTGTGAAAAAGGATATAAACAAATAGTCAAGACACAGAAGAAGAGAAGGGGACCACCAGAGAAACCAGCCACATGTGTCAAGTTTATCGATCATCTGCTTAAAACATTTTTCTACCCTTGTTAGAGCTGAGAAAGGACAGCAGATTGACACCGTATCTATTTCCAAGATGACAACTACTACCAAGGTCCGACTTCTAAACTGTCAACTACTGAGCCGAAACAGACTTTCCCCTGACTGCTACCAAGATCGAATTTCAAAACAAACTCTTGCTAAACCTAATATCAAAGGACTCACTCCAATCTAAATCAAATATATACATAAATTATTTATTTCTAGCTTATATCCAGTTCATTTTATTTCAAAGTTTCCAATAAATAACACCAAGAATATCCTAGAATTCTATCATCTTAAAATTTTACATTTGAGACATTAAATATATTTTTCCAATTAGTGGATCAGCTTATTACTTATTAACAAAAGAAAACTGATCCCCCATTTTTAATTCAGTAAATCTTTTTCTTAATAATAACTTACCCATGCTGTAAGAAACAGACAATATATTTTTTCTAATTATTATATTATCACGTGGTAATTCCAGAAGGAAATTTAACTACTTACATGTGCACACCTTCTAATTGTGGTAAAGATTTAACAAAATAAGCCGTGACTTTCATGCATGGAAAAGTCACAGCTTATTTTGTTAAATCTTAGAAAAAGATATATTTAAAGACATGTAAGTCGTCTTTAAATATATCTTTTTCTAATAATTATATTAATATGTAGTAATTACGGAAGGGGATCAGTTTATTACTTAATAACAACAATACGTTGTGTCCAGTAGAACCATCGATTAATACAATTTTATATATGCTGTAACAATAGAAATATAGTTTTAAGGTCTGCTATATTATTTATGGGATAACGTGATCAATATCAGGTATAGAGTGTATATTTCTTCAACTATATTTCGACGTATGAGGATCTGACAGCTTATTGATTCAGTTATAAAATTTTGTGTGATACTCTTAAGTGGCACTTAAGACCCGCTAGTGATTTACAAAGGAGGCCACATATGAAGCAAGAGTGAGGATTGTGAGATGAGATCACTGTTAGATTGGCTGACCTTTTAGATCTTGCTCTCACTTCTTGAAGATGATTCTGACAAGCAGATTGAAAACTGCCGAGTCCACTAAAACACGTTGATCTCCATTCTACCCACTACAAGGCTAAGTGCTTGAGGGTGTTATGAGGTATATTGACAGCTGTCATGTGGATAAGAACAAATCAAGGAATCAAACTGCCAGAAAACCCACACATGTGATTTGATTAAAGTGGTGAAGGCTCATATGAGAGAGAGAGACAGAGAGAGAGAGAGAGATTATAAAAATATTTTTTTATCAAACTCTTGTGGGAATCTTAAGTTGAATTTTTAATCTCAGAAGTGTCATCTAATTTTGAATCATTAACATTTTCGATGAAAACATCGCAAGGACAGTTTCATCAAGTCCAAAATTGAATCAACTGTCAATTGAACTCTGAAGAATTTGAAAATATAATCTAGAATTATCAAGAATTCAAAATAAATATCCACTTTTGTCTGTACCCGTTTTTATTGTCTATGTTTGAAAATTCTGTTTGCTTTTCTCACAAAATTAGAGATGAAAGATGTAAACATTCTATTTGCCAAATTGAAAACTTGTCTTGAGGAAACTATAATTTTATTTGTCTAAATGCAAACAAATTAATAAAATATTTGTTGACAATATATTATGAAAGAGCAAGCTTATGTTACATACAATTTGTGTTGGTGTAAGTGAATGTTAAAACAATATAAACTTTTAAAACAAATATTCCTCCCACTCAAATGTATTCATGAAATAGTAAAAATTAATAACTTTGGAATATTCCTATTTTAGTGGAATTCTGAGAGACTACAGGTTGGAACAAAAGAGCATAGCATTTTTCAAGAATTACAATTCGAACATGACATACATATATATATATATATATATATATATATATATATATATATATATATATATATGTGTGTGTGTGTGTGTGTGTGTGTATTCTGAAAGATTATATTTCAACACCATTTTCTATCTTGTTTATCAGTCATGAACAACCTCGGCAATCAAGCAAAGTTGAATCATGCCTTATGAACTCAAATTTCTTCTGACATTCTCAAAACATTCATATCTGCTGAGTTTTGTATTCTAATCTAAACAAAGCCATTTCTAAAGAAATAATGGATTTTTTATTTATTTATTAATCCGACAGACTTCACCAGTCAGTCAGTTATATACCATGTGTGATACATGCTTAGGCGATGATGTATCTTTTGATGCATGACTGACGAAGCAGATTTTTTTCCCCGCAGTAGGTCAGATTTCATCACTGAAACGTTATTTTTGTGCATACTCATATTTGAGTAGACAATTTGTTTACTTATTAAGCAATATATTTATTTATTTTCATCTACCAGCCAGAATCTTCATGAAATCCTATTAAAGAAAATCAAGAATCTTTCAAGAAATTTGCACTTATAAGGACCTATTCGACTTGGTTCATTTGGTAAGACTGTTTGTGGGCTGAGTTGGTCTAAAGGATAGGATCTAATGACAGTTTCTCCTGCTAAGGGGGACAAAGGTTTGAACCCTGCTTGGGGACCACATCTTTTCTTTAATAAGATTTCTTGAATATTCAAGCTGGTAGATGAAAATAAATAAACAGAATTGTGGGTATCCATTAAAAAAAGTGATAAAATCTGTCAGATTAATAAATAAAAAAAATCGATTATTTCTTTACAAATTGTTTTGTTTAAATTTGGATTAGAAACTGAGAATTATGAATGTTTAAAGAATCTTTGAAGAAATTTGCATTCATAAGGCTCTATTTGACTTTGCTATATAATTTATTTATGTATTGTGGATTTTAAATGTTTTTATATTAAAAGGAAAAATGGAGTAAAATAGAAAGAATTTTCATCATTTGATTCTCTTTTATTTCTTGAAAGGAAGAAACAATGTACAAGCAGCAAAAAATATATGCGCCATTTACAGAGTTGGTGCCATAGCTATGAGTATTGTTTATAAGCAATTCACTAAGTTAAGGAAAAGAAATTTCAATCTGGAACACAGAGAATGATCCAGCAGGTCTTCAGTCATTGATGATAAGTAATATGAAAGGCTGATTAAAAATAATCCAGATCAAATGACACAGGACATCACAGAGATACTCCACATAACACTTATGAGTCTTGTAAGAGAAAAAACTTGCATATGTGAATCACTATGATGTTTCTTTGACTCACAGTCTAACAGAAAAACATTTTCATTTGCAATTCTCTGCTTAGACGTAACAAAAACAACCCATTCATGAAAAAAACAATCACAGGTGATGAAAAATGAATTGTTTACAAAAATATGTAGCAAAAAATGTCCAAAGGAAAATGGAATGAGTCACCATTAACCATTCCAAAAGTTGGTCTGCAACCAAAGAAGATGGTGCTGTGTATCTGGAGAGATTGGAAACTCTTTGTGTATCACAAGCTCTCTCTGTAAAATCAGATGCTGATTCAAACAAGTACTGTTCTTAACTGGATTTTGATTAAAGACAGAGATTGATGCAAAGCATCTGGAATTGGTAATTAGAAGGGTATCATCTTCCATTAGGGTAATGCCAGAAATCATATATCTTCAAGAAAGACTTTTCATTTTTTTTAAAAAATTCATTTTAAACCTTAGGTATCTTGAATCTGTGGTGGTAGCTATGTAAAAACCACTTAGACTAGTTCATCACCTAGAAATATGCCAAATTCTAGGAGGATAGAATTATGAAGTTGTCTCAAAGATGGCAAAAGGTAATGGAACCAAATGACACATATGTGTGTGACTAAATTTATTTACAAATATCTAAAAGGTCTGACAAATTGACTTAAAGAATGCTATGAACTGTTATTCCAAAGCCAATAATTACCTGATTTTGTTTGTATCGTCTGAATTAAAATGCACCAATTTGGATTCCTTTAAAAAAAAAAAAATAAAAGAATCTAAAATTTATAAAATTACTGAACACTAAAATTTGTCATAATTATTTCAAGTTAAATGGAATTAATTTTCTTTAGCATCTTGAGAATCTTTAAAGCATTGCAAAAAAAAGTTTCATGAAAATGGAAAACGAATCTAGAAATTTAGGATTGAAGTTAACGGATAACAAAACATCAGCCATCAAGGATAATTTTAATCTTAAAAATTCTTTATGACATAATATCTAAGTGTGAAATAACTTGTGTAATAAAATTATAATACAGTATGTAATTATTAAACATCCTTGACTATCTTAACAAGATTCAGATCAGATAAAGAATTGCTGCAATATCGGGACTGGTGCTACACAATCTTTACTGTCCAGCCTTGACAGAGTTCAAAAATATCTATGAGGCCATGCAGTTGATGAATTATTTCCCACCCTGCAACCTCTAACCAACAGGCAAATGGTGCCATGTTCTTCATTGCTATTACTGTAGCATACATCCAAACAAACTATATTCCTTAGTTCCACCAGTTCAGACCTTCACAGCTAGTGCCATGCCATGTTTACAATGTTAAATAATTCCCTATTCCTTTCATATTCCTTTGGTAAGAAGAAAGTTTCACTCAGCATTGTCCACTGAATTGTCACTTTGTGGAATGAACTGTTGAGAGGGTGACTTCAGGACCATGACAATCTTCAAGTCTAAGATCAACCAATATCTATCCTACATATCCTAATAATATGCACATTACTTTCTTCTGTTTCTCCTTGCAACAATTCTTACTCAGTAACTCTCTACTTTGACTGGCTCTCGGGCATTGTATTGGCTGATCTAATGAAAAAAAGAAAAGGAAAGAAAGATAGAGAAAAATGAAAGAAAGAAAAAAAAGGAAGAAAATTAAAGAAAAAAGAAAGAAAAAGAAAAAAACAAAGAAGCCAAAAAGAAAAAAGAATGAAAAAGAAAGAAAAAAAATGAAAGAAAAATAAAGAAAAAAGGAAGTAGAAAAAAAGAGCAAAGAGAAGAAAAAAGAAAAAAAAAAGAAAGAAATAAGAAAAAAGAGAGACAAATTTATTTGTAAATGAAAATAATTCCTGAGAATGTCCACAATAAGTAACCATCTTGACTAGAATCTTTCATAATATCTGAAAATTTGACAAAATGATTGGATACCAGAAACAGATACGTTTTTCTGATTTGGTGGTTTACAGACCTGATGGAAATTGTGGACTGAAGCTAAATTCTCAGGTTATCATTTTTTACTTGATTACATGATCTTATAAGACTTTCTAATCCCAATTATCCCATCCCCCCGCCACACTTTTGTGGTTTTTCAGTTCATTGAAGAAGCCATTATGGAAAGAGCTGGTCATCTCATCAGAAATGAAAGACTAGGTAAAAAAGTCAGATAATTTTATCTTTAACACCCAGCACAGCGTCTACGCTAGTAGTTCTCAACCTATTTTGCTTGATGCCCCCTTTTTACCATAGGGTCAGGATGTCATTCCCCCACCCCTTTTCCAAGATTGTCTGAATCAAAAGTTGCATTCCAAATAATATACATGTATTATTGAAAATTTTCATTCTTTTCCCTATTAATACATATATATGGATTATTTTTGTAGTGGCAAAAAACACCATAGTTAGTGGAAAGAAAACTTAGCATGAGATCTGAGTTGCACAGACCAATGCACATTGCAGGTTGTGCCATCTTCGAGAGTTCAAAAAGTTAACATTTAGATTCTACCCATCTGTGGATCCAATACCCACCACCCCCAAGACACACCAAAACCCTGAAGTTCCCCCCTGGTTGAGAACACCTGGTCACCACAATAATCTTTCAAAGAAAAGATCATATTTCAAGCTTATTGAGATTTTTCTTAAAGGTTTTGTAAACATTATAATGTAGACAACATGGGCAGTTCAAATTGGTGTAATGGTTAGTAAGCTTGTCTCACTAGATTAACTAAAACTGGTTTGTGAATTCAATTCTCACTGAGTGCTCCATACTTTGGGCCTTGTATCACATCTATGCTTATAAAATCATTAGGGCATTTTGACATGGTGTAATGTTTAGCAAGTTTGACTTATGATTTTTTGTTGTATATGAATGGCAATGCATTCTTGGGAAATATAGTGGGAAGTGGTTTCCTGTTAATTTCTAAATACTTTGGAATTCAGAGTTTTTCTTCTCTTAGACTGGTTGTGCAATTCAAGGCTTAAAGAGCCGAGTCTACTATTTAATCCATATTTGGCGGGAAGAAGAGATGGATTCACATTTTTCCTTTTGTGCAAAAGTGAATGCAACAGCTTACACCAGATTTTGAACTCAGCTCACCGATTTTACTTCCTGAACCCACACCTCCCCATATTGTGCATAATTAATCCATCAAGTGTTGCAGAAATTTCTCCCAGTACAAGGCTCGAGAGTTACTCAAGGTAGAGTGTTACTTTGAAAACAGTCATGATGAATGAGGAGTGATATGAGTAAAAAGAGTGGTGTTAAGCAGTGAGGATAAGGAGGATAGATAACAATTGAACTTTGACTTGAAAGGTGAGAGGTAAAGAGATACTACTGACTCTTTAAACACAGCAATTTGACTAAAAAAAATCAACTTTTTTAATGAAAAATTTGGTAGTTAAAAAATTGTTCTAGCTATTTTAGACAATATCATTCACGGCACACATAGCCCTTGTTTTTTTTTTTTCATGAAATTACTTTCTGTAGTCTGAATGAAGTTTACAGCAGTTGCTACAGGATTCAAAAAACCCAGGATGCGGCTGATGGTGAAACAAAGTTAGATATTGTTATAATGGAGCAGAAATAATGCACTTTGATTAGATTCGAAAAGAGAAAAAGACAATAAATTAACTTTCCTCTTACTTAGTAGTCATTGAAAAATGAAAAGAAGAAAAAAATATTAAAAGACATTGATTGACCAAAAATAAAGGGAATACTGACTCTGTAATTATTTCAAGAACAACCAGACAGGATAATTTGTTGGAAGCTATTTGGGTTTTTAAAACATAAAAATCAAGATGAAAAGGAAGAATAAAAAATGCCTTGTATGAGTAATTCATTTTTATTTTCTTTTTATCAGTTGAAAGATTAAAGATATACATCAAAATTCCAATAAAGTTTTTTTTTAAATTTTTATTTAGAAAAGAAAGAAACAATGGAAGGATTAAGTTGCTAATTTTTACTTTATTTACTTGATTTCTTTGTTTGTTTTACACGCACTATACAAGGCTTGAAAGTTATTCAAAGCAGAGGTTTATTGTTAAAAGAGTCAGGAAGAATGAGGTGCAAAAAATGAGTGAAAGTGGACATATTAGGAAGGGAGGATAGATAAATGGTTGACCCTTGACCTGAGAGTCTTTTACACAAAATAGCAGTTCTTGAGAAAATGTTGCCTGGGTAGAACTTCCTGCTTACAATTGGAATATGGAAGAAATGAGAGTGATTTGACTCTGAAATAGCAGAGTAAAGGGCTGAACTGATGGAACTAAAAAATGAAAGTCTTTGGAATATTTGCCATGGAAATAGCAAAAGAATAGTGATAGGCTTGCAGTTTTATGCCTTTATGGAAAGATGCTGCAGAATGGATAATAAATCACCTCCGCAAGACTGTGTAAACATACTGAACTCTGATGAGTGAAGATTGAGTAGCTCCAGTCTGGATATGATAGCAATGTTCCAGTTTTGTTTTAATCTGATTCGTTGTATTTGGTACCAGGTGATAAAAAAAGAGAAAATAAAAACCGAAAATTTTACAAAAATATTTTTTTTAAATTACACAAATAAAACAAAAATTTTGTTGTCTTCAGTAAATCATTTTTTTAAAATACCTCATCTCTTCAGGAGATAGGGAAGGATCATGATTTTTTTGAAGATTCTTTTTTATTGTCTGTGAATTTCCATGTATTATTGAGAAATATAGTGAAGTAGTTTTTCCATTGCCTTCTCTGCAGTTTGGATTCAGAGTTTTACTTCTCTTAGAATGATTGCCAGTCAAGTCTAAAGAATCTAGTCCATCCTGCTATTTAACCTATAGCTGGTGGGAGAAGTGATGGATTCATATCTTTTCAATAGGCATTTGTGAAAAAGTGAATGCAACCAGACCAGAATTTGAACTTCACTTGTTGGTTTTCCTTTCCATATCAATATTCATTTCACTATCTGCCTATCTTACAATTGGATAATAAACTTCTAGATGCATGTGAAATGAAATTCTATAGTAAATGAACTACTGAATTCAGTTCATAATTTTTCTTCTTTTTTTTTTTTAATTTGGTTCATCCAAAGCAAGGCAGTAAAGCCACTAAGACACAAAGGATTACTGGGCATAGAAGAATTAGAAAACAAAAACATTATGAAATTGCAAGAACAATAGAAGAGTAATCAGGATGATTGACATTGCATTTAAATTTTTGAAGTGTGAGAGAAGAAATTGTCAGCATGGAACTTAGTTACATCTCGCCAATTCAATTGTAAATTGATAAGACTTTGTTGCCAATCTAGTATTGTGCTTAAATTAATAAAATCTAGGTATCACAGAGGAAAGTACATAGGAACAATGACCATGACAGTATTTATAGAAAAGACAGATTGAAGATATGATACAACGGTGGGAAAGTGACTAAAGCCAAGATGCCAGGTCCAGATCAATAATATTGCTGAGTCGTTTTTAGATTTTATCAAGAATCTCTAAATATATAGCAGGAGCACCAGACCATCTGTGGCAGCAATATAGAAACATTTAATGAAATTAAAGATAAGTGTTCATGATTATTTATACTATTTACATGCAGACTATTGTCCACAGCACTCATCAGCAGGCAGGTTAGGTTTAAGGCTCCAAGTTATCCACAGGGAATTGTCCCACAGGACAATAGTGTAGTGGATTAAAGCATTGGTTGGTAAAATTGCATGATTAGTTCCTGGGCCAGGCGATGTACTTACTCTGAAAACAGGCAAGCAATAACTGAGTAGTATTAAAATGAGTAGAAGGAATGTGAACAGTTCAAAATTCCCTGTAGATTACCTGGATTGTAATACACCTGATGAAGATGATAAAAACAACAAAGATGAGGACAATCGTCTGCATGTAAACTCCTCATCCCAGAAATTCAGACATAACCTCTATATGATGTCAAGAACTGACTTGAGACTGTCTTCATATTACACACATGACCCTACCCCCATCACTGCAACCATGTCATCGAAAATAATTTTTTTAAAAAAAATCAATATTTTTCATTTCGGACAAATGTTGTGAAATGAATTCTAATCTACAACATTTGTTCCATAAAAATTTATTGGGTTTTCCACAAGTAGACATGTTAATAATGTTGACAGATAAGGCATTTAAAAAGAAAAAAATCTAAATTTGCTGATGACTGAATGCTTGAGTTCAATAATGTTTCTGCAACGTAAAAATTTTTACAGACAGCCATGACTGACTGCAAACACGGTTATCAGTGAATGTTAGTTTCAAGATATTTCATGGAGTAATTACGTACATTTTTCTGCTAGATTTTTGTGAAAACAAAAAGCATCCTTCAAACATTTATAGCCAGATGCATTCACAATATAAAAAATAACTAAAAAAAATCACAGTATTTATTCTTGGTTATTTTTTCCATGTGATTCATGCCAGGAAATAACAGAGGTCAGAAATGAATCAGAAGTCCATCAGTAAACTTTTATCAAAGAGGAGTTGATCTGTGGTGACCCCAATAGGTACTGAGATTACCCTAAGAGATACCAAAGTATCTGCTTTTATTCAGCTACCTGTTTATGTAGTAAATGATTCACACCAGGAAATAATGTCAAACCTTTGAAAAAGGAGCAGTTGATCTGTGGTGACGCCAATATATACTGGGTTGATGAAGATGCCAAATTAAGCTTTATATTTGATTTCACATCAGAATGCCCAAAAAGCTAGGTGCCTCAGACAGCTGACCTAAGAGGCAAACCGCAAAGGCATCAAATAGGTGTCAGTAGGTGTGCTGACATAAGCAAATAATTCAACCTAGGTGAACTTTAGAATAGACAAAGACACAAAAACTGGATGACAGCATGACTTATATAGCATCCATAACATCCTCATGAGAAGATGATTGAGATTTTGAAGAAAGTCTTAAAACCACATACCCTACTTGGCCAAGGTTAATTTGATTGGATCCAGAAGTAAATAAACAAATATTTTTATGCTTACATTTAAACTCACGTTCCTCATCAGATGTTAGCAGATGAAAACTACATAAGTATAGCCACAAATTCAAGAACATTATTTTTTTTATATTTGTTAAAAAAAAAAAAAAACTTTCAAAAAAAGGTAAAAAACAAAACAAAAAGAATCAAAGTTTCAGGAATGTGGAAGTGAGGTAAAAATGAATAAATAAGGAAGTGAGGTAAAAATGAACAAATCAGGAAGTGAGGTAAAAATGAACAAATCAGGAAGTGAGGTAAAAATGAATAAATAAGGAAGTGAGGTAAAAATGAACAAATCAGGAAGTGAGGTAAAAATGAATAAATAAGGAAGTGAGGTAAAAATGAATAAATAAGGAAGTGAGGTAAAAATATAAAAGAAAAAATGGACATAAAGAGAAAGAAGAAAAAATTACATTAAAATGAAAGGGGGGGGGAACAAAATTTCAGAAATAAGAAAATGCAATAAAAAAGTAAAAGAAAAATGAACCTTATTGAAAAAAACATTACCTTAAAATGAAAAAAACAAAAATCAAAGTTTCAGAAATAGGAAAGTGAGGTAAAAATGTAAAAGCAAAAATGGATCTTGTTGAAAAAAAAAACATTACCTTAAAATGTAAAAGACAAAAATCAAGGTTTCAGAAATAGGAAAGTGAGGTAAAATGTAAAAGCAAAAATGGATCTTGTTGAAAAAAAAAACATTACCTTAAAATGTAAAAGACAAAAATCAAGGTTTCAGAAATAGGAAAGTGAGGTAAAATGTAAAAGCAAAAATGGATCTTGTTGAAAAAAAAAACATTACCTTAAAATGTAAAAGACAAAAATCAAGGTTTCAGAAATAGGAAAGTGAGGTAAAATGTAAAAGCAAAAATGGATCTTGTTGAAAAAAAAAACATTACCTTAAAATGTAAAAGACAAAAATCAAGGTTTCAGAAATAAAAAAAAAACAAGGTAAAAATCTAGAAGAAAAACTGAAATCATTATGAAAACAAATAATTTTCTCTAATTTACATTGCATCTTTTTCCTTAACCAATTTTATAAACTAAAATAAAATAAATAAAACGTAAACAAATAAACAAATGGTAGAAACAATATAACAAATATTAATTTCTGACACGATGATGGATTAAAATTTCAAAAATAACCCAAAAAAGAAATCATTTTCATGTTTTCATTTTTTTTGTTCTTAATTTGCTTTTTTTTTTTTTGTCTTTTACAAATGTTCTGAGTATTTCTTTGTTCCTGCTAACCTACAGGAAGCATTGTATCCTCTGTAGAGTCAAAGAATGCTAATAAGAGTAGCAGGAATCAATCTGAAAGCAAACCTCATTTCCTGGCTCTTGTATCTGATATTAGTTGCTTCAAAAAGATGTTCTACCAATTCCATATCACCCTTGTAAATAGAACGGATAAAATCATAAACATATAAAGAAAAGAAAATCAGTAGAACAACAAGTGAACAAGAAAACTTGTTGTTGCCAGTGTCAATAATGTAGTCAAATTGTGTCATCTTGCAAATGAATAAACTTTATATGACTGACAAAACAACAGCCTTACCTAAGCTCTCATAATTTAGCCTCAACACATAAACAACAGTGATACAACATTAATCTCATAATAATGCATTGAACTGAAGAACAGCTTGTGCACAAATCATAAATGCTAATATTAGCAGTTTCCTTATAATTCACACTTTACTTCACTCCCTGGCCATTGGCTAAGATCAAAGTGTAGTATCTGTTCAATTAATCTGGTAATATTACTTGTTTCCTTATAAGGAAACATTCAACATTCATTGACCGAACAGCCAGTTCTACTCAATTTACACTTTTCTTCATTCCCTGTCCATCAGGTTAAGATCAATATGTAGTACCTGTTCTTTTAATCGTTAATAGTAATATTAGCCATTTCCTTATAAGGAAACATTCTCCATTCATTGATGAAAAGCCAGTGCTACTCAAATTACACTGCCTGTTCTTCAGACTAGAATCAAAGTGTAGTATACTTATTACATGCCACTGGCAAATCTTGTACGTTGTCCCATTTCCAAACTTTGTTTTGGTTATTCTTATTTGCTAACCTTTTCTAGGTTACGACATAAAGTAAACAAATAAATTTTTCTTTTTCACTTAATAATTTTTCTTTTGATATTCTAATAATTTACTGTCAAAAAGCTTTAGCATAAATGGCTACAAGTTGCCCAAATTTATATGTCAATAACTTTCTCTTTACAAAGATTTCTGCAAAAAAGTTTTCAGGTTTTTCCTAAAATACAACATTCAACTATATTAATTGAGTGATTCATTTTCTAAGGTTTATCAGCCCTTTGCAGGTTATTTAAAGCCAGAAAATATTTGTGTTTGATTGTAGGAATTTTTTTTGAGATAAGAATTGTTTAGTGATACAAGTTTTACTAGTCAACCCATAGCGGGGAGGAGAAGCAGTAGATTCATATAATTTCCAAAGGTATTTGCATGTAAGTGAATATAATAAACTCAACAGGAATTGGAACTCAGTTCTCTGATTAATAATTCCAAGCCCTTATCCATTAAGGTAAATTCTGAGTCTTTATCCATTACACTACTTGTATATACTTGGTATTCCCAAGCAGTCACCTATCTTGGTACTGGCCAAGATTGGTGTTGCTTAACTTCAGTGATCAGACAAGAACCAATGTTTGCATGTGATATGGCTTTAACCTGGCATGACTTACTAAAAATCTTCTAAAATATAATCTGAGATATTAAATTTGCTTTTTATGCTGTAGAATAAAATTATTGTTCTATTTACATTTGATATTTGTACAGGATTGCAGAAATTAGTCACTTTCTGTTTTAAAAACTAAAATGACTTGTGGTGTAATGGAAAGCATCATCAGTGATCTTTATTCCAGATGTCATTGCACTTTTAAAACATCTCTTAAAAACATCAGACATCCTCTCAGAGAAAACCCAACCAGGAGCAATGACCTGCTGGTCATTTATTATTTAAATGTATTATAAGAATTTTTTTGGAGATCATTTTTTTTAGTGATACCAGTCTTACTAGTTAACCCAGGAAGAAAAGGTAGATTCATACCTTCACAAGACTATTTGTGTGTAAGTAAATATGTCACTGAACAGACAGGGAAAGTCATCTCATCCTTACTCCTATGGCATCTTTTAGAGATGTCTTCTCATGTAAATTGACTTTCCCAGAAACCATAGATCAGGACTCAGGGTTGGACATTGGGGATCTGGAGATAGCAATTCAGGACCAAACAGTGTGGAATGAGATTGTCAATGGAGTTCTGACCAACCATAGGGAGGTCGAAGGATGATGGCGATGTGGAAATATAATAAACCAAACACAAATTGGAACTTGGCTCTCCAATTAACAAATCTGAGCCATTATCCATTACACCACCTGCACATCCAAGCTTACAGCACCTGGTATTCCAAAGCGGTCATCTATCTACATTCCATTATAAAAATATTATAAATTTTGTTATATTCATATATTCATCGATACCAGATATAAACTGCATCGTGGTGATTTCAGTTTTCAAAACAAGAAACATCAGAGAGAAAGCAACAAGAGTAACCTGCATGGTATAAAATATTTCAAGTATCAACATTAACAGAATTACAAAACAAATTCCAATACACATAAAACTTGAAAAACAATTTTCAGATAGAAATGCCAGTTTTCTCTTCAAGCACTTGTACAACAATCAATCTGACGTGAACAAAGAAGAATTTTGCCAAAAAGTTAACATTTACCATTAAATGCCAAACAAATTGCCAATGTCACAAGATGAAACAGAACACCTTCTACAAGTTATACGGTAGATAAGACTCATATATATTTGGATTGTCTTGATTCCAGACAAAAAGAAAAATTGTAGTCTCTTCAAGAAGAATTGGAAAACATTTTTTTGTCTTTACTGACATTAAATTCTTCAGACAAAAATATAGAGTAAGAAAATAATTATATCAGGATATATCTTAATATGTATTTGTGCATTGTTATCTCTATTTCTCTTGATGGGTTTATTGCCTGACAACTGAGGCATCTCCCCAAAAGGGGAAGTGCTGAGGAACCTTGAGCAATTTTTTCAAAGTATTGCCATTTTAATCAACTTTAAAGTGACCTTGTGTTTCATTCAGTAGTGAAGTAGAGGCACTTAAAAATCCCCCCCTCTCTCTCTCTCTCTGTATATATATATATATATATATATATATATATGCCTGGACTGCATTCAAGTATGAAACAGGTTGTCGCCATTCAGTGACCACTGTTATATTTACTGATGCTCTGTCCCTGATATTGAGCACTTTATCCAAGAGTAAAGCATACCTTAAAACTATATATATATAGTTATATATATATATATATTTGGGCAGAAACCTTTCTTTGAAACATCTTTTGTTCAATATGATGGACAAGGAAAATGTTATTGATTTTTATTTAGTTTTTTTTCCCCATTTGGTGGGAGTGTGGAAATACAAAAAAAACTGTCCATACCATCCATTGTTTCAAGCACTTTTGACCATTTCTTTAGTCATTTTCAAGGGGGTTTCGTGCTGGTGTTGTTAGTTTCTCATCCTGTTTGGACTGTTTGAGAAGTATTTTGTTTTTGTGTTGTTTCAAATACTAATAGAAGCATTTATTCCAGACCTTTGCATGCTGAGTGTTGCTGGAATTCAAGTGAGCGCCTTTCTATTTAAAAAAAATCTTTCACGTATGTATATATATATATATATATATATATATATATATATATATGGGAGGTGGTTGTAGGCTTAAAGAGCATGTGCACATACATATTTCTACATTCTACTAACACAAACACGTGTATATATATATATATATATATATATATATATATATATATATCAATCAGACAATGTTAGGACTATGTTAGTTTGTATTATACAACTCAATATTCTCAAAATGGAATTTGTACTGACCACTTTTGATGTTAGTAATATTTTCTATAGGCACTTGTATTCATCATATTAATATTAGGTTGGTGCAAAAATAATTTCGTTTTCTCACATAGTAACATATGTTAGAAAAAGAAATTATTTTTGCACCAACCTAATATATCCTGAAAATTTCAGCTTATTTGTTTTATTTGTTGTTTTTTTAATCATGTCACCCCAAGAAAGGTGATAATTTCACTAAGATATGAAGGGTTATTGATAGTGAAAGTGAATGAGAAGATTTTAGTGAAAAGAAAAGACAATAAGAGAACAGTTTTGAAACTGGAATGTTTTTCAGCATACTGCATATATATATATATATATATATATATATATATATATATATAGGTCCCATTTGATGTCTTCCACAAAAGAGTCTACATAAATTTATTTTACACAACAAATATTTATTTTACAGCCTATTTCTCTTTCTTGTCAATGCATTTAGTTGAATGCATCTTAATTAATCACATATGCAAAGGCATCAATAAGTTTGTCACCTGATTAGGATAAAAGAATTTATTTCACCTGACAAATGTTTATTTTTCCATTTGGTCTCTTTCCTAGTCAAGGCACTTAATTATGTGATGAATTTTAATTGCATAGATCGAACATTATTAAGTGAAAATTTCAGACCAAAATTCAGCTTTAACTACATGTCAGGCTGCAAATTTATTGATCCACCCTTGCATCTGTGTTTGTATGTGTCAAGACAAAAAGAAAATTATAACATATATGGATCTCCAAAGCATATGGATCTCCAAATGATCACAACACAAACAAATGTATATTTAAATACAATTTTTAAAAATTCCCAAAATGTTCTATTTTATTCTTTTTCTTTATTTGACAATTTATATATATATATATATGTATATATATATATATATATATATATATATATATATATATATATATATATATATTATAAAATGGACAAAGTCCGACAATTATTTTCAGACATTTTTTAAAAAGAATGTATAAACATAAAAATGTCTTAATATATATATATATATATATATATATATATATATATATATATATACACACACACACACATATATATATATATATATATATATATATATATATAATTTGTTTTGAATTGTTCCCTATTTTCTCTTCTGTATGATTTTTCTTCTAAGTAAAAAGTTGTTTGATGTGAGAGAAAATATCAGTTGAAGATTGGAAAACATCTGCATTCAAAATATAAAGACCAGGCAATTTATTGTTTGTTTTTATTGTTTGTTAATATTTTATGTTTACAACCTTTTCACCAAGTATCTTACCTCAGTTTAGATCTATTTATTGTTATTATTACATTTTTTTCTGTTTTTCTTCTTTGATCCAAAATGTCTGAAGAAAGAAGTCAGTTGCTTCATTGGTAAGAGTGGAACAGTTCCATCGTTTCGAAGGATCTTGGCAATCATGATTCTTAACAGGTGTTTTACTTTCAGACAAAGTCTTGCACTGTTGTGGCAGACATTCATTACAACCTTTGGCTAATATGTTTTTTTTTAAAAAACACAAAGTGATTTGCAATTTCTTTATCAAATACAATGTTGGGTTGAGTTCTGAAAGGTTATCAGCCTGACTAAGTAGGACTGAAAAATAAAACAAAAAAAGAATTTGATATTTAGTCATTTAGTAATATTTTAGAATATGGATTGGATCAGAAATGTTTCAGCATCCTCTGATACATATTTATCTATCTCAGTCCATTCATATCTCTCTCTATATACCTCTCTATCTTGGTCCATTCATATCTCTCTATATACCTCTCTATCTCGGTCCATTCATATCTCTCTATATACCTCTCTATCTCGGTCCATTCATATCTCTCTATATACCTCTCTATCTCGGTCCATTCATATCTCTCTATCTCGGTCCATTCATATCTCTCTATATACCTCTCTATCTCGGTCCATTCATATCTCTCTATCCCGGTCCATTCATATCTCTCTATATACCTCTCTATCTCGGTCCATTCATATCTCTCTATCTCGGTCCATTCATATCTCTCTATATACCTCTCTATCTCGGTCCATTCATATCTCTCTATATACCTCTCTATCTCGGTCCATTCATATCTCTCTATATACCTCTCTATCTCGGTCCATTCATATCTCTCTATATACCTCTCTATCTCGGTCCATTCATATCTCTCTATATACCTCTCTATCTCGGTCCATTCATATCTCTCTATATACCTCTCTATCTCGGTCCATTCATATCTCTCTATATACCACTCTATCTCGGTCCATTCATATCTCTCTATATACCTCTCTATCTCGGTCTGTTCATATTTAATCCATTATATATTTCCTTCTATTCATACTTATCTCATTCAACAGAATTAGATAGATAAAAATAGAGATATTTTTATTACTTTCAACATTTTTAGCAGTTACCCATGTTTGAAATACGTGGCCTATTTTTATTTTAGTGTGTATTACATCTGTTGCCTTGCTCACTCGAGAAAAATGAATCAAGAAAATTTGTTCTGTAGCAGGGTTTGAACCTTTGTTGGAGAAAAAACATTTAACCCAGAGTGGTTTAGACAACCTCCAATCATGGACTCAACTCAGTAGCTTTGTGAAAACAGAACTTAGGTTCTCTGGCCATTACAGGCTGTTTGTTGGCTGCTTCACACTGTGTACTAAATCCATGACCATTTCCAGCACTTTGTTGTGATGTCACATGTACATATGTAGTGATTATGGAGGGGGGGATGCAGGGAGCACATGGTATAAAGTAACTCAATCATTCTGGCATAATGTGTGTACATCAGTGTCAGTGTACCCCCACAGCTCAAGGTTGATCACAGGAGGAATGATATTGCCAATGACATCATTGCAATCAGGCTATTCCATGATAGCTTCATTGAATCAATATCACTCCATGTTGTCCAAGCACATTGTTTGGACTGAGAAACAGCAGTAGCTGTTTACTGCTCTTCTTCAAAATTCCTGATTTCTTCAATCACCATGTCTTGTTTAGAGAAAAACAGGTTCCTTATGCAGCCCAGGTCAGCTCAATTGCTTTGGGTCATCCCCATAATCTCTCCTTGTTTTGCAGGCTGGATTCTGCTTCTTCAGTGGCTTCTACTCCCGACCATTTCGTGCCAGTTTTGATATCTGGCAGTAACCTGTGGACAAAGTCATTGGTTGAGTTCCTCATCATCATGTAGAGGCACACCTTCCTGACTTTGAACTCCTCCAGCAATGAGGAGATGGGACAGTCCCACCATAGAGAAAGGGGGGGGGGACTCCAAGCCACTTATGCAGGTACTTGTTGATACACTGCTGCATGTGAGACAGAGTAGTATCATACATCTGCAACAGTCACAGAAGCCAGGACAGCAAGCCTTCAGTTTGCCAGAGAGATGGGTTCTGTCGATGAATTCAAGTCCATCTAGTGCCACTTTTTGCACCTCTTTACCTCAGTGCCGATCAGTCAGTGGAATTTAATAGAACTAACCGAGGCCCTTCACTGGCTTCTCTTTGACTGTCAGGATTATGTCATCTCCAATACAGAAGTGAATCTCCCTGACAGAGCCTCTGAGCTCCAGCTTTTCTTGGGCTTAGCTTTCATTCTCACCCACATGAAGAGTTTATGGTAGCAGCTGGAGAAGCCAGGTATCCCAACCTTCTGGACAGCTTTGTTTAAGTAATGGTTGCCTATGATGAACAAGGACCCCAAAAATATTTTCACCTCTACATTCAAGAGGGGAATGGGGAGGAAATATGCAATGCCTTTTGTATTCTTTTTCTTAGGCATCCAAATGCCATCCACCAGGCACCATTTTTGTGGCACAATACCTTGTTTCCATGCTCGATGGAAGAGGATGGTGAGTTGGTTGAGGATGTTTGGAAAATTCTTATATAACTTGTAGGATATTCCATTTATTCCAGGTGCACTACTGGCATGGGATATGCAGACAAATTCCTGAATTTCTCTCAGCTTTAGTTCGTTGTCGTTAAACATGACCTCCTGATCTTGGGGTCTAGGAAGGTCATTCATAGGAAGGATTGAAACATCTTTCCAAGCATCAGAATACGTCAACCTCAGGTGGTTCTTGAGTTCCACCCATGGTATGTTGAGTTTACCACTCCTAGTGAACAGCTTTTTAGCAAAGGTGTAAGGATTATTGTAAAATGATTTCTAAGACTGTAACTTTTTCTTCTAGCAATTTCTTTGGTTCTCAGCTTGAGACATCAATAAGATCTTTTCTTTAATATCTTTAAACAGGTTTTTAAGGCCTGCCCTCTCATGAATCGGCACTTCACAACTCTCTGCTCTTAGTTTGCCCTTCTAACAGCAATTCTATTTATTATTTTTATTCTTAATTATTCTATTATTAATTCAATTAATTCTATTTACTTCTGTTAATGTTTATCATGACATACAGACACCAACAAAATACCAGATTTTACAGAGTGAACGTCCGTTTGAACTCATAAACTTGTAAAAGTTAGGGAAGTTCAAAATTCTTCTAGTTTGAATAAATAACAGACTAAGTTGTGAATAAACAAAAAAAGTATTAACAAAATCACTTTTTGTTGATCAAATATTAACTGTAAGTATCATTTTCAAAATGAGTTTCATTTTTTATTTTAAAAGTATTTGAAAGTGACGTCTTGATCTGTATGAATATATGCAGAGGAAAAAACAAATTATGAACAACGTTTTTTTTTTTTAATTGCAAAATTTCTGTATTTCATATTTTTCAGAAGGCCTATAATCATTGCTTCTTAATTTTATAAATAAATCAAAAAGTTAAAAATGGAAAAAATCAAATATAAACAAAATCAAACACAACAGATCAGTGAAATCAGAGAGAATACAAATGTCGTTTGTTAAGATTTTAAAGCAATAAAAAGAAGACAATTTTGTCAAAAGTGACAAACTTCGGTTCAAAAATGACATTTTAATATTATGGAAGTGTCGCACAAGTCATTCAAAATTGTCATTTCAGTGCAAGATCATTGTTCTATATATATATATATATATATATAGATGAAGTTTTTTTTTTCAACTTTAGTTAAGATAAACAAGAAATTGTTCTGAAATCATCCCAAGAAAACATGCCTGTATATTTTATATTTACATATGATTGATTGATTGGTGATACAACTTCATATTTTATTTAAATATTATCAGAGATGGAAGCCTTCAATCATTTTGAATGTATATATTGCTCTTCTCTCTTTCCATAAAACTTTCGTACTTTCTACCCTTTCACAATTCTATTGTCTTCTTTTCTTGAACATGACTGCTTTTGTGTTTTCTTTTTACAATGATTTTTGCCCAGTAAAAAGCCCAAGAGCCACTCAAAGTAGAGGGGTACAGAATATGAGGCAAAGTTTATGGGGATATGGGGGAAGGTAACGGTTATGCCCTAGACTTGAACAGACAAAGAGGGATTAAGGAAACATCTCCTTGGGAGTTGGTTGCATAAAACTGTACTTTATGGGAAGAAGCTGCTAGAATGGAAACTAATATCTCACCAATGGAATACAAAGAGAATGAGGATTGCTTTGTCGCAATGTGTGTGTGTGTGACATGACGGGTCTTAGACATCAAGATTAGAACTGGTAAAACTAAGGGATGTGGTTCGTCCCAGCATTTTCCATAGAAATAATTCTAGAGCAGCAAGATGCCTGCAACATTTTCTTTCTTTTTAATCATTTCATCCTCCACGCAAGACAAGAATGCTACGAATATGCAGGGAATTAAAGAGAGTGAAAATGAAAGAAAAGACTGAATACAGAGAGGGGACTGAGGAGAGAATGACAGATGAATGGCGTTTCATGAAGGCGATTGATGTTGCGTTTAAATTTTTGAAGATTGTAATTATCAGGGAAGTAAAGAAACGGAAGAGAGTTCCACAGGAAGGAAGTGTGAGAAAATAAAAGGTTGGAGTAGAAGTAGCAGTAACATTTAACTATTTCAACAGTAAAAGGGTGGGACCTAGATGCCAATCTAGTAGCACACTTAAATTCATGCAGTCTGAGCACCAGGAAAAAAAAAACTCATCAGAGCAGTTGCCATGACAATATTTCTAGAAAAGGCAGAGGGAAGCCACATCATGTTGATGAGAGAGTGACTGAAGTCAAGATGCCTTGCCTGGTATTTTGTCTGCGAGAAAGAAGTTGTAGGGTGGAAAATAATTTTGAATGACTGATACCAGAATGTCCCACTGATAAAAAGATTCCATTTTATATTTAAAAATGTTTTTGTTTTTTATTTACCTTGTATTCTTCTAACAAAATTTAATTTAGATTAGACAATCTGCTTGAAGCTAAAATATATAAGTCTGGTCCTGACTCAAATGATACTCTTGATGAAAAATTAAACTGCACTTATTTAGAATGCCAAAATCTTTTCACAACATCAGAGTCAGGTCAGGTTTATGTTAAGATGCATTTCATAAGCAGATATGATCGACTGAGAAAAAGTCATCAAAGACTGTGTGTTTAAAAACATTAATTTGGACTTAGCTAACCAGATGCTTCTCTATAGCTAAGTAGTATAGCACATCAGATCAAATGACAATTCTGTATAAGGACACAGGTTCATTTCTTGTTGAAGAATGCATATTTTCTATGAAATTTCTCACGTATTCAGGCTGGTAAATGTATTTAATACTGTTTAATTAAAAACAGAGCATTTACATAAATAAATTGTATCTATTAAAATATTGTATAAACAGAAAATATATTGAATAATTGTTGGACTAAGCCCATTTCATTGTATATATATGTATCATCACTTGTATTGCAATAAATTCAATGAAACCAAGCCATCTTTAAATAAGTCACTTATAGCTGCACATATTTGTTGAACATGTGCAAGATGGAAAAAAAAACTTTGTAATAACATTGTTGTGATAAAATAGATTTTTATGGAAATTTGAAGTTGACCGAGAATGTTTGAAAAAGTTAATTTTTGCCAAGTCTCAAAATCAGAAGACAGTTTCTTCCAAAGAAAAGCAGAGCTGTAAGCAACATTGACTGGTTTGTCTTTTTATGGCTTACCAACCCTTTATGGGTTATTTAAAGCTAAAATATATTTTCAATTGTAAGGCCAATTCTTTTGTTTTTGGGGTTTTTTTGAGTGAATAATGCATAAACATTTTTTTTTTTTCAAATAACAATGATTTTTCCTGATGCTATTATTTAACAAGTACCTGGAGTGGGGGAGAGATGGATTCATGCCTTTCCAAAGTCTATTTGCACATAAATATATATAAAAAAAAACAACTGGAGTTTGAACTTGTCTCTCTTTTTTCATTCCAAGACGTTATTCATTACGCCAGCTGTACATGCACTTGCAAGCAGAACATAAGCACCATTCTCTACTGTAAACATACAGCCACATCCCTCCATCAGTCTTGCACCAACTAGACAGCTTTACCCAATGATGTATTTTGATTCTCATTTGTGCTGGTGTAAACAAAAACTAAGAAAGCTTTGGTATGAGTTCAACATAGGAACGGAAGGTCGAACAACACGACAGTGTGAAAAGAAAACATTAATCTTGTTTTCAATATAAGAGACAACTTGTCACCTTGGAACAAACTTTTTAACCAAACAAATATTCAACTTTTTTTTAAAATCAATTTCTCCCCAAGGAAGGCAATAAAGCCACTGAGGCACAAGGGGTGACTGGGTGTGGAAGAATTAGAAGCAGAAACATTGTCAAGGAGCAAGAAAAAAAAACAAAAGTAATCAGGACCATATTAGATAGCGATTGACATTGCAATTAAATTTTTGAAAATTAAAGTTGGCTGAAATGCATGGAACTGGAAAGGAGTTCCACAAGCGGGAAGTGTGAGAAAAGAAAATGTTAGCATAGAATTTACAGTTACAATCTATAGCCAGTTTAACTGTAAATTAATAAGACCTCATCACCAGTCTATTGCAAAGAAATAGGTATTCATAGCAGCACAATAATTTAAACTAATGCTCACCCAATACAAAGCTCAAGAGGTACTCAAGGTAAAGGTGGTGTGTGATATGAAACTAAGAGGACGTAATAGGAAGTAAAGATCATGAGGATATCTAGGATGGATAACAATTGATCCTAGAATTGAAGAGGTTAAAACAAGTATTTGTGGTAGCATTCAAACAAAAGTCTGTTTCACCAAGTTGCAATTCTTGAGAAGAAGCTGAGTGGAACTTCCTTCTTACAGATAGAATATGGAAGAAATGAGGATGATTCAACCCTGTGAATGTGGCAAGTCAGTTCTTGTCTGGAAATGTCTGAATTTGTGGCACTAAGGAATGGAGCTTACATGAACATTTGCCATAAGAATAGCAAATAGAATAAAGAAAATATTTGTCTGAATTTCTAGGATTTTATATTCAGACTATTGTCCTCATCTTTGATGTTTATATCAAAACGTTTCAGCCATTGTGCCCTCCAGCCTTCCTCAGGTGTATATTGATCTGGGTAATCTACAGGGAATTCCGAACTGAACCCTTTATTTAATCTACGGGACAATGGCTAATTAAGTATAAGTGTTGATTTGTGAATTTGGTGACACAGTGGTTGTGAGTTCAACGATGATGGAAGCCAGAAAAGTTTCTCCCAGACCATTAAAACAGAGCAGTTTCATTTTGGAGTCATGAATAAAAGCCATTCCTAATTCCAGTTAACAATAGATTGTAGGTCATTTTTTAAATTAGCTGCTAATATGACCTTATCGAAATGATCAGACTTACTATTAAGACAGGTAAGTAAATAGTTGTATCATCATCATAGATATCATGTTGAGAACTTTTGATATCAGAGACGTTGTTGAGGAATACAAGGAACAATGTAATTACAAGGATAGAGTCCTGGGGGGTGGGTAACTGCATTAAAGTAAAAACTTCTAGAAAAGTGGCTGTTTGACAACTTTCATTTCACGATTTGATAAGAAAGATTGAATCACTTTAAAAAGTTATCCAGAAATACCATAACCTTTCAACTTGTGAAGACCAAACTTTGTCAAATGCTTTTGAGATATCTAAAGCAACACCATTCTCAACTGAAGCTTGATAGGCTATTTTAGCAATTGTTAATATATTAGAAGTTGACCTAGAGAAGTGAAAACCAAATTACTTATCTGAAAGAAGACCCTTCAAAGTGAGATGCTTAACCGATTCAGAGTTGATTAGAGCATCTTGTACTTTGCCCAGAAGAGTAATTAGAAGGATCAGGCAGCTCAGCTGAAAGTTCTGAAAGGCTGTAACAACAAAAGAGAATTTCCAACAAGCAGGAAAGCAAGAAGCAGCAAGGCATTTATTGTAGAATTTAGAAAGAACAGGAGCCAGTTCAGGAACATATTTCTTAAGGACTCTTGCAAGGATATCATCGAGTTCACATGCTTTGTGGGGATCCAATTTAGAGATGACAGCAGAAACCATGTACAGAGTTATATGCATATCACTCAATAGAGACTCAGTTCGAAGTGGAAAGTCAGGTAAAGATATTCCAAATGAGTCAAGAGAAGAATTTGAAGAGAATTTACAAGCAAAACATTCTGCTTTATCAGATTTCATTGACTCAAATTGAGTAAAGAAAGGAGGGATAGAAAATTTACCTTTATTTAAAACATTATTACACAGCCGCCAATAGTTATGAGAACCAAAGAGACTATACAGTGCCTCATTCTATCTGCAAGCCAAAACTTAACTTCTTTGAGGAAATGTTTACAGTTATTATGAGCAGATACAAAGAGGCATCTGTTGTGGTCAGATCTATCAAACTAGTCAGAAAAAGTGATTTCTGTGGGTTTTAGCAACTAAACATGTTAGTGTGAGACAATGAGAAAATTCTCATTTAATTAAATTTTAATTTAACTTAAACTTATTCATGGCAACCACGTTCCATCCATAGTATTCTCAGTATCCTTCTGTAGAACTATATCCCTATCACCTCATGTCTCCTCTTAATCTGTAAGGAAATTGTCCCACATTCGCTGTCATATAGGAAGATTGCTGTTAACAAAACAGTTCAGTATTCTTTTCTTTGTTTCTAGTGAAATTTTCCTGTTTCTTAATACTTTGTTTAACTTTTAGAAGGTAATCAGTTTTCTTCATAGAAGGACTTGTGCAAGTGACTTACAAAAATAGAGCAGTAGATCTTTAAACGAGTTAACCCCCATCATAATCTCTAAGCTATACCTGCAAATCCAACTTTGTTAATTGCTCTTTCAGTTTCACGAAAGATGCGTACGTTATCTGGCCAAACCTAATTGGTAAGTAATTGAAGTGCTTATGAGAACCAATTATACTGAAATTTTAATTAAGGTACATGTAACACATGAAATTTAAATAAAATAAACAGCCGGAAAAATTCAAGCAAATACATATATTTTTTTTCTTGTTTTTTTTTTTCTCCTGGCAGTATTAAACTTCCTTGTGACCAATTCTTTCAACAGAAGTGTTAATTAGCTATGTTTTTGATGGCAAATAATGTAATGATTACAATTCTGATTTTGTCTAAGACAAAAACATTCATGATCAAACACTGTGAAGATGATTAATAAAACCCAACCATTAATGATGATGAGCAAACTGTCAATGATTAAATGAAATAAAGAATATTAAAAACAGATAATTATCTTAATGACATTTCATGATAATAAAAATTAAAGAGAAAAATTAAAATGATTATAATTAGGTGCAAATGTCTGTACATGACAAACAAACGAGATTATATGTTGTAAGAAAATAATAACTTTCTTGAAAAGGAGATCCAAATCCATTCAGATTGGAAAAAAATACGTTGTCAAGAACATCAGCAAAAATCAAATATGAAAGTAATTTTTCTATTTCCTGTTGAAAACAAATCTCTCTCAGTGAAGGAAATAATGATCAGATATTAAATTTGTAATGTTATTATATACACATTACAAATAACAGAAAACCAAATCTTTCATACATATAACATTACTGTTTATTCAAAACACCAAATTTCATTAATTAATATCAGTGATCAGGTGTGTGACTTTTGGAGTTTTCTCCAAAACATAGATTCTATATTCTTGCAGGAATGCGAGAGACTTTCTTCTTTTCCTATCTTCTTTTCCTGTCATCTAGTTTATCCCATGGGTGAAGTCATTTCTGGATTCATCCAACACTTTTATCCACTGGGATAAACCAATAAGTTGTGCAATACCTAGCCACAGATTTGGAGAGTTGAGTTACTAAAGAGAATTATCCAAAAATGGCATGGCATGTGGAATTAGAACAGTCTACACCCCATGGACTAAACAAAGGGTTGAATCCAACAAATATCACTTGAAGAAGGTTGGAGCATACAACAGCTAAAACATATAAATAGTTACAATAAATTTTTAAAATTTAATTTTTTAATATATTTTTTTTACCAGTGCTCATATTGCAATTTTTGCTGTTATCATTTCATGTTTTTACCAGAGCTCATTTAATATTTCTGAGATGAGGTATTATGTACACTATTTACATTATTTAGACTATTGTCCTCATCTTTGTCTCAATGTTTATTACAACATTTCGGCTGTTGTACACTCCAGCCTTCTTCAGGTGGTTGGAATGTCAAACTGAACCCTTTATTTCACTCACTGGGGTAGACTGTTCCAATTGCCATGTTTAATGGATGTCAGTTATCAGTTATCAGTTATCTCCTGTTCATTCCCTTCTCCAAGTTATCCACCACCTTAACCAGGTATTGAACTCACACTCTTTGGGTCCTGTCACTGCATCTAACGAACGCATTTATCCACTGTGCCACGTCTCCTTGAGGACATCTGTGTATGAATTTCTGGGTATTATAAACATAATGTCTTCAGCAACCATTTTTTACCAGCGCTCATATTGCAATTTTTGCTGTTATCATTGCATGTTTTTACCAGAGCTCATATTGCAATTTTTGTTGTTATTATCGCTTTTCTCTGGCACTCCTTATTACTGGTTCCCATATTGTATTCATTTCTATGCTTGGTCGGCTCAGGAGATTTTTTTTGGCCTAGTATATGTGCTGATTCCTTAAGTTTATGAATTTTCCAATGATGTTCTTTGTCTATGATCTCGACCTGATCCCAAAGAGGGCAGTGATCTCCCTTTTCCCTCCATATGAGGTCATTTTTCCACTTCCCCTCGTGTTACAGCTTTCTGGTGTTCTTGAAGCCTTACCTTAAGGGGGCAGCCTGTCTCCCTTTATATTTCTTTATATATTTAATTTTTTAATATCAAAAGGTATGAAAAATATTCTGAAAGCTCAGTGCTGTGTAAAAAATATTTCAAAATCTTGGAGTACAAGCCTTGAGAGAAGTTACAAAATGCTGTGATGGTCCTATCAAAATCAATGACCTTGTAATTGACCACAGTTTCTATATTCTATGTTATTCTTGAACCAAGCCCAAGATTATGAGCATGCTTTTCATTGGCTGAAAGTCATGTCTTTTTGTATTTGTTGCCAACAGAAATTCTCTATTTTTCATTTCCTCTAACAATTCAATGAGGAAATCACTTTGTTTCATTCCTGATTAGCAAATAATTGCAAATTATTGAATCAACAATTCAGCAAATGAGTAACAGTTTGTGAATTATCCCAAACACCTTTCTGGAAATTTTCCTAACCAGCTGAAAATGTTTAGCAAAATATTCAGCTTTTGAGCAAATTCTCTGGTGTTTGACATGAATCAAATTCAAAATTGATTCCTTTTATGTAAAGTTCCACGGCAATGCTTACTGGAGAGATTAAAGTCATTTTTGTTGAAGTTTAGCAAAGCATCTACAACAAAAGGTTGTGGGCCACATGCGGTTCTTTGACATTTAATGTGTGGCTTATGAAAATATCATGGCTGAAGTTTTCCCTTCACAATTCATAAAAGAGGTAAACAAGAAGAAAATTTCATACTTGTTATTTATTACTGTGTTGATGTCACAAATTGATGTAGTCAGTCGGAATTCTGTTCTTGAGGTACAGTGTCAAGACTGATCACAATTCAAGAACTTTTTGGAGCATCATTGCAGATTAAATGATGGAGCTCTACAATCATTTTCTTTTTACAGTAAGGGTCACCTTTTACAAAGCCTGAGAGCCACTCGAGGTAGAGGGTTATGTCACAGGGTAGTTTATATGGATAGCGGGGGAAGATAATCGTGGACCCTGGACATGAACAGGTTAAGATTGTAGTAATTAGGGAAACAACCACCAGGGAGTCTGTTCCATAAGGCAGTGGTTCACAGGAGCTGTTTGAGTGGAACTTGCTTCTCGCCAGTGGAATATGGATGGAATGTAGGTGGCTTGCTACTATGCAAGTGGCTTGGTGGGTCCTAGCCATGAAGGTTAAACCTCAATTCCAATTCTTTTTGAGTATCTTTCAAGTGCACACATTACTAAAGGGATTTTGTTTTCCAATCAGGTTTCATAGCCTTTTCAACTCCCAAGTGAGATCCTGGTATTTTTTTCTCTTTTTCAATTTCTTGGGAGACCACTATTGTATCATATGGCTTAGCAAAGTCAATAATTTGACACTTGGTA
>OZ010594.1:8120578-8125578 GCA_963932145.1 Acanthosepion lycidas
CTATTTGTGTCCTTACTATAATGTCTCCTTATAATTTTTTATAATTTATTTGTTATTATATTTGTTTTATATTTAACTTTGGATTTAACATTATTTTATATTTTAATAATTATATTTCTATTTATTCTCATGGTTATTATTTTATTTAATTTATTTAAATTATTTCTCTTAATTTATTTCTATTCTTAATTTTTTAATTTATTTAAATTATTTCTCCTCTTTTATTTCTATACTTAATTTTTTTCAATTTGTTTATAAAAGGATTTTTAAAAAGTTTTTTCCAAATTGTAGTTTTTCTTTTAAAGAGTGTATTCTTTAAGTATATATATATATATATATATATATATATATATATATATATATATTTTGAACAATAAAAAAAATAAAAAAATTAAAATCTTCAGACACACTGGGTTGTAGATTAATATTCTTTCGTTTTTTATTATTATTCCATTTAGATTCCTCGACTAGTTTCGGCCGAAATGGCCATCATCGGGAGGAGAAATATTTCTGCTTGCTGCTAGCACTAAACTACAGAAATGAAATATATATATATATATATATATATATATATATATATATATATAATTAAGAATTATATCTCTTTTATATTGTTCCTATATATATAATAATAGTATTAGACAATAATATAGTATAATGATTATATATTATTTAATAATAATTTGTATAATATAATAATATTATTTATTAATAATATATTGATAATATAATGTTATTGGTGGCAGTTATTTAATAATATTAAATAATGGTATTATTTAATATAGTAATTTTATTTAGTATAATAGCATTATTTATTAATGTAGTGATATGCTTAATAATATAATATTTAATATAATGATACATAGTGTATTTATGTTGATATATATAATATGTAATTATTGATATATGTATTGTTTAATATAATAATATATCATTTAATAATATAATAATAATGTTATTTAATGAAGTGTTTATATTTTTATAGTATTATTTAATATAATAATATTTAATATTAATGTTATTATTTGATATAATAATAATGTTATTTAATAATGATATAATAATTCATATAATATAATAACTATATATGTTATTTATATTTAATTATATCTTTTTTCTTTATATTGTTTCTTTTTATTTAATTATCAGTTTGTACTGATCACTTATTAAATTATATTTTATATATTTCAAACATGACTATATTTTTTTCTCCATCATTTTATACACACAAACTTTAATTTTACATGTAGATGTTTCTTTTATTTACTATTCCTCAATTATTGGTTTTTTAATATAAAATAAAAAATCTTCTCTGAATTTTTATTTTTATTTCCTTATAGATGGTAATAGTTTGATTAATATATGTTAATATATGTTCTTTTTAACATAAAATGAAGAATATTAAATAATACATTTCTTGAAAATTAAAAACTTAAAACAATATGTTTTTAATACATAAATAATTTTGAAATAATTTTATATATTTTTCCTTTTTAATATAAATATATAATTCTATCTCTTAATAGTGAAGTAATATTGAATTTGTTAATATAAGATGAAAAATCTTCCCTAATTTCGTATGCCTTTTTCTTGATTGAAACTAAGGTGAATATTCTAATTAAGTCACAGTCATGTTTACATGTATCTGTCTCCTGCTACCATCCCCATGTCTAGCTTTACTACTCTCTTTCTTTTCCCTCCTTCTTTCTCTCTTTATCTCTCTATCACTATTTCTTTACTTCTTCCTTTTTTCTTCCCTCCTGCCTTGCTTTAAAATTTACTTTAGGTCTGCTTTCTTTTCATTTTATTTTATTAACTTGATCGGTTTGAAAATCCTTGTGAATAAATCTTAATTCATAAGCTGAAATGATCATAACTATGAGGTAATTTTAAATTCCTATTGTATGTAATTTATATGCTCTTATATACACTGAGCTCTCTTTGTGGATTAGTTTTAATATTTTATATTATTAGGATTTACTTGGACTATATACCAGCAAATTATTACTTTATATATATATATATATATATATATATATATATATATATATATATATATATATATATATATATGGTGAATGTTCCTATCATGAATGATAAATGAGGGTCAGCATTGGATGGTGCCTTTCATTTTACACTTATGCATGCCAGCAGGGGCTTTTTGTGGAGAAAATTGGGTAAGAGAAACACCTATTTCATTTGTGCTTTTTTAAGTGCAATACTAGCCCAGCCTTCCTTCAGGTGACAAAGCCACATTGACAGATGAAATTTGTTAAAGCCGGATTATGATGGTGTCTCTGCTTCAGAGCTTGATAAAGTTGATCCCAGTGCTTCAGTCTACTGTCTTCAAAACCTTTCAACTTAATGAAACATGCCTTACCCTACTCCTTTCAGTTTGATTCTTGGGCTTCCTAGGTTTTCAGATCAAAGTTGAGTTGTTTTTAAATTTGTCTTTGTAGCAGAAGAGTGGACATCCAACTGAACAATTGGAATTTGGTAGTTGTCCATACAGTACCTTTTTTGGAAGCCTATGCTCATCCATTCTCACAACATGACCAGCCCACCTAAGTTGTATCTTTGCAGAGAATGGTTTCAATTCCTGTGATCTTGTTACATTTCTTCGGTATTGCACGATTCTTGACCCTGTCACCCCTTTTTATATCACATATGGCATGAAGACAATAAATGTGAAATATGTCAAGTTGATTTATGTGCTTGTGGTACAGGATCCAAATTTCAGCCCCATAAAGAAAGGTTGAGATAACAACTGATGTCAATCTATACTCTAAGAGACACCATCTTTGGTGTTCCGTGACCAATGCTTAAGATTACCAAATACTGTGCTGGCTTTGGCTATTCTAGATTGGATTTCTCTGTCCATTTTTCCATTAGAATAGACTGTTGATCCAAGATATGTGAATGCCTCAACAGTTTTTAATGCCATACCATCAATAAAGATGGAAGGATTTGTGAGAGATGGACTGGCTGGTACATTAGCTCAGTCTTCTTTATGCTGATAGTGAGTCCAAATGCTTTTACTGTTTCGGAGAATTTATCATGGATAGTTTGAATGTCTTCTAGACTGTCTCCTAATAGATCAGCATCATCTGCATAGGGAAGATCCCATACCTGCTGCAGACCAAGTTTTGATTGTACTTTAAAACATTGCTGATTGTATAGACTTCCATTTGAT
Source organism: Acanthosepion lycidas (assembly GCA_963932145.1). Classification (NCBI taxonomy): domain Eukaryota; kingdom Metazoa; phylum Mollusca; class Cephalopoda; order Sepiida; family Sepiidae; genus Acanthosepion; species Acanthosepion lycidas. The sequence goes on from OZ010594.1 coordinate 8,123,772, forward strand.
CTGAATTCAACATTTATTCCTTCACTTAAATCAGAGAATGTTTTTCAAGCATAGCAGAAAAGAAAAGTGCAGAGAAGAGAAGCAAAAACACAACCTTGCCTTACTTTGTTGGAAATGAAAAAGGCATCTGATTCCTCACTTCCCAACCTTACAAAAGCTTTCATTCTTAGAGAGAAAGAGAGAGAAAGAGAGAGAAAGAGGACACTTTTGTTGATGCATGAGTCATTTGTTGTTGACGCGGCTCGGTTCTTAGAAGCAAACATTCAGACTATCCGCACATAGGATTTGATTATGGTGATGAAGTCTTGAGCAGAACCAAGCACATCTTTTGGAAGAGACAAATACAGATAACTCATGCCCAGTGTGCCACAAATTCTCCAGATGACCCTGTTCAGAGTTCTTCTTCTAGACCAATTGCCACCCAAGGCTATAGGACACAAGCTGTCTTACTATTTACCCACAACTGGCACGGAGAAGAGATGGATTTTTTAACTTTCCCAAAAGTATTTGCTTGTAAGTGAATGTACATAACTGAAATTTGAACTCGGCTCACTGAATTCACAATCAAACCACTATCCATTATGCCACCTGCCTCTCTTGCTCTCTCTCTATATATATGTGTGTGTGTGCGCATGATAAAAAACATACATTTTGTTTACTTTTTTATTTCTTCACCTTTCAAACTGATGAGTTTAAATGATATAAATTATTATAAGTTAATTCTAATATTTTAGACAGCAATAATTAAATAAACAAATTTTAAAACACAATTTTGAATCATCACCACAAGAATGCAAATTAACGATCAGATTATATTTGGACCTGAAGATTGCAGCAACTGCATGAAACTCCAAGTTGTGCTATCCACATTGGATATGATGTATGTTCATTAATATATATATATATATCAAACTAATAGTGGGTAATCAAATGACAAAGAGGAAAACAAATTTCTTTAAGGTTGGTTAATCGATGTATCTAGATATAATGGACAATAACAACAATTTTATAATTTAAATTTAAGCCTATGATTTCCTGTTTCTTTATCATTCTCAGTGTAAAATACTAATCTTTTGTTGTATTTATCCCCCCTCTTCATATATATATATATATATATATATATATATATATAAGATTGACTTCATTATTAAAACCATTATTAATCTGAAGAAGTTCCTACTATGGATGAAACACATTACTTTGAACTTTTTTCATTTACAATAATAATTAACCAGTGAATTAGTGAAGTTTAACACATTGAGAGTTGAGCAGATTTTAGTAAAGTGCTCAATATTAAATAAATAGGGCAACTTAATGGATAATTAAAAGTTCAAAGCACGATTCTACTCATCAGAGAAAGATAAATCTTTATCTCACCCTAACAAGTAAAATGGTGTATCTGTAAAATTTAAAGTTGAAAAATAAGTCATTTTGAAATTTTTAAACTTTTATTTATCTATTAACACTATATATATATATATATATATAGATAGATAGAGAGAGTGAGAGAGAGTTAATAGATAAATAAATGTTCAAAATTATATAAATTATTAAAAAATATAAATTATATATATATATATATATATATATATATATATATAGAGAGAGAGAGAGAGAGAGAGTTAATAGGTAAATAAAAGTTCAAAATTTCAAAATGACTTCTCTTACATCTTCAAATTTCACAGTTTCATATTCAGCTTTGAACTTTCAACTGATGCAAAAAAAAAAATATCAATATTTTCGACCAAAATTTCGAAGATGCTAGAAAGGATTAAAAAAATTAATAAAATAATAAAAATACTTTGAT
>OZ010594.1:8137823-8162823 GCA_963932145.1 Acanthosepion lycidas
TGGAATTTCCATGGATATTTTATTGTCATAGATTTTGCCGTAATCTTGTTCAATCATTAACTTAAAATTCAAAAGAAAATTCAAATATGAAACCTGTGAATTTTTTTATGAGTATTTCTAGTAGAATGGGTGCAGAAGTATTTAACAAAACAGGAATCAAAAATATCTTTCAGTAATAAAGTATGAATCAAAATAGATTGTTAGAAAGCACTCAGGGACAATAAATAGAAAAACAATAATTTATTTGTTATATAGGAATAAAGTGTCACTGCTGACACTGGAGTTTGAACACAGATCACCAGAGAGCAAACGCAGGCAATTCTATTTTGAATAAGTAGATCACATGATGGTAAAGGAATTGTATATATAGGAATTAGCGTGGTGTCTAAGTGATCACTATATGGATTACTATTTGGATTATTATTCAGTGGTTACTATTCAAGCAAGTATTATCAAACAAGTACTATTAGTGTGAGTGTTATTCAAAGGTGTCTGTCACTACTATTGTTCAACAGCATTACTATAGTTGTATCTGCGATTACAAAGTCTCTACTACAACGAGCATTACAAAAGTGGCAATGAGTGTTCGTTGACATCAGAAAATTATGGAATACAAGAATTTTGTTAATTTTTGGCTAAAATAAATGAAAAAAAACTTGTTTTTAGCTGAGGATCTTTAAGCCAAGAAACCTTTGCTATTTTTTTTTACTGTATACATTCATTCCTTTAGTCAATTGCATAGAATAATGATTACTAACTATTCACTGGTAACTTTATCATGCATATAGCTGACAATGAACAGCAAGCAGACAGAGATATATTGCAACATTACACCCGAGAATGGCAATTCAATTCTATCAATAGATTGGATAATAATGAAATCACATTAATCTGTTCTCTCAAAGATCTTTCCCAGGAAATAAATCCTTGTAAAATCTTCTTTTAAGTTCAAGATGAAAGAATTCTGACCTACTAAGAGAAACTGTTGAAACAAGAAAAGGAAAAGATGAAATGAAAGACAAATATGACAGTTGTTTTTTTGTTTTTGGTACTTAGAAGAGTAAAGGACTTTCTTTAGACTTCTGATATTAGAACTCTGCAAGAATGCAACTGGAGAATTTCTTTCCTTGTATAAGAATCAAAAGATCAGAGAAAGTATTGCCCAGATCCATTGATTGTAAAGCATTTCATCATATCCGGTGTTTGTAAATGATTTATCTTACAAAAATGAAATAAATATCTAGGGTAAAAAGATAACGCAATCTTTCTATAATTCATCAAAAACCTTTTTTCTCTCTCCATCTGTCTCTCATTGACTAACCCAAGAACAACCAAAATTGGTTAATTTACTATGCTTACTAACGAAACTCTGAATCATGGAGCTTATTAGTTGTTTTTGAAAATTCCCAAACATTTTCATTTTTTAGCATATATAACGGTGTATAAGGTGACTGTACATATAAGACAACCCCCAAACTTTCAAGTTAAAATGTGGGTTCCGGGCTATATTCAGTGTACAAGATAACATCCCGCCCAAAACCATATTTTAAAATGAATTGTATTGAATTTATTAAACAAATTCAGTAAATATATACTTTCTTTTCATTCAGATTCTAACAAAAAAAAAATGTGGTAAGAAGAAAATGTGATAATGTTTAAAAAAAAAAGTGTAAGTAGAAAGAGTGATAATGTTTAAAAAAAGTGAAAGTGAAAGTAGAAAGAGTGATACTGTCTAAAAAAAAGAAAAATTTAAAGTAGAAAGAGTTATAATGTTTTAAAAAAGAGAAAGTGAAAGTAGAAAGAGTGATGTCTAAAAAGTGAAAGATTGAAAGTAGAAAAAGTGATAATGTTTAAAAAAAAAAAAAAAGAAAGAAAGATGGAAAGTGTCGAAAATAAGAACGAAAAGATCAAAACTGTAAACAAAGTAAAAGACCAGAATGAATGACATAAAAAGAGAGTAAAATTGTTGTGAAAGTGAATTGGTCGGTTGATTTTGTTCAGTGGCATATCAACTTCTTTGGGTTATTTAACGCTGAAAACTAAAAATGGATGGATTCAACTAAATATATTTTGAATGCAATTATATGCCTCAAACTACAGATAAAATGCATTGTTGGCCATTTTAGTCAAAATAGGCATTGTTGGTCATTTTATGATAAATAGGTAATTTTATACCTTCATAATGTTTTGTTTTTGTTTGGGGGGTTCACATTTTGCTCCTAGCTGTGACCCTAACAGGTGCTATCACCCAAGGTCAACGTGAACCTAGGAACAACAGCAAATAAGAACTGGTTTCATGCTTCTCAAAATCTCTAATCTCCCAATCAGAGGCGCCCTTGCTGACAGATGTAGTTTATTGTGATACACAGGACTCTTATGAATATGAAAGTAGAAAAATAAAAATTAAATTTGAAAAAAAAATCTTATGGTACAGAAAAAGTAAAAAGTGCGTGATTGCTATATATTTAAAAAAAAAAATGGTTTGAAAGGGAAAGCAAAGAGTAAATCATTTTTAAAGACTTTCCAGAGATCAAAATCAATGTTACTGCAGCCAAAAATGACATTGAGTACCAAAATATAATAGCGACCCAAGCTACTTTACCCAGAGATTATATCTTTCACTTTTGAGACACTATTGATGGCTGAAAAAAAGTTACAAGCTGTTTACCAATTATATCCTTTAAGAATTTCATTCAGCAAACTTCATGGTTATTTTTGAGTTGGTTGTCTTTGTTTAAAGACATATCAATCTCAATGGATTGTTTAATGCCAAAATCTGAATATTCAGTAAGCAATTTGTTACTTTTATTTCTTGGAGATAATAATAGTTTGATGATACAAGTCTTACTAATTAACTCATAGCTGGGGGAGACATTGAAGATTCCTACCCTTCCCAAGGGTATTTGTGCATTAGTGATTATAACAAAAACAATGAGAACTGGAACTTGACTCTCCAATTAATAATTTTGAGATATTATCCATTACACCACCCACACACCCAAGCCTACAGCACCTGGTATTCCCAAACAGTCACCCATCTAACTACTGACCAGGCTTGATTTTGCTTAACCTTTTGGATCTTACAGGAACCAGTGTTTCAATGTGATGTGGCCAAAAGATGTTATCTTTGAGACATTTATTATTTATTTCTGGAAAGATATAATATCACATACTTAATAGCAATCTATACATGTATGACAGGTTCAACTTAAAGATACAATTGCAACTATACAAAGAGTTAATTACAATCTAATACATACAATAATTTGTGTCTATTGAAGAAAACGTAATACATAATGTCTACTCTTGCACATGGCAGTGAAAACATTACATTATCATCAAAATCAAAAATATGACTTCAAGCCACTATTGAATATTGAGAATAGCATTTTTTTTATGATAAGGGGTGATTTATATTGATAGGAGGGAAAGATAATGTTAAGTTCTAGAGTTGAACAGGTTAAGATAATAGTGACCAGGGAAACTTTCTCTAGGGAGCCTGTTCTACAGGGCAGTGGTTTGCAGGAAGAAGCTGTTTGAGTAGAACTTACTTCTCACCAATGAGCTACAAAGGGAATGTGTGTGGCTTGCTACTATGTAACTAGCATAGCAGATCCTTGCCGTGAAAGTTAGACCTGGCAGAACCAAGGAATGTCGTTTGTCCAAGAAATTTCAAGGGAATTAGCGATAGAGCAGTGAGAGACTCGCCACATCCCATAGAAAGTGTATGTGAGAAACAGTGAAGTTTTAAGTAGGAAACTAACTACAAACTGACAGATAATGAGGAAAGAAGACTTGGAGAATTTAACACTCAATAGGCAAGCAAGGAAAGCAACAAGTAACCTACTTGACACATTTGAGCAAATGGTTGCAGGAACAATTACTACAAAGTGAAAGGGGAGTCATAATGAGCAACTACTTAAAGCATCAAAATTCAGGAAGCTGTGGAGAGCTATAATTACCAAAAGGACAAGTCATATTCATATATATATATATATATATATATATATATATATATATATATATATATAGGTGTAAATTATTTTCAGATAGAGTGTGGCTGTAAAGGAACAAAATGCCACAATCCAAAAATATTTCTTGAATATTACTCACTTATTTTTACCTTACCAGACTTTGAATTATGGCACTTTATATCTTCCATATGTTTTCACTGAATTTTCAACCACCTGATGAATGAATGTTCTCAAATTTAAAAGCCTTGATAAACCAATCACATCCTTGCTTTTGTATATAAACACGTGTAACAAAATAAAGTTTTGACAAAAAGCATCATTTAAGAATACTTTTTCCTCTTGTCTTTTCATATATATATATATATATATATATAAATATATGTGTCTATATATGTCTTTTCATATATATATATATATATATATATATATATATATATATATATACAAGTTTCATTAAATAATATATATATATATATATATATATATATTATAACAAAAATATGTTGAAATCACTACAGAATAGCTTTTGTGTATTGGTACTACATTGTAACTCTTCAGGTGATAGTAAGTGACTGGTAATTAAATAATTTTTAAGAAAATTTCAAAAGCAAAGTGTTACCTCTTTTCCAAAAGATAAAGATTTTATCATGTTCTTGTTATAATATCGTATAATAAAATAATAATAATATATTGCTCTACTTTGTATTGATCCCTTTTTAAAAATAAATGCTACGAACATCAAAATTTTACTTCATCTGTTCTTTCTCTCATTCTGCATATATATATATATATATATATATATATATATATATATATATATATATATATATATATATATATAGATACACCTAGTGAGCCAGACAAACCTACCTAAGTTTGTCTGGCTCACTAGGTGTATCTAGGTCTGCTCTACGGTTGTATTGAGCTCTTTTGTTAGTTAGTTGTTTACTCGTATCGGGGTTTTTTCTTTGGGCTTCAGACCTGCATCTGTGCGATTTTTTTCGGCAGTAGTTCATGTTTATAGCTCTTTCTTTTTTAAAACCTTTTTTTCCCCTCGAGATTGATTGGATTATTGGCAAATCAAAAATTTGAGGGTTTTTCGAAACGAGTCTAGTTATCTATATTTGTATATATATATATATATATATATATAGTTGTAGAGTAGATAAATGAAATGGCCAAATATAATGAACTGTGAACAGTACCCAGCAAAACTATAGTCGTATGCCAAAATGTGTTTTCTCTAATCTGATGAGCAAAAAAAAATAGTCAAACTAAATTCACCATGGAAGCAAACATTCTAACCACTCGGCCACATTCCCATGTATATATATATATATATATATATAGAGAGAGAGAGAGAGACATCATACAGTCAAGGTTTATTTTTGAAGCAAAAATAATAATAACTGATATTTTTATTGTAATGCAATAATTAAAATCACGAAATATACAATACAATAAATAATAATTATCATTTAGAAAAGAATAAAGTTTCAATTTCAAAATCTAGCTGACATTAACATGACACCTTAGTGTTGGGGGTAATGTTTAATGAGGCTGGTCTGGTTGACCCTTACTACATCTCCCATCATGATCATTTATGTACCATGTTATAAACGCAACAAACCAATCAAATATCCAATATGTTTTCTCTAAGCCAATGAGCAAAAATATAGTCAAAATAAATTCACCATCATTTAAAACATATTTGAATTTTACATTTGAAACTTTAAAGTCAAAATGAAAATACAGAAGTCACATGTAATCAAAGAGAATAGACTACTTTCAAACATGTTCTGGTTTCAGTTTTCAATGCTGTTAAAAGTTAAAAGAAATATTAGCCTAATATTCAAGAAAATTCAATTGATACTTGATTAGTATCAGCTGGGTCACTGTAGAGATGGGATATGATGTTAAAAGATCTGAAACCCCTAATGATTGTTGGCTAAAAACATTAATTAGGATGTGTGCCAAAGCATCAGACGCATTTCATGAAACAAAAGCACTAATCTTCTCATAAATATTAATCCATATTCACCTGTTGTCAGTTTGTACTGATGCCTACTTTTTCCCATCTATTGCCACCATTTTTTTGAACCAATTCAATCCAAGCAAGGCAATAATGCCACTAAGATACAAGAGACTACTTGGTGTGAAAGAGAATGAAAAAAACTTTATAAGGAACCAAAAACCCAATCCTAAACAAGAAACAAGGAATAAACCTCTACTCTTCAAGCCAGATGTATGTATGAATGTGATACACACATATATATATATATATATATATATATATATATATATAAAGGCATCACATTTATACATACATCTGGCTTGAAGAGTAGAGGTTTATTAAGTTGACTGATTAAATAGGTCAATGTCTGATCCTTACCCCCTCCTTCCTCAATATTAAGTATTGTAATAAAAAAGATAAATTTTTAAACTCTCCCTTCCCTCTCTAAGCTCGACCATGTCTCTCACACCATTCTTCATCACCCTCTAATTCAACTTATATAAGCTTAATACTGCCTGTCAAAAGTATAAATTTTAAATTCATTTTTTCGTTTCATCTTTGAAAGTAAATTCTGAGGATCCAGAGAAAAAGTAAAATTCTCTGGTGAAATAAATTATTACTATGGAGCCTTAAAGTGGTCTGTTTTTTTTAAATTAAATTATTTGCTCTGACTTAACATTGAGCTCTCGGGATTTCATCCTCCTTTGGATTATCCATACGGATTACAAAGATTTCCGTTATATATATATATATATTATATATATATTATAAATATATATATATATATATATATATATATTATATATATATTATAAATATATATATATATATATATATATATATTATATATATATTATAAATATATATATATATATATATATTATAAATATATATATATATATATATATATATATATATATATATATATATATTATATATATTATAAATATATATATATATATATATATATATATATATATATATATACACATACATACACACACACATGCACACAAACTTATGTTAATCAATTCTCTCCCCTGCTTCACCCTCCGATCCCGCCAAAGTAATGAGATAATAGCACTATAATGCAAGGGGCTACTGGGAATGAAAGAGAATGAAAAGACGTTAGAAGAAATAGGAAATCCATTCCTAAACAGGAAGCAAGGGATACACCTCTACTGCTGTTGAAAAGGGCAGAGAGGAGTGTGAACCAGACAATCATTAAAGTTTGTATTTTCTTGATTTCAAATAAAACCTATATAGTTTAGATATATGGGGAAAAAAGATGGCGTCAATTTAAACTGACACCATGAGGATATGAGTTAAACAGATGTCTTCTTTTTCTTAGGGATCATTTTGTTTGAAGTTCATATTTCTTAATTTCAAATGAAAACTTGGAAATTTTTCCACAGATTTCAGTGAAATTTTTGCTTTCAAAAATTATGATTTATAATTACAGTTGCGAGATAGGGGGGTAGGTGTCAGTTTAAACTGATGCCAGGATGATATAGTGTGATAATAAAGTTACAGCAACTTAAAAAATACTTCCTTAAGTAAAGCCAAGAATCAATGAATGAAGTTTCAAACGTATTAGGAAAAGGATAAAAACAAGAAAGAATTCGGATAAATTTCCAGGATGTAATGAGTGTGCATGTGAAAATAGTCGACAAAGCATTTTATTCTTTCCTTTAAAAAGATCAAGAGCAAATGATTCCAAGTATAGATTCATTAATCCATTGAGACAAATATGCAATTCTGGTTGCTGCCATATTTAGAAATACCCGATTGTATTCTTTTCTGCATATATGTCCATGTGAAGGGCTCAAAAAATTGCACTTTCAAAATGAGGATGCCATGAAGCTCATGCACTTGAACACACCTGTCTCTGCAAATCTTGTGATATTTTAAGATAAAATCATCTGATTTGGATTTGTTATATAGTAGATATAGTAATAGATATATTTCCTGGCAAAGTCTAATTGTAGATAATGAAGCAAATTTGTAAAAAAAAATTTTAAAAATGACGACCTCTTTTAGCTGATTAAGATCAATCAATGAATCAATGAATTCTGTTTCAAGTAACTTTCCATTACAGGAAGGTGAGATAGATTAACGTTTAATGAAACTGGCAAGCTGAGTTCAAATCCCAGTTGAGGCAGTTTGTTTTCATCTCACACTATTAATTGCAATGGTTTTTTTACTATTGTTCATCAAATACAAGGCCTAAGTGCCAGTCAAGGTAGAGGATTACTGAGTTGTAAAGGCATGCAGGGAGGGAGAAATAGGTGCATCTTACTGAGGATATGTAGGATAGACAACAGGTTAAGAAGGTAGTGATCGAGGAAGTATACCCTGGGGAATTTGTTCCATATGTTACTATGCGAGAAAACGACATTATTTTTGAACCAACCTAATATATATATGTGTGTGTATAGTAGGAAGAAAATTTAATTCAAACAAATATTGGTTATAATCATACATCAAGAGAAAGAATGAAAATGCAGGGATTAAGAAATTAGTGCACTTTCTATATCATAATTATCTATATTTAATTCTTTAATTAAAACTGCATTCTTCATGTTGTAATTATGCTTAGCTTTATTACAATGAATGACTTATACACTGAGTGTATTGTTTCACAAAAGATATCCTTTATTTCCATATATTCTTTTTTTTTAATTAATAGAAGTTTCATCGATATTTTTCTTGTAACTATTTTAACAGTCTATAGTATAAATTCCTGCTATAGTTTTTTTGGTTGATCTGATTTGGGCTTGTATTAATTAAATATTTTATTGTTTTTGGCGACAGTATAAAGAAATGTAAATTTTTATTATGTGTGTGATATTTGAGTTTTCAAAAAAGAAATAATGAATGGTCCCTCAGAAAACTTTTTAATTTCTAAAATGAATCTATCCCTTTTTCCACTCAGCTATAGGCTAAATAGTCAGGTAATGTTGATTGACAACCAGTGTAGGAGAAAAAAATAACTCACAGAGAACTTCAACTACACAACTATCTTTATGAAGAACAGTCATAGAAAAATAGAACATCACAATTTGGTAAGGGTGTCTATAATAATAACGGCAACACAGTTTTAGTCAGGTGAGTTCTCTGCCAGCAAAAATGATACTCCTGCTTTTATTCACATGGAATTGAAATCACAATTATTACCACTGGAGATTAAATATCTAGTGTGTCTGAACACAATGGCTGAAACAGTGTATCTGAACACAAGGGCTGAAATAGTGTTTCCGTTTCCTTAGTTCCTGGTTACTTCACACAGTTTACAGATATTAAAAGAAATGGAAACTAAGGTGAACCATGATCCTCTATGTCCAGATGGGACATGACACTTAGAGAGAGAGGGAGAGAGAGAGAGGGAGAGAGAGAGAGGGAAATCCTTTATAGATAATTAAGAAAATATATTCAAGAAAATATAAGGTTTTAGGAAAAAAAGATAAGTTATGAAGAAACCATTCAATCTGAGAAAAAAGTGGAAATTGAATATTTTACAAGAGACATTAAAATTAAATATTACATAAGACAGAAGAACTTAGGCCCTGCAAGAGAGGAGTGCTTTAAAAGGGAAACTGGATTTCTTCAAGTCCAAATTATTACAAGATGGTATTGGAAAGTTTCCAGATGTGAATCTCTTGGCAGACTCCATAATTGATTTCAATCATGTAAGAGAACTTATGGATTGTTCAACGACATTCCTCACAGATGGATTCACAAATTTTTCCAGCATTTTCTGGCATTTTACTGTAATTGGTTGCCTTGGAATCTCATCATCAACACTTGACTGTTCTTGAAATGCATGTACCAGTCAAAATCTTGTGTTCAACTGAAAGAATGTCCAGCAAAATCTTGGCAGCAAATTAACCAAAGCTTTACTTAAGATTTGTTGCTTGAATTTTTTCATAAGATTGCCAAACCATTTCTATACAATCTTAGAAAAAGTTCACACAATAATTAAACATCTGAAGCCAACTGGCAGACGAACCTAAAACTTGGTACCAATGAGGATTAACAGTGCATGCATTTCTAATGAAGAGTACAAACATAGAAATTTTTAATGCAACATAGTATCTGGTAAGAAAATGGTAAAGGTAATATTTACTGTTTCCTTGTAAGGAAGCATTTGGTATTCATTGACCAAGCAGCCTATGATACTCAAGTTATGTTTTTCTTGACACTCTGGCCATCAGGTTGGAATCAAAGTGAAATATCTGTTCTCCTCATCTCTAATGGCCATGGTAGTATTAGCTGTTTCCTTATAATGAAATCTTCAGCATTCATTGACCAGGGCATAAAATGCTGCTCATGTTATACTTTTTTTCATACTCTGACCAAACACATCATTTTGACCATTTTGAGCTCCAGCCTTCAAGTTGATCTGAGTAATCAACAGGCTAATAAAAAACAGACAAATGATGGCAAGTCTTCAATGGTAAAAGCAGCTGTAACAAAAGAGAAAATCTCCAGTGAGTGTAGTCAAGAATGACGAGCAGCAGCATCACTCATCAGCAGGCATTCTTATTAAGTTGTTGGCTTGTATTTACTTTGATTATTTATATTTTGTTGTTGTTATCACAACGTTTCAGCTATTGTGCCCTCCAGCCTTCATCAGGTGTATATCAATCTGATTAATCTCCAGGACAATTGCCTAGTGGATTAAAGTGTCAGCTTGTGAATTCGGTGACGCAGTAATTGTGAGTTCAGTCCCTGGACTGGGCAGTGTGTAATTAGACTCAGGGTAAACAGGGTGAGCATTAAACTGAGCCTATCCCCAAAAATTAAATGAAGTGTTCAGTTTTGAATTCCCTGTAGGTTACCCTGACTGATATACACCTGATGAAGGTTGGAGAATATAACAACCAAAATGTTGGGATAACAACAACGATGAGGATAATAGTCCAAATGTAAATAGTGTAAATAATGATAACTCTTCATTACAGAAATTCAGGTAGAAAGTATCTGATCGAATTTAGCACCCTGCATAGCATCCACATGAAAGTTTTTACGTGCCGAGACTATTTAAGTACATATTACTTCAGATACTGAGAAAGTGTGATGGATTGAGAAGATAAAAAAAATAAAAAAGGGAAAACTAACAAAAAGACATTAAAAAAAATCAAGTGACAAAACTTTTCAAGAATTAAGAAACTCAAAGAAAATAAGTTGAACCACTGAAAAGGAACATTAGCATTAATTAAAGAAAATGGCTACCTAAAAAGAAACCGCAAAGAAAAATTGTTTTAGTAGAAAGAAAAAAATGGGGCATCTCTTTCAAACATGGAAATTTTATTGATTAGCGAGTTTCCAGAGAACCAAAAGTGGCTGCCTCTAAAATCACTTCTAAAATGTACGAAAACGTTCGCTGATAGAAAGACTAAGTGTGGAAGCAGTCTAATGATAAGGTCTTTACATGACCAATTACTAAATGACAAGCTCGAATATTTTAATAATCTGTACTTATTGAAATCCAGCATCCCATTTACTTTTTATCTCCTTTACACTTTCAGAAGGTAATTGAATCAATTTCCTATGGCAAAGTGACACATTCTGTTCTTTGTTGTCAAATTGCAAAAATAAGGCTTTTAAAAACTTTTCCAGAATTAAGTCTTTCCGATGGGCCAGACATTTTGGTTGGCATTAAGTAGGTAAAGACATGTGTACTTATAAAAGTATGAAGCAAGAAATCATATTTGAATAAATCAAAGATTCTTATAAAAGAAACACCTTATGAAATTTATTCTTCATCTTCTATGTGTCATGTTCCATCAGAACATAAATGATGAAGGTTCTCCACAACTTCCTATCCCTTGTGGCTGTATATGGTAAATGATGATTACAAAAATTATTTTGGTACTTATTACACGAAGAAATTATTTACGATACAACAAATGAAACTTTCTATCCCTTGAGGCTATATACAGTAAATGATTACACAAAGTAAAATACCAAATGAATTCTAGTAGCTTTATTTATGGTATACAGGAATATTATCAATAGGAATCAACAAAATTGGGGAGCATTATAAAAGCACATCCCATTATATGTATATAAATTATACACAAATTATTTTGGTACATGATACTAGAAGAAATTATTTATAATACAACAAATAAAACTTCTTTTACTGAACATTTATTAATTACTAGCAGCATGACCCGGCGTTGCCCATGCTTGATTCAAAAATTGTACGACTCATACAGCAATCACTATCACTTGACTTAAAATATTTTTGCTCTTCCTTGCCTTTAAAAGAGTGCCCTTTGCCATGCTGATGTTGCTACATGCCTTACTTCTTGCCTATCTCACACTCCAAATTTTTTCTAAGCTCTATACTAAACATTAAATCTGTTACAAAAAAAGAACTAAACAAAATGAACACAAAACGATCAGCTTTAAAAAAGGACTTGTAACTGGAAAAACCGAATGAAAAAAGAATATTAACAACAAATACTTTTTCACACTCAACCCAGTTCTGTGGAATCAGAATCAGCGTTGAGTTTAAGCAAGCGAATGAGCCAATTGGAGTAAAGTGCCATGCAGATTTAAATTTTTCCCACTTGTGATGAATGCAGCTATCAATTTTTTTTGCATGCTAGCATGCTAATTAACATTTGTGTCAGTCAGCTGTTGGCTCTCACGCTGGCCAATAGAATCTTCCTGCCTATTCGTGGCAGCCAGCTATTGGCTCTCACTCTGGCCAGTAGAAAATAGCCACAAACTACATGAAAACTGCCGTAGAAACATGAAAAAATCGATTATTTCCACTATTGATGGGAGTTGGGAAATGCAAAGTCAGTCTTGGCTATCCCGCTAACTTGGAGCATGTGCATGTAAATTTTGGTGCAAATCCGTCGAAAATTGCAGCCGTGCATTCATTACACACACACACACACAGACACATCCTGCCTTTTATATATATATATATATATATATATATATATATATATATAGTATTGAGCACTTTTTTATTATTTTAGCTGTTGGTAGGGAGAGCTTTACCTTTGATTGTGGTAGATGCTATTTTCAGTACCCTAATTATTTTATTAGATGCTTTTGTCACTACCCTAATTATTTTATATTCAATGTTTTTGTTTGTTTTTTTTGTTTTTTTAAGCATTTCACCCCAAGCAAGTCAGAAGTGCTGTTAGCATCGTAGTCAGTTGGCAATATCTTTTGGTTGATGACTAAAAATTAACTTCCGGATTTTGACTGTATACATGGGTTTCATTTGGACACCATGTGTATTTAAAATAGTTTCCGGTTATTATTTTTAGTTAGGAGGACTTGTGTATGTTTAGGTTTCATTTGTTTACTTTTTGTATATCGTTCTCTGAAAAAAAAAAACGCTGAGTCACCGGAAGTTGACGGCATTCATTCTGTTTTTCCTTTCAGACATTTGAGTAGCCGGCAGTAACTTACGTCCAGGTGCAATACACTTACCCATCCTTTCAAATTGATTTCATGCAAAAACAATTGCGTTTTTTCCAATTTTTCGTGCTGTCAGAACCACCGCCAGGTAATTTTACATAGTCCTGTGAAGTTTTGTTGAAATCGGTTGAAAAATGTAGGAAATCCGATCCAATATATAAACGAACAGACACACACACACACAATCTGTGTTTTATAATAAGTAAGATTCAAGAATAATTTATTTACAATAAAAAAACATTGCCATACAATGAAGACCATTTATTTGCGATAAAATATGTTCACGATGATGCTCAAGCCTGTAATATTTAACTCAGGTAGGCCTACTAGTATTGATCAGAAATTGAGATCACATTATACACAAGCTATATAAAAAAAATCAGGTTTTTCACTAAATATTCAAGGGATCACCTTATACATGAGTATATATGGTATAAGTCCCACTTGAGGTCAAGATTGAACTTGAGACATGATAGATATTCAAAGCCTCATTGGGGATACTAAAGAATATGTTTTTCTTTCAAGTTCATTTGTAAAACAAAAAAGTGTTAAAGTACATCCTAATCAATCTTAAATAAAGTAAATAATAATTAATATTTAATAATGCAATCCCCCCCCCCTACCCCACCTGATCAACTAAAGCTGAATTTTGTGTTTTGCTTTTATTAAAAAATAAAAAGTAAGTGACTTACTTTTTCAATTTGATTGAAGATTTTTCATTCTTACCTGGAAATGACAGACTCAGTATCAAAACCCCATCAATGGATCAAAATGATCAATTCATGTACTTACCTAAAAATGAAAGAAAAAGAAAAGACAAAATATTAATATAGTCAGAATTACAAATCATTTTTACGATTCATCTCATTCTAATATATAATTGTAATTTTCTGTCTGTACATTTCACTAACATAATATAAATTCAATGAAAGTATTCTTTTTTATGAAATTTGACACAAAATTATGGAAACACTTTTACAGTTAGAAATCTTAAAATCGTAATTTTCCCCACATCAAGTCAGATTAGAATATCAGGATTCAAATTATATATATATATCATTTTTTACCAGCACAAAATGAAACTGAGCAATATTAAATACAAAAAGAGCACATCACTTTCAAAGTATGTTTGGTGATTAAAAAGCAACCACCAGAACCCAACCATTAGCTGGGAAATAATTGTGAAAGCTAAGCCATACAATGGAATGGGTGACAGATGTAACTTGAGTTTGTTGGAGAAGCTTATTATATTAAAACACTTAAATGACTCTAATCTGCTAAACACAAGGTCTAAATTAATGTCTACATGTATCCATAAATCCAAGCACCTGCTAAAACACACCTACCCCAATTAAAAAAGATTACAAAATAGATATAATGAGTATTATAATATGCAACAACATTTAATATCCTTAGAACCCATCATTAATAACATTTCTTATATATCTATACATACGTATAATCTAATATTACTGTACTTGATTTATTTATAATGTGTGTTTATATAATTTCACCTGAAAGTACAAGGCTTGGTTTCCAATTTCCCTATTAGTTAGATAGCACCAACATATTAATTTTTTATTTACACACTTATATTTCCATCCTGAGTATTAGTTTTGTTATTTGATATTTTTGTCAAAAGTGTGAGTTACCCCACTTGATATTTTATTTACTTTTTAATCCAAATTTAAATTCAAATAATTTTAAAAAAATATGATAGAAAGAAAAGTACAACACATATCATTTTTGCATTTAATGTGTTTTGAAGTAGTCCCCCCTTCTGAAGCCACACACATTGTGCCGCATCATTTCCATTGACAGAAGCATTCCTGTAACTCTTTTTTGGGATAGCAAGTAGCTACCTCATCGGATTCTCTTAGATTTCCTTGATGTCTTATAATTTTGTTCCTTGCAGGATTTGATTTCTGAATAGGAAAAACAATTTTTAAAAAATTATTTTTTTCAAAAACATGAAAAAACTAAATGAGATCAGTTAGACTATATACCCAAACACATATTTAAAACAATTTTTTTTAAAATTTAAATTTCAAATTACAGCATTCCCTTTCCTATAGACACGTGTGTAATCACATAAAAATTCAACATCACTTTTGTTTGATGAATCCCTAAAGAACAAAATGCGTCACACAAAACATTTTTCACTTTGTCATAGATTTTCATAAAATTTATATACCTCTAAAGTTTCAGATAGATTATATCTGTAATATGACAAGAGGAATAAAGATGAAATGCATTGGCTAAGTCTTCCTTTTGCTTTCATATATATATATATATATATATATATATATATCAATTACGATTGTCTAGCTGTTTAATGATGCTAAATCAGATAAAGTAACCAAATGAACAATTTATAGTCAATGATCCAAAGGCTATTTTAACCTGGACAATATAGGAAAATCACGCAAACTAGTCATAATATTAGACACACTGAAATGAACCTATTCTTTCAATTAATTATATATATATATATATATATATATATCAATTGCTTTTATTTGCCAGAAAGAATAGATTAAATACGAAGAAGGTATCTGTGTATTGTCTTCTTCATTAAACACACATAATAAAACATTGATCTCAGCCAACTTCCAAAAACAGCATGTGTTCAGCTATTGATTATTTAAACTTTTTGTCTGTGCTTCCAACAGAAAAATAGCATCTTATATGACTTTATCAATCTCATCTTACATATTTCATTCACAATAAATAGAGAATCAATTTTGAGAGTAGGAAGTCAGCTGACCAACTTGTTAGGTAATCTTCAAGTCACTGTTCATTGAAAAGTACAACTTTGGGGATATTGACCTCAAAAATATAGACTAATATGAAAAGACATTATTAACTTTGTTCTAATCACCTTTTCCCCAATAACTCATCAGCTTGAGAAAGTAATATATCTAAGGTACCATGACTGGCTGTTGCAAAAATGTTCCAGGTTTCTATTCATGTTTTTAGACAAGAGCCCAGAACACAACAGTAAAATTTAAAAATTAATGATACCAATTTACACACCGACTTATACAATTTGTAGATTGGTGTCTCAAGACAGATTTTTTGTTTTTTGGTTAGTTGATAAAAAACAGGAGTGTCGATTTGGGATGTGATAGGATGAAGAAAAAAGTTTGGTTTGTGTATTTTTATGGTTCTCTAAATGTAACCTGGTTTATAATCAACAATTATTTTGGGAAGTTTTAAATTGTTTTGCTCTGTATTATTGGCTGCGATTAGTTTGTTGATTTTTAATTTCAGTTGGTTAATAGGATTCCTGTTCAGTTTTTGAAATTTGGTGTGGTCATCAAGTATTTGTCCTATCTTTGTA
Source organism: Acanthosepion lycidas (assembly GCA_963932145.1). Taxonomy (NCBI): domain Eukaryota; kingdom Metazoa; phylum Mollusca; class Cephalopoda; order Sepiida; family Sepiidae; genus Acanthosepion; species Acanthosepion lycidas. The sequence continues at coordinate 8,154,607 of OZ010594.1, forward strand.
TTATAATCAAATTTGTTTAAAAGTACAAAGATAATTGTCTTGTCTGCTTTTAGACAAGAGCCCAGAACACAACAGTAAAATTTAAAAGTTAGTGATACCAATTCACACACCGACTTATGCAATTCGTAGATTGGTGTCTCAAGACAGATTTTTTGTTTTTCTTATTACAGTTCAGTTTTGATTTGGTTTCCCATTTGATGTTGCTTAATTCTATAGCCATTGAGCATGGATGATTTTTTGTGAAAGGTTAGGGATCTGATTGGTTTTGTTTTTTTAAAATTCGGGATGTGGAATTAGTAAATACTAAATACTTCAAATTCCACATCCTGAATTTAAAAAAAAAGTAGATACCTACCTTTCACAAATACTAAACACTTCAACTCACTTTTAACACTCTGTGGCCAATCCTGAAGATCAACAACCCTCTCACTTTACAAGATCTGGATCTTCAACACCAACGTCAAATTGCGCCTAATTTACGCCTCCAAAACCTGGCAGGTAATCAAGATCAACACCCACAAACTTCAGACATTTACCAACTGATGTCTCAGGAACATCCTCAATATCAGGTATCAATATTCTTACAGGTTTTCACACCAACTTTACATACACTCTATCTTTGATATTGAGCATTTTCTCCCATAAATACAGCATACCTTAAAATTATATATATTTTTTTTTAAGTATTACGCCCTGAGCAAGGCGTGAAGCCACTAGGATGCAGGGGGTTGCAGAAGATTTGGAGCACGAGCAGATAGGAGTGATAGAAGAAAGGATGAGGAGAGGGATAGTGGATAGATCAAGGTAACTGGAGATGGCAATTGACATTACATTTGAATAGTTGGAGATTATAGCTCTCAGGGAAACAGTAATTGGGAAGGGTGTTCCACAGGCGAGAGGTGCGAGGTATGAAGCTATTGGAGTAGAAGAGGTGGCTACATTTAAAAGTTTCTACAGTGTAAGGGTGGGAGCGGGATGCCAGCCTCATAGGGCGCTTGAATTCATGGAGTCTGGGAACCAGTGAAAGCAGCTCATCAGAGCAATTACCATGAAAGTATTTGTAGAAAAGACAGAGATTATATTATATATATATATATATATATATATATATATATATATATATATATACACAGTGTATGATGGATAAATTTTTGCCTAAATTATGAAAAAGTGAAAATATCACTGACATCTAATTTTCACAGATATATTTACCAAAATTTCACAAAAATATCTTGAAAGACTAAAGAGTAAATTCCTTTAATAAATTTGCCACTGGCTTCCACGATGGCCTCCAGATAATTTCAGAATCTCCTGCACCTCTTCTGAATGGTCTCTTTGTTTAAGATGGTGAATGCTGCAAATAATCCTTGCCTTCAGTTCATCTTTGGTATCACAAGGAGCTTTGTTGGTCTCTTTCTCAACTGCACCCCACACATAATAATTGAGGAGATTGCAGTCTGGGGAGTTAGGTGGCCAGTTAGGTGGACATAAGCAGGTGATGTAGCCACAGAAATTGTCAGCCAGCTATGACTGGGTTCTCCTGTTTGTGTGGCATATGGGATCTTCCAGCAGCCACCCTCTTGACTCAAGGCAGCACTACCTCCTCAAGGCACTCAATGTAGGCCTCTGTGTTGAGTCTAAGGCCCTATGGAAAGATGAATTAAGGCATAATGTCACCATCACTAGTGATCACACCAAACACCTTCATAATCACCATTAGACTCATCCAACTCTTTCAGAATACTCTGCACTGTCCTCAGATTGACATCCGAACACTCTGAAATGTTCATACTGGAGCTTCCAGTGCAAATGTCAAGCAGTATATCATCTTGTTTTCAAATTTCTGGGCAAATGAATTGTGGCATAGTGCACTTTTTCTTACAGATGGTGCACAACTGACCCTACTATACTGTGCAGTTGACAAATTCAAAACCAAACAACACACATGCATGAAATTAAAAATATAAAATGCCGACAATTTACCCATCGCACCGTGTCTGTGTGTGTGTATATATATATATATATATATATATATATATATATATATATATTATGAAATGGACAAAATCCGACAATTATTTTAAGACATTTTTATGTTTATACATTCTTTTTATAGATACAAATATTTAAGTAAATGCTCTGTTTTTTATAATAAACAGTATTAAACCACATTTACCAGCCTGAATGTCTGAGAAATTTTCGTCCTCCGACAGGATTCGAACCTGTATCCTATACGGAACCATCATTTAGCTTGACGTGCCTTAACTGATTTGGCTACAGAGGAGCGTTCGGTTAGCAAGGTCAAATGTACTGTCTTTAAACTTGAATCTTCCATGAATCTCTCACGTACATTCATATCTGCTTATTGTGTATCCAAATGAAAACAAATGATGTCACACATCATGAAATGGACAAAGTCTGACAATTATTTTAAGACATTTTTATAGATACAAATATTTAAGTAAATGCTCTGTTTATAATATTAAATGTTGTTTAATACTGTTTATTATAAACAGAGCATTTACTTAAATATTTGTATCTATAAAAAGAATGTATAAACATAAAAATGTCTTAAAATAAATAAATATATATATATATATATATATATATATATATATATATATATATATATAAACATTGTATAAAAAGAATAGATTGGCAACTTACTTGTAAGATACTGGCACTTACAAGCCTGACATCCCAGAGGTGAAAACCTGCTATTGGGTAGTTGCCAAATTAAATCTTTAATACAATCACTGATTGCCTATTTGACCTCTGAACACTCAGTATTTTGTATCTTCTATATTTATAATCTATGATTATTAAGATCTTTTGATTTATGTATTTAGGCATCAATCCCTGTTTGATACATGTTTCATTAGAAATGACTGACAAGATCTTTCTGTTAAGTTTTTTTTATTATTGTGTTTTTCTTATGTGCAAACAAGAAAATTCTTTCCGTGGCAAAGGGGACTTACAGGGTGCAGTATAAATAAGTGCTGCTCCAAAATTTCAAATAAATTCTATTTCTAAATTTTTGCAACATGAAAACAGACTTCTTAAAGCTGGAAAACAACTTGGAAGCAATAGAATGTTTATCAAAAGGAGAATTGGTCGATACAATGAAAATTCCTCCATCAAAGATAGACTGAGAGTAGGACATCCTCACACCTCTTGAATGTCAAAACTCATTAAACAGGTGCATGAATAAAATCAGGAATAATACAAGAGGGTCAATGAAAAAATTGGCTAAGGAGGTCAGAAGATAGCAGTTCTGTGCTATTTCAATATGTAACAAGTTGTAAATGTCAACAAAAATGTGATATATATATATATATATATATATATATACACACACACACAGGGTCTTCCACAAAAAATGGGAAATTTGGTACAGTTTATTTAATTGTTGGAATTTTTGTTACAATTATTTGAAACAAAAGCAAATTTTTTTTTTTCATCATATAGTAAGTCTAAAATCTCCTGTTTTTTTGTGGGGCACCCTGTATATAGATAAGATCAATACAAATATAAAATTTGTCATTTAGCTGATTGATCTTACATTCAGCACCCCAGCTTCAGAATTTCGTAAAAAAACCTTCTTGCAATTGTTTGGTCCACTCATCAGGAGGTTTAAGCAATTGATAAGCTTGGTATTTTGGTAGGAATCCTCCTCACACATGATAAGACTGTCTATTATTTTTTGATATATTTTAACAGATGTATATATTATATTTGTGTTTTTGACAAGTATGTTGTATATTGAAGATGTAGCCATCTTGTTAGTTCATTAAAGCCTAAAGGTCTGATGTCATCTTGTTATCAATTTATATATATATATATATATATATATATATATATATATATATGAACAGCTCCCCAAAGTGTTCCGTTTACCCAATTTCACTCACAAGACTTGGGTTAATCTGTGGTATGGTTTTCAGGCACTTTCCAAACAGTCCACACACTGGATTGCCTCCCCAAGACCGATAACATCAAGAAGTCACTTTCTTGACAAACTGACCACAGTGAGATTCGAATCCAGGTCTCATAGTCAGAAAGCAAACATTCTACCTGTATATAGTTTTTCAAGAATAAATCCCTTTTGTCAGGACTTTTCACACCCTATTCCTGCTAATTTTTTGTAAATTTTAAGCAATTAACTGATTTTTTTAATCAGATATTACTTCTTATTACATTCAATAGTATCCTTTAATGGGTTAACAGGTTTGAGTAGATATATCCATTTGTTTTGGGTTTTTTTTTGTTTTCAACAGTGAAATTGATATTGACTGGCTTGGACAATCAAAAGTCTTACAACAAAAAATCTATCATTCATAAAAATTTATTTTTTTATTTTTTTTTTTACAATAAGGTTCATTCTGTATAAAGCTTGCAACTCAAGGTAAAAGGTTACATTAAGGGGTAGTTTATATGGATAGGAGGGGAAAATAACAGTTGACTCTAGACTTGAACAGGTTAAGATTGTAGTGATCAGGGAAACATCCACTTGGGAGTCTGTTCCACAGAACAGTGGTTTGCAAGAAGAAGTTGTTTGAGTGGAACTTACTTCTCACCGATAGAATATGGAGGGAACATAGGTGGTTTGCTACTATGTAAGTCATGTGGTAGGTCCTAGCTATGAAGGTCAGACCTGGAGGAACCAGGGGATGCAGTTCGTCTGAGCACATCCCATGATAGTAGCGATAGAGCTGTGACAGACATGCCACATCCTGCCTGTGAGAAAGAGGATGGAGAGTGGAAAATAATTCTTCTCCAACAAGGGACTCGGAGATGCTTTTTAACTCTATAAAGTCTGTAAAATGACGTCTGGGCAGCTCCTGCCCAAATATATCAACAATACTCCATTTCTGGCCTAATCTGGCTCTTATAAAAGTAGAGGATAACATGAGAAGTCAGCTGCATAACAATTATCTTGAGAAAAATCAGTTTTAAATTTAGTCACACAGCCATGAGAAAACTCACAGCAATGTAAGATTAAATTATCCTTACTAAGAAATGAACACAATTCACTGGGACGTTTTTGAAGTCTATATTTGCTAACAATATTTTTGTAATTAAAATTTAACAACGCAATTTCAAAGAATGAATTTCTTAAAATGTTCTTTAACTGTTTCAAAATAACTTTGTTTTTATTTCTGGCAGGAAAATAATTTAAGAAAATAGAAGCTGTATTTTTATATATCATTTATTTTCACAACAAATTCACTTTGTTACATACTTGATTGCAGGAAGTTTTTCTAGTTTTCTTACAAGAGCTTTTACTGGTGGTTCCAGATTATCAATGTACTTTCTGATCTTATTTCTCGAAATACTTTCAGACACTTTGGCCATCTTCCGGGAGTAAAGATGTTTCACAAAAGGAGTACATGTTTGCTTTTATAATTGTTTAAATATTATATTTTTAAATTGATCTTATATATATATATATATATGTATATATATATATAGGTGTGTGTGTGCATGTGTGTATTTTGACAGTAAATTCTATTTTTTGTATATGCAATTGAAGACCACCTTCAGAGAAGTTTAATATTTTTAAATTGATTTTTTATCACCTGAAATGTTGTGACATTTTTATTTTGAATTTCTTTTATTCATATAGTTTCATGAGTGTATTGCTGATTTCCAGGTGAAATTATATTTTTATTTATTTTTAGTTTTGTGTTAAATATTTATAATCCTTTTTAAGCTTATTTGTTCATTTCCCAATGATCTCTCAGATGTTAGTTGAAACAAGAATTCCTTTTTATTCCGTTTTTGTTTTTAGTAATATAGGTTTTTATCAAGTAAGTATTGGAAAAGTGGCATGTTAGTTGACATGATAGAGTTGTAGTACTACGAACAATGTATAGAGTATAAGATTTTTTATTAGAAGTAGTGGCATTGTAGATACAGCCTCCTAATGGATATAAAAATTCAAATACTACATTAGTTTTATAAAACAAGATTTTTAGGATTATTTTTATTATTATTGCTGATAAGAAATCAGAAACTTGGATGATTTTATAATACGCAGTTGTTTGTATTTTTTTAATCTTTCTTTCTCTATGTAATTTTCAAGATATTCTATTTTAGCAAAAAATAACATCTTCAAAGTTGAGAAATGTGGTGTGTATAGGTATATATATATATAATCATATGTGTGTAGTATATATATATATATATATATATATATATATATATATATGATAAGAAAGGAACAAATAGGAAACATTTATAAAACTAACATGTTTCACTATCATTAAAGCTTCTTTTGTTCTCTATTTCTCATTGTCTTATGAAGCTTGATTAAAATTGAAATATGTCAGATTGATAAACATATCCTACTTGTTTTTTATCTTATTATTCTGTCAGTTTCTGATCCAAATTTGATTTGTATTTGATTCCAATAGAGAGAGAGAGAGAGAGAGAGAGAGAGAGAGCATGAGAGGACAGGCCAAGTTGTTACTCCAGTTTCACACTCATCTTCAGATTTACTAGGCTTTCTAGGCATCTGAAGATCATGAGAGTGTGAAACTCAAGTAGCAAGTTCAGCTGTCTTTTGTTAAGTGTTAACATTGTGCAGCATTTTTTGCTCTGTCTAGATAATCTGGGTGCTGAGCATTTTACTGAGTAGGTAGATCTTTGCCGTTTTGTCTTTCATTTTTCTTTCCTTGGTCAAGTTTTTTTCTTGTCTAAGGTGCTAGATCTTCTGGCAAGTTGTCTGTTGATCACACCAACATAGCTGAGTTTCCCTTAGTAGTGTACATACATATATATATATTATATACATACACACACACTACTGAAGAAAATACAACTGTCATTTGTACACTGAACAAATAAGCAGTTCATTCCTATAATACAACCCCAGGTAAAAATTGTGAAAAATCGTCACACATAGACAATGTTCACACGTCTATATTTTTTTTTTTTATTTCACACCAAATAAACAAATCAGTTTGGTTTATTGTTGAACATTCTGGCTTCATGAAATATACTTTAAACAAATTAGATTAATTTAAATTAATGGTGTAGTTTTTTTCATTTTCAATTCTCACAGGTTTTCTTCTGTATCTTTTTATTCTAAGTGTCGTATCAACTTTTCATGTGTCGTGTGTATTTTGTAGTCAGTTGACCTTTTATTGGATTCTGTATTCAATACTTCAAAAGACAAAAAATAGCAGAATGAAATTTTAGATAAAGTTTAAAAATAAAAAAATCTTAACTTCATGACTGGTACTGATATATATATATATATATATATATATATATATATATATATATATATATATATATATATGTATGTATGTAATTAATTAATTAACAAATCGGAGACTTAGAAAGCCAAAGTAATATTTTATATTTCATGAGACTAATAAAATTCAGTTTCACTTCATCAGACCTTGCAGTCTATATCTTCCCTGGAATTATCCATATGGATTACCAAATAATTTTATCATTTATTTTATATATATATATATATATATATAGACTGTGTGCCAAATTATTATTCTAATATTTCAAAAACCCTCCAATCAATTCACACAAAATTTTTACACAATGTTGGCAACACAGACCTGCGCAATCATGTTATCAGCACAGTGATTTGAGAGTGCCGAATTATTAGAAAATCTGTTAGAAAAGTGTAAGAATTTAGTGAAAAGATAGGTCGTAAAAGCAGTTTAAGTGATGCTGAAATGAAAACTATCACCTCAGAACTCTCAAAAGGCAAATCTACCCTAGAAATTTCTAAAATGATAGGGAGGTGTCATCAAAAAAAAGTTCACCGCCGATCCTACACAAGTATGCAAAAGGCAAGCCGATGGTTATTTCATGTCATCTCATTTCACAACTTAAACAAGAGGCCACGAAGGACCCTGGACTTACCAGTCAAGAGCTTTTCAGTCGCATTGGGGATCCTACTGTGTCTAAAAGTACTCGGTGTCAGTATCTGAGGGAAATAGCAACAACAGTCAAACTTGTATTGAAGCCTCCGTTGACGAGAAATCACATTCAAAATCACTTGAAATGGATTGAGGACAATATGAAGATTGACTTCTCTAAAGTTTTGTCCACAGACGAAACTCAAGCAACACTTGATGGGCCAGATAGATGGTGCAAATGGGTAATGAACGGACAGAATCACCATCAGCATTTGAGACGCCAACAAGACAGTGGAGGCATAATGATCTGGGGTGGTATTATTGGAAA
>OZ010594.1:8167823-8292823 GCA_963932145.1 Acanthosepion lycidas
GAATGATTATTTGATATCAAAGTATATACCTATATATTACTTGATATCAAAGTATACCTATATATTACTTGATATCAAAGTATACCTATATATTACTTGATATCAAAGTATACCTATATATTACTTGATATCAAAGTATATACCTATATATTACTTGAATGACAAAGCGGAAAAAAAATCTGTGCAAGACATTTTTTCTCCTAGAAAGACTTCATGTGACTAAAGTAAAATTTTTGTTGATGGAATTATATGTGTGTAGCTATTACATTCACTTATGTGCTAATACCCTTCTATAGGTAAATAGCAGAGCAGACCGAGTTCTATAGCCTTGGATGGCAACTGGTCTACCACAGAAAGAAATGGCAATGTGCAGGAAAAAAATCTGCCTCGTCAGTCCTGTATTGAAAGATACATGATCGCCTAAGCATGTATCAGACATGGCAATTAAGTGACTGTAGAAGGGGTGGGGGTAGATACGAAAAAAAAAAATGTCGGTTATAATTCTCCCATGAATATTATTCCAAACATTATTTTACTGGATAGCTATGTTTTAATCGACACCCTGTTTTTATAAACCATGTGAATTATGTATGTATACACACACATTATATATATATATATATATATATATATATATATATTATTCAAATATATTATTTTAGTGGATACTCATGTTTGAGTAGACATGTGGGGGTCATCACATCTTACCAGCAGGGCTAGCCTCGTGTTCACAAGAATAACGACATACAAAGAAATAACACTATGATATGTCCCAGGAAGGGATATATTTGTTTGAAGTAGCAAAGTGGTTTTGGGCTACTGTAACTGAGTAGGACAATTTAGCAGGTAACCATAATGGACTGGTCCTCGTCATAGTGGTAGGCAATAGGCGTAGACAATAGGCGTCGTCCATGAACCTCCACATCAGTCTGTATTTATGGCTGATACCAGCCAATCATATTACTGTAAGAGGGAACCCAGGTGTATGTATATTCATTATATCACACTAAAGGCATGTTAAATTGTAACTTAAAATCATATAATTTTATTTATTTTTGTATACTGGTGTGTGTGTACTTTAGTTATATAAGTTTTAAGGTTACATGTGATAAAGGAAGAAATCACATCGTCTTATGACAGGCAAGGTGCTGGGGAGAGGAGGTGGATGTCTTGACCTTCTGAAGGTCTGTAGCAAAGAGAGTGAGTTTGGCATTTTTTGGCACAAAGTTTTTTTTTCAGGCAGAAAATGTTTCTGCTGCAAGCGAGGAGAACCTTTATTATTTTGTTTTTCTTTATTTTATTTTAAACAAAATTTTAATATTATTTGTTTTATTTTATTTTATTTATGATATTTATTATTATTATTTTATATATTTATTTATTATTAATAATATCCCTGCAGACACAGCATTATTTTAAACCATATGAATCATGTCTTCTTGCCTGTTCACTTAAAAGCCTTTTCTTAAAATTTCTTGAATATGCAGGCCAATTAATATAATTTACATGGTTTAAAAATCAGGTCATCTACTCACAGACGTATATCTACAAAAATAACATTTGCAGTAATAATGATAGATTAAAAATAAAATACATTAATTTCTTAGAAATATATATATATATATATATATATGTATGTATGTATGTGTATGTATAAAAGTCAGGCGTTAAGAATGCCTGACAATCACAGTTGTGTGAAACTCGAGTAGCTGTCTCTTTTCGAGTAGTGCCATTGGGTAGCGCATGTGCTTTGTCTTGCTCATTTAGACACTGAGCACTCTCTTTTGATGTTTAGGTAAGTGTCTGCTTTTGATTTTCTTTTCTTTGGTCACTTGGCAGAGTTTGTCTTAGTTTTATTAATACTTTGGTTTATTCAGTATATATATATATATATATATCTATATATATACACAACAGTGAACATTGACATCAACACCCAGAGGCAACAGACTGTTTCATGCTAAATGCAATCATCAGGCCAAAACTTTGTCAGAAGGAAAATGTTGTTGGTGTAAATTATGACAAGAACAAAGAAAAGGACACTTCACACAGTAAATAAAAAAATAAGTTGAGGAGGGAAAATTATGGAACACAATTAAAATATATTTATTGGTAAAATAATTTATACATAAAAAATAAATAGTTCCAACTGAGTACAAAATAGAAAAAAATATGGTACTCACAAACTTCCTAAAAGATTGGGAGAGCAAATAAAATGCTCCTTCTGTTTGCTCATCATTTATGTGCCCTTGAAGTGATAAACATTAAGTTACATCAACTGGCCCAATGCAAAGAGGTTTATTTTTTCCTTTCACATTAAACAAAACTAACCATAAAAACATTTTCAATGACTCATCAGTTGTTTGAAGCCATCAACATTAAGTTTTCTTTCTTTCAAATGCTGTATGCAAATTTACTCACAGGGTTGAAATATTTGATAAAATCAAAGAGAAAAGATTTGCTAAACTACATTTCCTTCATCTGCTTGTTGAATTCTTGCTCATTTCCAGATCAAGGAGATGTTATTAAAAGTTTAATAATTTTCTACTTTCGGTTCAACCTCCACTCCCCACCCCAGAATATATATTACAGAGTGGGTATTATAATTTTATCTGTCTTTTTTTGTACCCAAAAGTATCCATTATATTTTTACTATCCCAGAGTGTGCATATCTTGAACTTCTCACTTATGCAACTCTCTTCTAGCTTCTTGCTTTGCAGTCAACTTTGATCATCAAGCATATAAATGCAACATCAATCATCATCTTTTGTCTCCTTGAATCCTGTTTTTTATTGTCCTTACTCTTCAATAATGATTTTTCTCAGACTCGTTTATTCACAATAAAACCCTTAAATCTTAGTAGCTTTATTGTCTTGCTTGGAATCAAATAATTAAAAAAAAGCAGACATTACTTACAGTTCTTTTTTTTTTGTTAGCTGGGTGAGCACATAATCAGACAAGATCAACAACTCAAACAAAGCCACCATATTCAAACTTTTGGTCACCATGACTTGTCACTTCATGTTAATGTAATCAATGGTGAAGAAAAGCCTTCAAACAGTTTCATCTATCCAATTTCACTTACAAGCATTGGTTAAAACTTTTTTTTCGTCAATTCACCCCAAACAAGGCAATAAAGCCACTAAGATGTAAGTATGAAAGTATATGAGAAAAGAAGATCATTATTAGAAACAGAGAATAATAAAAGAACAGGAATTAAGAAACAGAAGATAACGATTAACATTGCAACTAAATATTTGAAGATCAAAGTTGACTGGAAAGTCAGAAGCCAAAAAAGAGTTTTACAAGTGAGAAATGTGAGAAAAAAAAACTGTCAGCATAGAACTTATGGTTTCATCTATAAAATAATGAGACCTTGTGGCCAAAAACCCATGCTATGCTTTTCAGGTACTTGCCAATGATGTTCTCCCCAATAGTGTAATAATTTCAGAGAAAGGATTTCCTACAAAACTCTGCGAAAGCCAGCTAATGAACCATGTGATTCGTTTACATAAAGATATATTCACCAGCGGTCAAATAGGAAAAATAGTTTTGAGGAAGTAGGCTATCAGAACTCAGGCAAGTAGCTAGCTACCAATGTTCTTTTCAAAAAAAAAAAAAAAAAAAAATGAAAGAAAAGAAAAATCCTTAAAAAACATAAATTAATGGCCATCTCATACTAATATGTCATTAGTGATGAGCCAAAAGGCTGAATTCTATAGATATACAGGTATGTGTTACACTTTATAGAGGCTGCCAAAACAAAGAGATGAGAGAGATCTGCCAAGACTGACAGAAAGAAGAGACATCTGGGAAATATGAGAGAGAGAGAGACACACACACACACACACAAAAGAAAAATAGATTATGTGCACCATTATGAATCCTTAAAATTGGGGAAAGGCAGATGCTAATTTGAAACTCCTCTATAAGGAACTGTTTAAAGAAACTACATTTTGTTAAAAATATTCTGGTCGTCTTCATTATTATTCCAAAATCTACCATTCATCCATGCATTGAATATATATCTGGTCTGGTGCTTCGACTATATCTCAAGATTCTTGACAAAATCCAAAGAAGGGTCTGTAATGTAATCAATCCTAACCTAGCATCCCAACTTCAGTCACTTTCTCACCACCATGATGTGGCTTCCCTCTGTCTTTTCTACAGATATTTTCATGGCAATTTTTCTGATGAGTTTTTCTTCTTGGTGTTTTGGTTGTTTAAGCATACTACTAGATTGGCAACTAGGTCTCATTGTTTTACTGTATATATTCATGTATCATGCAACCTTTGAAGACAATATAACTACAATAAATGAAAAATTTTGAAGACAATATAACTACAGTAAATATATATATAATTTGTTCAACGGCATAGCCAGAGCTAGCAGTACATATGCTAAATTTATATCTTGTGTATGATGTGAACCCCATAAAATTAGCTTCAAGCTAATATCTTCAAAGGTTGCATGATACATAAGTATGTACGGTAGTGAGATTTAAACATAAATTCTATTCTAATAGTTTCTTTTCTCACACTTCTCACCTGCAGTACTCTCTTTCAGTTTCTTGCATCTCTGCCACCTACCATCTTCAAAAATTTAATTGCAATGCCAATCACCATCTTCCGTCTTCTAGAATTCTGTTCATTTATTGTCCTTTCTCCTCACTAAAGTCTTCTCATTATCGTTCACTTCCAGTAATCCCTTGTGTCTTAGTGGCAAGATTTTCCATTCTCTGTCTTCCTGAAACCAGTTCTTTTATTGTCCTTTCTCCTCACTAAAGTCTTCTCATTTTCTTTCATTGCCAGTAACCCATTGTATCTTAGTGGCATTGTTATTTTACTTTGAGTGAAATGATTTTAAAAAAGGTCAATGTTAGGAAAGTTTAGTTTTGTGTGACCTTCAAATGAGATGGGTTTATGGCATTTCAATCCTTAGCTTGGAATTCTTTAAATCTAAATACAACATTAGTGGAAGAGTCTCCAGTCCAGGATTGTTGCTGAATTACTTACAACTGAACAATGCCCACAGTCATACTGTTACATAAATACCTATAGTCAGTGTTGTGTCACATAAATATTTATTTTTATATAGAAAATAATTTCTGTAATCATTGCTTAAATAATTTTTTTGCTGAGCGATAAATTATTGGCATATTTTAATTTCTTGTTAAAATCAACTTGGAAAGAAGAAAGATTTTCTTCTATATAATAAATGCGAATGTCACTGTGTCACACTTTTTCAACTTTACTCCAAGAGATTGTAGCCAGCATATGATACCATTTTGGAATCAGGCTGACACCCACAAGCAAGTTAAAAACATTCCGGTCCTGGATCCAGACCTGCAATCCTGAAATTTTGGATTCCCAAGTTTTCATTACTGCAATTGTTTTCAGATTTTACCATCTTGGCTTCTACTGATAAAAACAATTAAAGGGACACAACTCTCTAACTTTCAACAGCTCATGTTCAAATGAAAAAAATTACTGTTCTCAAATTACAGCGTTTCAAAATAAAATTGTCCATATTTTCAACTTTACTCCCAGAGGCCGTAGTCCAACATATCATACCATTTGGAATCAGGCCAACTTTGTGAGCAAATTAAAAAAATTCCAGGATGGATCCAGATCTGCAATCCTGAAATTTTGAATTCCGACATTTTCATTGCTGCGATTGGTTTTTACAATTTTTTTAATATGATTTTTTTGCAAGAAATTTTTTGTATGATAAAATTTTTTATAACTTTCAAATAAATTTGAGAGTAATCAAAATTAATTGTAAAATCCAGCAAAAGTCACCCATGAAATAAAAATAAATTTTGTACAGAAAGTAAGAACCTACATACATCAAATTGTCTTTAAATTAAGTGGCGGCAGAAGAATTATCGTTGAACTTTTAAAAGGTAAACTTAAATATGAATGCAATATTTAAATGCAGCGGTCAATTTTGAGTTCATTATTGCTGCCTGTTGTATCTACTTCTTCCTGCGTACTGTGATGAAAGACTCAATCAAGACTCCTCTGCAGGAGCTAGAGCTTAAATGCTGACCAAAAGTTTTCCTATAAATCAGAAACATTATTTTTATTCCGTCATATTACGATATGAATGAAGTATATTTTTTATCCTGTCATATTTTAACAATTTTGTTTTTTCCCCACTGTAAAGTACATTTCTTAATTATTTGTAAAATTATTAAAAATATTCAAAGTGAACAAAACTTATAATTATTTTACTTAGGGTGTATGTATCAAAAGAATTTTCTTTTGTTTAAATAAGTTTTAAACAAACCTTATTTTATATACCCATCCAAAAAACGACATAATGACTCCACTATGTTATTCTTATATGTGCCATGTCCTTGGACTTGGTTGATCATGGCTCTTCACAACTTCCTATCCTTTGTAGCTGTTAGTAAAGTTTGTTCTTTGCTGTACCCTCCCAATCCTTGTTCTGTCAACTATTTACATCAGCACGTTAGGTTGGGTTACTTGCTGCTTTCCTCTGTCTGCCTTGCCTTCAATCCATCCCCTGACCACCAAATTCTCAAAGCCTCCTTCCTTCTTGACTTTATGCCCTAAAAATTTGAATTGTCTTTTTCCAGTCTAAGTGTCCTTTTTGTTTCCATTTTTCTTTCACGTGTTCACGCGAGGGTATCCACAGCCTCCTTCTTCAGAACCATATTTCTGTTGGCTCAGGTCTCTTCTTTATCTGTGATGAGATTGTCCAGCATTCACTGCCACACAGGAGGACCAATATTAAATAACTGCTCAGCACATTCTTCTTTGTTTTTAATTAAATTTTTTTGTTTCTTAATGCAGACAAACCTCTCATTTAGGCCCCCCACCATCAAAGAACTTCAGATGCAATGGACAAAATCTGCAGGCAAAATAAAAAAAATGCAGGAAAAAAAAACTCACAAATATTGCCAGCAATGTATTTCAAAATTTGCTGGTTTAGTAGAACGAATTGTATTAGTTCTCAAAGTGACCGTTTGGCTGCGGTAGCAGCCCTTTCAATTGTAAACAAAGATAGGTGTACAGTATATAATGTACAACAGATTAGCATGTGCATAAGAAACCAGCTGTGAGAAATATATCATTTTGATTAATATATATTAAGTATATGTTTATTTATGCCATATATACATGTTTATAGTATTTACATTATGATCATATCTACTAGTAGTTACTATAGCCGTTTTATAACTCAAAAATAATACCTTCCCATCTACAAACAATTGGCTTTAACAAACAACCCCTTCTCATTATTAGTCCATTGAGAGGTTTGTCTGTATTTTGTTTCCGTCTCATACTTTTTATCCTCTGTTAAAACACGTTCTATATATTTAAATTTTTGTCACTTGCATGTTGGACGGTTCCTTCTGCTGAGGAACATACATTCCTTCTTCTTACAATTAAGCCTTTCTTTTCACTTTCTTTTCCTACCTTCTCAAAGAGTTTATGTAGTTTCCTTTCCATGTTCACTCTCAATACTGTGCCATTTGCATATTTTATGTTGCTAAGTTTGTGGCCATCATTATTGATTGCTGGTAGGACTTCTAATTCTCTCAAGATCACATCACTATAAAAACTGCAATAAAAATGTCCCTTTCTATTTTTAGTGTATTTTGTTGAATTCATTTTCTATCCACATGTTTGGCAGTTTCCTCCGAGTATAGGCTCTGGATTATTCTATCTTTCCCAAATAAATCAAGTCTACTTAGCAGTTCAAATAATGTAATATGGATAGATACTGGAAGCATATAGTCTTCATGTATGAAGATGTAATCATTTTTGGAGTAATGATCTGTAAGCACAAAAATACTTTTGATGTTAATATTAGCCGTTTCCTTACAAAGAAACATTTGGAATTCATTGAATAAGCAGCCAGTACTGTTTTTGGTTGGAATTTATAAAATTGGGCTCTTAAAATAAATTTTTGGGAAAACAGATTTCTCTTTCCAGTAGTGATGGGACTTTCCTTTCTGTTGTAATGGAATGTCCCACACTTCCTATTGCCTATGTGGACTGGATATATCAGTAGATATATATATATAGCTGGGATATGCTTTGGGAATTACTAGCCTGCCACCCGATCCCCTGTATTTCAGTAGTGTATTCTCTTTTACAATAAACTTTTCTTTCTTTCATCTACATGCATGTTGCTGTTCCTTTACTTGAGCTCCATCTTTTGTCTGTTTGTAACCTCTTTTAAGGATACAAAAGTTTCCAATTTTTTATTTGAAGTAGTGTGAAACATTAATATCTTGATTATACCATACTTTTTTTTTTAGTTATATGTTATATCCACTTGCTTCTCAAGTGATGTGATGTCTATTATTTGGCATGGTTCTTTGTTAGTGGTTCTGTAGTGCCAGTCCAAAGTTTTCAAAGAAGAATGGCCTTTTCCAAGACCATCAGACTTCACTTGCTCAAAGATATTTTTAGCCATTGATCTTAGATATTATACACAACCAAATATATAATAATTATGATAATAATAATATTAAAAGTGAAAATATTTTTGATACACCCTAAGAGTCTTAGAAATATAAAATGTCATGGAATAAGTAAAAGATTACTTTAAAAATATAGAAAGAAATGATGAAAAACTTAGCACACTATTTTTTATCTTTGTCTTTTTAATGTTGCAATGAAAGCGACAGATGTACATGAACATTTCATTGACAGATTAGTGAATTGGAATTAAGGTTGTTTTTAGTTTATCTGCTTGACAAGAAATCTTTTTAAAACCCCAGAGTCTTGTTAATAAGTTCACTTTCTCAGTGTTTCACTTGTTTTTAAATGGAAAGACTTCATTAGATGCTAAGTACCTTTTGTAATTTTAATGAATCAGAAGCTACAGGATAGAATAAATAAAAAACAAATTATGGATGAGAGAATCCGTAGAAAGAGGGTGAAAAAAAAAGGGATAAAAAGTGGAGAATGATGCACTCAAAAATGAATCATTCTTACCAAGGTCAAAAATATGAGTAAGATCCCACAGATAATAAGCATAATCATTGGGGGTGGGGGAGTTGAGGAAAAAAGTGCCCCACCTCCAGAAAGTGTCTTAGAGAATATGAAGAATAAATTAACCAATTATCTGAAGAAAGACACACACAAATATTCATACATGTACACAAACACACAGACATTATATATATATATATATATATATATATATATATATATATATATATATATATATATATAACAAAATAAACTGGTTAAGCTGCTTTTTTGTTAATTCTGCTTTGTATTTCAATATTACCACTTTATGATGGCGTTATTTTTTTGTGATGTTTTCTTTTTGTTTAACAAGACTGCTTTTATCACTATTATTAAATTTTTGTACCTCTGCTAATATATATATATATATATATATATATATATATATATATATATATACACACACTCACACTTTCAAAGACAACAGACAATATACTGTGATTAAGCTTTCTATTTAATTTTTCTTGTGTTCAAACAAATTTTTTCTTTTCTGGACACAGTAGTAGTATGACCAAAGTAATTATTTATGAGTTTGGTTTGATCAGGAACACAATATGAACTCATAAATAATGTTCATTCTTTGTAGTTTTGATTTTGCAGGTGTGTTATTATTTTTGAGGATAAGGTTAGCTGTCTTAAATTTTTGTAGTAGATAATTAATTTAATTTTTTTAAAATATTTTTCATTTTTTTTGCAGTAAAATCAATGAAAACGGCCATTTTTTACACATGTAAATAAAGGTAATTCTCAATTTTAAAAATCTTACAAAAATAAAATATATATTTCTGAAACATTATTTGAAGAAAATTAACAAATTTAAAGTTAAATTAATCTGATTTGAAACAAATATTACTTACTTAAATATTACTTACTTATAACATAAAATGTATACAAACATATTTTAATGATAGGATCTTGTTTTTCTGACATTGTTAATCGATTTATTGACAGTGGATTGACAGCCAAATGTGTTCATAATTAAGTATGGTGGAGCTGATGATAAAGTTAGAGGGTTTTTTTTTCCCCACTCTGAGATGGACAGCCCTTAAAACACATGAGCTTTTAATGATAGATTTATTAGGTTGTCCATCCAAACTTAAAAAATTCTGTATGTAATCACACATACAAAAACAAATCGAAATTATATGATTAGTTAATATAATTTTACTTAATAACAATATTTCCTAAGAATTATCAGATTGAACATGAAGTTTTAAAGATTTAAAAACTTTATAAATTATTCAATTTAAAATTGTAAAAAAATGAAAACAAATCTTGTAAAAATTCATTTTTTATTGAAAAGTTTTTTTGTCTTCAGATAATATTGTCTTTAATATATATTATTCATAAAAACAATTAAGAGCTTCTCTCATTAAATAATATCTTGGTTTTATTGCACTTTTCATTTTTCAATTCAGAGCAGATTTTTGGTAAGACAGAGTCCAATATTGCAAAAAAATTTGGTAATTTAAATTCTTCAAAAATTATCTTTTGTTGAATTCCTCACAAAACAAAATTTTCTCATAAAATTAAGTAAGGAGCTGAAAAAATATTTTTACAGAGATTTTCAAATAAAAAATTTCCAAAAATAATTCATTTGTGAATAAGTCAAGAAAATTTCATTAAAATCCACCAATTATTTAATTTTTTGCAAGAATTTCCAAATTAATGCATTTGTCATCGTGAAAAAGAGGCCAAAATTTGCTATACTAAAAGTTAGTACTTCCACTGACGCAAAAAAAACAAGTTTTAAATCAAAATTACAAATGTTCAAAAAAGGAGTAAAAAATTTAATTAATTAATCAAACAATACTTTGATCCTTCCTCTTAATAATAATGTAACAATTTTGACGATAAAACTATGTTTCCATTACATTTGGAGTTTAGTGTTTTCGTGGAGGTACCTTTATTATTTATATATATATATATATATATATATATATATATATAGAGAGAGAGAGAGAGAGAGAGACAGAGGGATATATATATATATATATATATACTTAGAGGGAGAGAGGGATGTATCTTATATGTATGCGTATATATATATATATATATATATATATATATATATGAGAGAGAGAGAAAAAGAGAGAGATAGAGGGATGTGTGTGTGTGTGTGTGTGTGTGTGTGCAAGTTTCTGTGTGAGTACCCTGAAAAAACAAAGTATTGGTAAAATGAACAGTAAGCCTGCGAGGTGACGAGAAAATAATATAATAAAAAGGAGAAACAACCAATAAAAAAAAAAAAAATCTTTGAAGGAAAAGGGGTTAGAGTTAGGGGGAAAGGAAACACAAATTAAGAAGAAAACATAGACACCTGCCTACTCAATAATATAAAAGGTGTTTCCTATCTAAATTACCAAGACAGAGTAAATACACCTTCCTGCACCACAACTGAGAAAGAGACAAATTTCAGATAGGCCACATGTAAGTTTCACACACTACTGCAATCACAAAGTGAACAAGATTTCTTGAGAGTGTCACTATCAAATCTTACCAAAATATAAATCTGCACACCATATTTTTTCAAATATCTCCTTTCCTGAAAGAAATATTCCTTTCCCAAGCCAACATACATAACTATAAAAATGTTAATAAATAATGTTAATAAAAATTCTATTATTTAAAATATATAATACATAAATTACTTTCTGAAAATAAAATAATATAAATTAAAAAATTATAAATAAATTATAAAAAATTAAGTAACATTTGGACATTAAAATTAATCCCTTAGCATCTTTCAAAATTTACCTTGACATTCAGTTTGCCTGAAGTATACTTATGCGTATTCTGAATTTTTAAATTTTGAGAAACTAACATTTTTACTTTTGCACATAAATACCTTTTGCAAAATAAAATCCTTTACATTTGCCTTGATGAAGTTCATCAGAGGATGGAACACATTGGTTAAGGTAAGTTTTCCTTTTGTCTTTACATATATATATGTATACAAACATATATTATTAAATATAACAGACATTAAGTGCCTATTATGTCTGATCATGAGCCATTCTAAACTTCATATGGTTGCTTTTAATTTTGGGTGAAAATAAAGACAAAAATTGTTCAACATTTTGACATTTTTATATTAAGCTGTTCCTTGATCTAAGCCTTTGGCTCACACGAGTCATCTTCAGAATGGTTATGCAGACATTTAAACAAATATATTCACCATCAAAGATGATATTCTGGTATGTTGATATAGAAGATTGCTATGGCCTGATAACAGTTGCAGAATAGCAGACGGAGCTCATAAATACATGATATGGTTCTATGACATCATACCATGTCAGAGACTGAAATATTAACGAAAGAACCATATGTCTAGATGCAATGTAATATATATATATATATATATATATATATATATACACACACACGTGTATGTGTATATTTACTATATTTATAGGGAAAATATACTCAGTATCATGGCTAGAGCATTTGTAGATGTAAACAGGGTGACCATAAAAATCAAAGCCTGCACGATGACTTAGTTTCACAACATAAGAGATAATGAGTCTAATGATTGAATAAGACATGAAAGTGACTGTCTTCATTCAGTGTTGATTTTTATGTCCACACTGTACATGTCATGTAATTGTTTACAGCCAAGAAAAAAAATTAACTAATTAAGTCCATTACATCCACTTTTGTACAAATCCATTAACCCCCCCCCCCCAGCAGTATTAATCAGACAGCATTCTATAACCTTGGTTGGCAGTTTATGAGGAGGAGGAGGAGAATTTTGAATTGCAAACAGCTGGTATGTTAATGAGCAGATAGAAACATATCAAATTTCTATAAGTTTCTCCACTTTATTTTGAGGAACAGTTCTGGCGATTTGATTTTATATATACCTGCTTCAGAATTATTATTGAAACATTTACTTTTGGTTCTGATCATATCTATAATAATTTTGGATGTGGTTGCAATTATTTTGATATTGTCAAGATTGGATAAATTGTTTTGAATAGTATATGTTAAAGATTTAGTAGATTAGTATTACATGTTTGTTTTTTAATTGAGTTCATTATCATTGTTCTTGTCATCTTTATATATAAATATACAACTACAAAAAAGATAATAAAATGTGTCAGTTAAGAAAATGTTTTTTTTTGTCTTTATTCATATATATATATATATATATATATATATATATATATATATAGATAATAAAAAGATGGAGACTTTAATTATCTATTTCGATTATAATTTATTTCATGAACACTAAGGTGTACAACTCTTCAGACTGTATTTTCTCCATTTATGGAGGATTTCTACATTGAGCTTTCCCTGGAATTATATCTCCTCAGAATTATTCCTTCCAGTCACAAACTATATATATCAATATAAAAGTGGACACTGAAGTCAACACATAGAGGCAACAGTCTGTTTCATGCTAAATTCAATCATCAGGTGTTTTTGCTTCATTGGTAGTGAAATCTGGTACCCATATGGAATTTTAAATAAAACCTCATACTAAGCACTTATTATACTCTTATATCCATTTCTGGTAAAAATTATAGTTAATATATAAATTATAACTATTTTAAAATAGGGATTTATTTTCAATCACCCACTGTGTGTGTATGTGTATATATATATATATATATATATATATATATATATATATATATATATATATATATATATATATATATATTATATTTTTATCATAATATTTTACATCACTACACAAAAATGTCCATGTTTTGGAACTTTAAAATTGTCCCTCATCTGGTGAAGTTATGATGAAAATGATTTACTTGGGAAATCAGAAAGCAATTTGTTAGCTCATTTGAGAGTTAAGCAAGAGGGTGGAAAACCAAAATTCCCAAAATAAAAAAACACATTTGTGGGCATGTCTTGATTAACCAATCAAAAGACGAATCCAAGCTAAAATAGAAAAATGAAAAATAAGGTCAGAATGTAAGGATAGGTAGGTTATTAATTCATGTCCAGATAAATTGACACTTTAGACATGTCCACAGCAGACATAATTTTGTAAATATAAAGTTTAGATACTGTGAAGTAAACAGAGTTATACTTAAAAAAAAGTTATTTTTAAGAAATTTCAAAATTTAAAAAAAAAAATTATTATACTTCAAAAGTTGCTTAAAGGGGATGCTAGTTTAAATTCAAACATTTTTGTATATATTTTGAACCCAAAATACGATACGTATTATATTGAATGGACAATAAAACATGGCAATATTGAAATTGAAAAATCAAAGAATTAAATAAATATTATGTGGACCATTATATATTAATAAAATAATGGATATGTAATTTATATGAGTAGATTTTATATGAAAATAACTATTAACTATATTTTAAAGTAAACATTATACAATGCCTACATATTACAGTTAATTCATTTCTCTGATTTAGGAGAACTTTATTCTTAGGAAACTTTATAATATGCAGTTTTTCATGTAAACAAATTTACAAATTCTAGTTTTCTTTTCATATTTTCAATTATATGGTAGGGGTTTTATTAATTTCTTTTAAATGTCAAAAATATTCAAAAAGGGATGTTTGGTTACGGTATGCATTGTTGTTAAAAGAAGATATGTACTGATACCATCTCTATTTAAAGGGGTTTTTTGTACCACCAATATAAAATTTCTTAACAGCTGGGTTTTTAATAGAAGAAATGTTGCATTGGTAAACAATTGATTCTTGAAGACACTTATTTTGCAATGGACAATTTGTAGGATTTCTGCAATTCGATAAATTATTATTCTTATTGATTACTGTTTTGGAATTACTATTGGTACATTGATTTAAGTGTTGATTTAAAATTTTATCATTATTTTTTTTAATAATTTTTTCTAGATTATCAGCACAACTGTAACTTAATTTAAGCATATTTTTATTGAAAATCTTGCTTAGAGGATTATTACTTGGGAAATGTTTCTCAATCAAACTAAGAAACTTCTACCCAAACTTGGTACTAACCATTTGTGTAAATGGGGGTGTGTTTTCTGTTTCTATTTTTTTCTGGCTGTCACTATTATGTTTTCTGTATTTAATATCAGGGCATTTATAGGCACTATTTTTAAGGCATTGTTGTAAAAATTGTTGTGTTTATAAAATACATCTTCATTGGAAGAGTTATTACTAATTCTATATTCTATGGAGGAGAGTATGTGTTTGATTATAGACGGAAGGTGATTAAACTTTGGGTGGATATATAAAAGATTAGTATTAGTTTTCATGTATGGTTGTTATATAAGTCTAGTGTTACATCGAGGAAGTTTACCTTTTTTAAATTTGTGCTGATTGTAACTTTTAGATTTAGGCTTTTTAAATGGACCCATCATATATCCTGATGTGCTATACCATTTAGCTACAGCCAGTAAATGTTGTTAGTACTGTTTATTATAAACTGAGCATTTACTTAAATATTTGTATCTATAAAAATAATGTACAAACAGATATATTAAAATAATTGTCAGACATAGTCCATTTCATATATATTGTCATTTGTTTAAGATATGCTTTGAGCAAATATGAGCATTTGAGAGGAATCATGGGAAATTTGTAGTTTAAAAAGAGTAATTATATATATATATATATATATATATATAAGCACTGTGATCAGCTTTGTCAAGCTCTGAAGGAGAGACACAATCAAAATCCTGCTTTAAAAATTTTCATCAATCAGTATGGCTTTGTCACCCACAGCAAGGCTGGGCTAGTATCACATTTAAGAAAGCACAAATGAAATATGTCTTTCCCTTACCTGATTTTCATGCATAAGTGTAAAATAAAAGGCACCATCCAATGCTAACCCTTATTTATCATTCATGATAGGAGGGTCCACCATATATATAGATATTAGATAGGTATATATATATATATATATATACACACACACACACAGAGAATGAGAGAGTCATTGAGAAACACACACCAAGGACGGGACTTATATTTGGGTATGATTGGTTTGTTTTGTTTTATGGCATATCAATTTCAATGGTGGTTTATTTAATGCCAACAAAATTTTTATTGCTGGTAATACTTTTTTTTCCAAAAATCTATTACTGGTAATACGTTTTTCAAAAAATGTATAGCTATTATATTTTTTCCAAAAATGTGTCGCTGGTAATATTTTTTTTTCAAAAATGTATTGCTGGTAATAATTTTTATAAAAAATTCTGGTATTAAAACCTATTTACACTTTTATAGTGTTTTGACCCCCAGTTTAGGGGCTAATTATTTGCCCATAGCTGGGACTCTAACAGGTGCTACTATCCCTAGTCAGGGTGGACTTGGGAACACCATCAATTGAGAGGTGGTTCCATGCTCCTCAAAACCTCCAGAGACCTTGCTGTTGGACTTAGTTTATAGTCATACCCAGGACGCAGATGTAGTTTATCATCATACCTTGGACATTTTTGGTATGATCCACTTCACAAAATCATTAAATCAGTCTTCTGATGTGTGGTCATTGAACTTGGATGAATTGAAAATTTTTCAGCATCCGTATCAGTGCGGCCACAGAAATCAATACTATATGGTAAGCACCATTTTCCCAACTCTTCATGTCTGAGGATTACTTAAAGCATGAAACACTGCATGATGATTGCCAATGTCCACATTCTCTAAATCTACATATGCTCTATATCGAAAATTGAGCACACCCACCATAAATATCGCATATTTCAAACAATTTCTACAGTGTGCACATTTTCATGAATAAGTCCTTTGAATATGATCAGTTTGTTGTAGATGGAAATCACACTGTTGATCATAAAAAAAAAGGGGGGCCCCCTACTCAAATATGGGGAATATTTGGTGCAGTCGGAAATATGGATTGAAATAATGGATCTATTTTTAATCCAACATTTTTATTACTTCAAATGTTATGTATGCATGTATATATTTATTCAGATGGTTTAGAGATTGTGTTCAAACAAGAAACAGATTGTTGCCACTTGGTGTTGACCTCAGTATCCAATTTTACTTTGAAATATATCCTATCCCTGATATTGAGCACTTTTATCAATAATTATAGCAAACCTTAAAACTATATTCTTATCAAATTATATATATATATATATATATATATATATATATAGATATATTATTACACAACAAAATCTAAAATTACCTCATATGGGGGATAGATCTATTACAACTGAGGAAAACTTCATCAGTCTTATTCAACTCTGGTGTACAGATTCAAAATTTCTAAATTTCTGTTATGGTCCAGTTCCTTGTACCACGGTGATAGTCCAAGGTAGAACGAATAAAGAACTCGAAAACGGATATGGAATAACACAGATATATTACAAACAGGAATATATACAGAGAAGTAGAAAGTGTTAGTACGAACAATCAGGTTTAGTAGTAATTGTCTGAACGCGACTGTTTCGGACTGCCTCTGACTCGACTGACTCGCTCGCTCTGACTGAATGACTGACAGACTTCACTCCAGACTTCAGACTGAACTCTATACTTCAGACGGAACTCTCTGCTTTCTCTTGAGGTGCAGTATTTATTACGCATGGAATAGTACATTATGTTATTACGAGTAAGGTCCCGTAACAATTTCTAATTCCAACACAAACTCAGTTTATACAGCAAGGCTGAATAAGACTAACATAGTTTTCATTGGTTGAAATAGATCTATTCTCCACCATATGAGGTAATTTTAGAGTTTGTTGTGTAATACTTTTTATTGGCTCTGTTATAATAAATACAGAGAGGTTTTGTTTTTTTATGGATCAGTTTTAACATTTTGTATTACTAGGATCCACTTAGATTATATATCAATCGATTTATTACCTTTACTATATATATATATATATATATATATATATATATATATATATATATATATATATATATTGCCATGCACGGACAGACTGTTTTGCTGTTTCACAGCTCATCAGTGTGCCTAGACATCCAATTACCTCAAGCTGGGATGTAAACCCAACTGATTTGGTATCAGTCAGATATTCTACCCCTATGCATAGCAGAGATTAAGGTGAATTTTAGACATATTCATTTTTAGATGAACACGCCAGTAACTAGTGAACCCGATTCATCTTATATATATTATATATATATATATGATTAATACAAGTAAAAGGTTTGTCATTTAGCTGATTGATGTTACCTTCAGCATCCTAACTCCAGAGTTTTGTAAACAGATTCTTTGGGAATCACTCCATCCACTCTTCAGTGTATATCAGCAATTCACTGCTTATACTTCTCAATTTTTCTTTTTTATATGCATTTGTCATTGGTGCAAGTTTTTTTCATAGTGTACATGTGTGCACATATGCATGTATCTGTAGAATATGATTATTTGTTCCTTTCGTTGTTTTTGTTTGACTTTACACTCACTCCTTAACCTTTTGTGTATTTTCCTATTTTCTTTTACTTGTTACCATTTGACATTGAGTTTTCTAGATATGCTGCCATTATTATTTTTGAGCATTCTAGTCTCTCTCTCTCTCTCTTTCTATATATATATATATATATAAAATAATTTTTTTAAGGTATGCTAAAAGTACTCAATATCAAAAACAGAGTGTAAATAAAAGTATAATTATCCCAACATGATGATTGTGCACAAACCTGCATCATATTGCGGCTATACTGTGCTGATGCTCATGTACAAACTGCTTTATATATGTGTATGTGAAGATCACACATCTATATACTTTAACAACACACTGTATATATCTATGCATAAATGTCAAACTATACGAACAAAAAAACTGTCTGAAATTTAAGAAGAAAATACTTGTTCTTTGACATATTTCATTTTACTATAAATACTCATATATAGTATACAGTATTTATGTAAATACTTGTATGTCAGCTAACAAACAAAAGTCACAAATGTTACAAAATGAAATTTTAAAAACATGAAAGAAATAAATGCAAAATGACAGTTGTACAAGAATAAAAAAGAAAATGTAACTTCATATCAAAGTAGATAAGGATCAGTTTGGAAATGACATCCGTGTCTCATGTCAGTCTGTTTGATGCATCAGTTAAATACAGGTTGGGGGTCTGGATTTTATGAATGGTTTCTATTCAACATTTCTCTTATCAATTGTGAAAGGCCCTATTAATTATTTTAAGATCATTTTATTAAGAAATAATATAAATGTAATTATGTCAAAAACTCTTTCTCTTTTTCTATGAGTCACAGTCTTACCCTTCCCCAACCCCACACATTGTTGAATACTTCCAGTTGTTAGTTGCCATTCAAAAATTTTACATTAAATTGAACATGAAAATTTCAAAACCAAAAATTAATAAAATCTGAGACAAAACAGAATTTAAGTGTGTGAGATAATTGAAAATTTCATGTAATATGCACACCTCCTCAGTTGAGGTCTGCCTCATATATATGCACTCACTTTCCCACACATACAGTTTTTATCTTTCTCATGCACAAACACACAGACCCTCTTTCTCTTTCACACAATGCTGGTTCCAATCTAGACTGGGAATAATTGCAAAATATTTCCTCTCTGCCCAATCTGTAGGCAGAACAACACAAATGCATGCTGGGATTTCTTCCTAGCCAATAAGATAGGTCACTTCTCAGTCTCAACTGACTTTTTTTCTGTTCTTTCTTGTCTTGAAGCCTTAATGCTGCAGTCACTTGTTTGTATCCCCCTTTTATGTGCTTACACCATTATTAGTTTGCAAACTTTTTGCCTTATTACTGTTGCTTTGCCTTGCACATATTATTTGCTCTGTTCTTTTCATGACTTTCTCTTGATATGGTTTATTACAAATTTTGTCAATTCTGTTTGTTAGGCATTTCTGCCAATTACATTCAACCATGGCCAATTGCTCAACAGATATTATAAATATTCACAATTATCGCTAAAATATTTGTAGATGAAGACATGTATCAGTTGAAGAATAAAGTATGTACAAAAAGGAATATGAAATACAAAGAAAGGATGAGAACAAAGCATAACTAAAT
Source organism: Acanthosepion lycidas (assembly GCA_963932145.1). Classification (NCBI taxonomy): domain Eukaryota; kingdom Metazoa; phylum Mollusca; class Cephalopoda; order Sepiida; family Sepiidae; genus Acanthosepion; species Acanthosepion lycidas. The sequence continues at coordinate 8,187,811 of OZ010594.1, forward strand.
AGACCATGTTTACTACCACTGACATCAAGTGTTTCAATATGTATAGTGTGTGTGTGTGGGTGGGTGTGTGACTAAAGCAGGGAGAAGCAAGTCACTCAAATAAACTTCCTCTCTTACCAGATGGTATGATCATGATTGTCCAAGAAAAAAAGGGGCAATTTTTTTATAATTTGATACTGTTTATATTCTATTGTATCGTATAACTTCTATAATGTCATGTGACTATATATCTAAGGGAAATGACACTCCATGTTTGCCACTCCTATTTTTATTTATTACCTTTTGTGTATTAAAACGATTTTTAGTTCTGTGAACTTTTACCTTATTAGTGTTGGTTTGTCTTGCATATATTGTTTGCTTGCTTAATATTTTTAAACTCTTCTTTTTCTTTCTCTTGTTATTGCTGTGCATTTCTGCCATGAACCGCATACTCTACACATACACACAGTATTTTTCACATGCACACACATATATTTTGACACATATATACTCACAAATTCACTGTCTCACACATAAACTCTTGGGAACACACATATAAATAGACTCTTACACACATACATGCTCTTTAGCATATCCCTGATACATGCTATTTCACTCTCAAACACTCACACTCTGTTGAGAACACACATATACACACACACAAAATTCCTTCTTCAAATTCTCTCACGCACTCTCACTTTCTCGTATAGACACACACATATTTACAACATCTGTCTATATTTCTGCAATGAGAAGAAAAATCAATGAACTAATCTTCAGAAATGCCAACATACAGATTGATTATTCTGGGTTTGATTCAAAATTAAAAAAATATCACCTGAAAAAGGCTGGAGCATAGAACGGTCGAAACATAGTAAATATGTGTTATGTACCATACCTATGAACACTAATGGGTATGTCCCAAACCTCATAAATAAGTTAGACATGATTGTTTGTAAGTTGGGATAATATGCTGTCTAAGTAGTCCACCACTAGCAGTGGTTTACCTACTTCATGCCGCTAGCAAGTATTGTATTTTGTTGATGTTATAAAGAATATCATTTCCTTTTCAACCTCCATTTTGGTTATTCCTCATTCAGTAACCTTTTCTAGGTTTTACAAGAATATGATAATAAGGATGGGAACAACAGTCCAAAAATTGTAAATACATATTCACATGCATGCATGCATGCATATACACAAACACACATAAAAGGGATGTGTGGGTGGTGCAATGGATATCATCTCAGAATGAAGAATCAGAGAGCCATGTTCAATTCCAGTCAAATTTATTAAATTCCTTGAGAAAGTTATTAATCTATCTCTTCATATCCCCCTAAGTATGGGTTAAACAGTAGTGCAAACTGGACTTTTTAGCCTTGGTTGGTAACTAGTCTAGGAGACAGACAGCTCCGAATTGAACATCTGAGGAGGGTTGTTTGGAGACCTTGTGGCACGATATATGCACCAGTTCTCATTATTCTGCTCTTCCTAAAATGTGTATCAGTTCTGCACAAACCTTCACCACTAACAAACCATATGTGTGAGTTGTCTGGCTGCTTGGTTCCAAGGACTGAGTGGGTGGATGCTCATAAATTTAGAATGATGGGAGAGTCCATCATATGTATATATATATATATATATATATATATATATATATATATTTAGACATCAATTGGACAACACTGAAATCTTTTTTTCTTATATGCAGATACTCAACCTCTTTGTATTGATTGGCTTCTAAACATAGTATGCCAACCAGAAAGATTCTGAAAGACCTAGTGTAGTACACAAACGCTTGAGAATGACATCATGTCTGAAAAAGAGGCATGAAGTCATTGGACTTGTACAACAAGAGGAGGACATCACCAATGATTCTTTTCTATGGAGAATACAATCTACAAAGAATTTAACAAATTAGGAAGTTCTAAGGAAAACGAGAATGACAATATTGCTGCTAACAGGAAAAAACTGCTGAAAATTTAGGGACATAGAATAAGGAAAGAAATCTTGGAGATCATAATACACAAAAGGGAATATCAAATGCTAAAGAATCAGAAGAAAAGCCATGAGTAACCTAAAGTTAAGCAAATGAATGTAAAACAAGGACCATGAAAACAAAGAAGGACTGCTGTGGATGTAAATAGGGTTGTGGGTTTTGTGTGTATTTTTAAGGTGAAGGTGCTTGTTCAATATATAAACAAAGACGATAGAAGTGTACAAAAAAACTTGAGTTTCTGCTACAGACATTTCTTCCTATTTTGCAAACTGTATTGAAACAAAGTTAAATGTCTCTTGAGTATGTCCGTTTTCCTTTTTGGTTCAGAAATTATTTATGGGAAGTAAGGATAAGAACAGGTAATGATGGTTAAGCTCAACTAAGCTTTGTGCTTAATTAGGATGGCCAAATCTCTACTTCATGAGCAGAGCTGCTGAAAACATGTCTGAATGAACTTGTTGGAAAGTGGAAGAGGAAGTGGAGTAATAAAATCTTTATAACTTGCATCATGGGAAAATGAATTTTCTAATTTTTTTTTTTTTTATTATCTTACTTGGTTTTTTTTGTTTTTTTTTATTTTATTTTCCCACATTGTAAAAGTACTGGTGAAAGCAACTGATATATTTTGGGATTGCAAGAATAATTCTTGTTTTTTTATGTGAAATTTTTTGAGAATAGGAACTGAAAGTACTTGGAAACAACAAACTGAAAATTGTTTTATAATTTTTTTACTTTCATTAAGTTCAGAAAAGAAGTCACTTGTATGCATAAAAAATATATTAAAAATAAAACATAATAAAAAAAAAAACTAAACAAAAGTACTTTGTCTATCTTGTTCAACAAAATATTTATTTAACAGGAATTGCTGCCCAAAGTAACAACTATATATATATATATATATATATATATATATATATATATATATATATATATATACACAGGGTTTCCCTAAGCTAAAGTCTGGACATATAAGAAGTCTCATTAACTATTTTTTTTTTTTACCTCCATAGATTAAACATGATTTTGTCGAAAGAAAGAACTAACTTCTTTTTCTGGGGTATGCTAAAGGAGAAGGTGTACTCAATGAAAATCACAGATGCAACACACTTGATTGAATGCATAAAGAGTGAATGTGCTAAAATTGACAGCAATGTGAATTTATTGCATCGAGTTCACATGAATCTTGCAAAGCACATCAACATTTGCATCACAAATGATGGAAATCATATTGAAGATGTTATTTGGTAATATTCCAATTCAATAAAATGTTGCTGAAAATTTCATTTCTTGAAAATATGCATTTTTGCCTATGTGTCCAGACTTTAGGGACACCCTGCACACACACACACACACATATATATATATATATATATATATATATATATATATATATAGTATTGGGGAAGCAGGTCATTATTTAAATATAACAAATAACCTTAATGTTAAAGGCATTAATAATTATAACTAAGGTTCGTTGTTAAGTATTTTGAATTCTCATATACTCGTATTTTGATTGGTCACTGCAGCTTATGTAACAGTGTTTCAACTATCAAGGAGTGTTTGGTCAATTTGAACCTTTTAAAATTCTTTATTCTACATTCAACACCATCACTTGATAAGACACCCAAAGTGTTGAAACTAAATGGCTATTTTTGTAGTGATTTGATAACCTAATTATGTTATAATTTTCAAATAAATTATATTTGCTCTACTCTGTATTAAGCACTCCATTAAGAATAGTATTTTTTGATTATTGGAATTTATTCCATATACACCAATCCTATACGCATGTGTGTGTGTATGTATATATATATATATATATATATATATATATATATACACACACACACACACAGATGGATCGATGGATGCAGTGATGGGCAGAAGTTTGGTGATCCCTAGGGCCAACTCCTTGATTGTATGCACCTAAGGATCAGGTAGAGGGGGGGGGTTAAGGTCTAGTACTAAGAAATGTGAGAAAGGAAGACATTTTAAATATGTAAAAACAAATGAAATATGAAATAAACACTTTATTCAAATTAAATATAAACTAAATTTTTATTTCACTTTTTGCCCTCCCGAAAAACATGTCTGAGGGTGGTGTTGCACCCTCTGCCCCTCCTTCTGCATGCTATTGGATGCATTATCTTGTCAAGAATGGTGGATGAGGGTTCATTAAATTCAAAGTTTGTAAGTTTTTGCTGCACAAGTGAATCGTTTAAAGTAGTCAATTGCCTTTTTACCTGCAATGCACACTCACTGCGTCATAACACCATTTCCTGTACTGCTGCACTGAGTGCAACATGTCAGGTGATGCTGCATTTGCTGACTATTTCGTTTTTAAATCAGAGTTTTCTTTCTCTGAGTTGTATATTTGGCCATTGGCTCCTGTAAGAAGCTCTCCAGTTAGGTTTTATAATTCCGTGCTAATAGGAATATATACTTGAATACATGGTGGATAAAATAAATAAAGGTTTATTGTCAAAAAACCAGTACAATAAGAATAAAGGTAACAGTTATGAATTTGGTCATCACAAGTCAATCCAGTAGCGAGTGCTACTATTGGAAGGTCAGTAGTTCTCGCATCAGCCTGAGTCATACTCAACAGATTCCAGCTAGTATCTGTCGTCTATTGATTTACAGATACTCATAGGCAGTTACTACCTATAGTGTAGTCACTCATAGGGGTGGCAGGTTATTACATTACATCAGGTTTGAATTCAGAATTTGCCAACCATGGCTACAGAGTCCAATAGCTGTTGAGAGGGAGAAGAGAGAAAGCTTTGTCTCTTTCCCAAGAGTATTTGTGCTTAAGCTCCTGGTCTTCTGAAGCTGAGGTTAGAAGAACATTGCACGGATGTTAATTAGTTTTTGAATACAGATAATCATTTTTGCTTTCCAAATCCATGGACATTGAGATATATAGAAACATACATGTCATTTTCCCAGATTGTACAGTAGTAAACAAAAATTTCCTTTCTGGGAGCAAATTCTTCAAATTTGATTCTACCAACCACCATTCTCTCCACCAAGTGCCATTAACCCTTTCATTAAATGCAGTCATCATCATTTCTGTCTTTTTTATCTTATTTATTCTTAACTGGCGTCAACACATCCAGCAAGACATTGTTTGCATAGAAAAATTTCAGAACAAAAAAAATGGCCAAACCTCTAATATTTGAAAGGATTTGAAAATGAATTTAAAGCAACAGCAAAAGATACAACCTAAATGAAGAAGAGTTCTGTGACTAATGCACATTTCTCTCTGCCTCTTCCAATTATTATCCATTTTCAAAGACATTATTGAAATTTCTTGTTTCTTACACATGGCAATTCCCAATTTCTAAGAATGTGTCAATAAGATTTAAAATATCTCTGAAATTCTTAACATTAAAAGAGTTCCCTCTTTAAGGTTTAAATAATAGGCTATTTGGTAATTTTGCTTTTCAGAGCAGTTGAAAAAAATTTTAAATATAAAAATTAGAAAAGAAAAAAGAATGTAAATTCTACAAAAAAATTTTAAAATCAAGAATAAAAAATCTAATGAGTCCAAAAAATAAAAAAAAAATAAAATGAGAGTTAAATTAAAAATTAAAAGAGAATGAAATAAAAGTAAATAATAAAATAACAACATTAAAAAAAACAAAAACATAGTATCTATGGTACCTTAACTTTACAAATTTAAGTGCAGTACTAGATTAGCAGTAAGGTCTCATCATTTTACAGTGGAAATGACTAGATGTAACCGTAATTTCTATGCTGACAGTTTTTTTTTCTCACACTTCTCGCTTATGGAACTCTCTTCCAGCTTCTTACCTTCCAGCCAACTTTGATCGTCAAAAATTTAAATGCAATTTCAATTGTTATTTTTGTTTTCTTAATTCCTGCTCTTTTATTGTCCTCTTTCCTGAATAATCATTTTCTTTTCTTCATATTCTTTTGCCCTTAGTAACTTCCCAGTATCTTTATTGATTTCTTTGGAGTGAAATGGTTAAAAAAAAACAAACACCCAGAATTATAATAACAACAAAGATGAGGATATTATTTTGAATGCAATGTAATGTTTTGTAGTGTTTTCCTTTCCCATATTCTCTAACACTCAATAACCCCTTGCATCTTAGTGGCTTTATTGCCTTCTTTAAAACTGAAATGATTAAAAAACAAAAGGATGTGTCTGATCCTGTTCTAAGAGCAAAGAGCATGGCTTCTCTGGCTGAAGAGAATTTAATTCTAATCAGAAATCAACTATAATATTATAATCTAACATTTCCCCTTTATCAGATATCCTATCATTAACATGTACTACTCTGATCTGTATTCTGATTTACAGTTAATACCATTTATATCTGAACACCTGTCTGCATAATCATAATGTTTCAGTCGGTGTGTCTGCTAGCCTTCTTCAGCTTGATATCATGAAAGCACATCAGTAGGTAAATAGAAAAAGCTGATGGGTTGGAAGTTACCAAATGTTATTACAAGGCCACAATCTATTTTGGAAATTCTGCTTGGTATGCCTGCAGAAAATCTATTACAAATCATCCTCAAAATGCTCTCTCACTCCTGTCAAGCACCATGGTAGAAATGGTTCTTTGTTTTACTCCAAATAAGTTCCACACCAAAACTTTTTCAACTCGGTCAACTATTGCAAAACAAGTCCTGGGTATGACAAGAAACTACATCCAGCAGCAAGATCTGTGATCAGGAAATTGGAGGTTCTGAGGAGCATGGAACCAGCTTGTAATTGCTGTTGTTCACACGCCCACCCTGACTTGGGATGGTACACCTGTTAGGGTCCCAGCAATGGGCAAATAGTGAACCCCCACACAAAAGCAAAACACTGTGAAAGTATAAAAACATTATAGTAGAACAACCAACAAGACCTATTTGTAGCAAAATGACCAGCAATACATTTTATAGTAGAATTACCAACAATACATTTCATAGCAAAATGATTAACAATCTATTTTATCTGTAGTTGAAGGCATACAATTGTGCTTAATATATTTAGTTGAAGCCATCAAATTATGTCCAAAATATTTAGATTTCAGCATTAAACAACCCATAGAGGTGTTGATAGGCCACTAAACAAAATCAACCAACCAACCTATCATAAAAAATCTGAACTGAACTATCAAACTTAGGGATTAACTTAGGGATTTATGCCAAAATAGGTTCTGCGGTTGATGTAATGCATAGCAACTCAATATGATGAAACAGAGAGAAGAATTTGAATTGTTACATTCACTTATGTGTAAATACTCTTAGGAAAGGTATGAATCCATCTCCTTACCAGATATGAGTTAAATAGTAGGACTTGTATCTGGAAAAATCATTATCATCTCCAAAATGTTCTTAATACAATATTCTCTCAGAAAAAAAAGAATTATTCTTGCAATCCCCAAAATATATTTTGGCTTCAAATAACCTACAAAGGGTTGATAATCCATAAAAAATCAATCACTCATTACACCAAAATAACTTCTGATTATTGATAGTGTTCAGTCTCTTCCAGGGTTTTTGTTTAATAGTGTTCAGTTACTTCAAATGGTTTGAACTGGTATTCAGTAGTTTCCTCTACAAATACTCATGACTGTATGACCTTATTAAAAGATGAACTGCCTAATTGCTTAAAAAGGATTTTCAGTTCAATATATTCTCTTACTAACCAATAGAAAACTTGCAGCGTATATACCTTAACATGACAGAGATGTGAGTAAAGTTGGATGAGAATTTTCTTCTTTTGTGCACCATATCCTTTCATCATGTAGGCAATCATGGCTATCCACAGCTTCCTATCTTTTGAAGCATTTAGTATCTGTCCCCTTACTATTCCTCCTGGCCTCTTCTGCCATCCATTTGCCTTCAGTATGTCCTGAGAGTTTCAAATTATTCAAACCCTCTTTCCTCATGATTTCTCCCAGAAATTTCAACTTTTTTCTGATCTTCAATCAAACATCTTTGTTACTCACATGCTCAGTCTGTGGTATTCTCAGCATCCTTCTGTAGAACCATATTTCTGTTGCCTGAAGTCTACTCTTCATCTGTGAGAAAATTATTCAACATTCCCTGCCATATAGGATAGAAATGACATGACTGTTCAGCACTTATACGTTTTTCCTTTTCCTTAATACTTTGCTTAGCTTTTAGAAGGCACCTTTTGCTATTCTAATGTCCCTTTAAATTTCTTTGTCACATTTCTGTTGTCTGTTAAAATACTTGCCAGATAGTTCAATTTCTCTATCTGTTTTACTCTAATGTCTTCATTGCAGCAAAAGTTCTCAAATTTACTTACCAATATGAACTATCGTTAAGATTATTTTTTAATTCCAGGTTTGTGGGTTGTACAAATTATTTGTGCCAGCCATTTTTTGAAACCTGCAAACAACACCAGAGTCACTTTGTTTACTACTACATTGCTACATTCAGTATTTAACCTTTAGCTCTCTGCATTATTAATATGACTTCCCTTTCCACTGCATTCTTTTTCAAGGCCTCTCAGTAACCCTATTGTTAATTTCACTCAAAGGTGTCTTCTATTTTCAGTTCAATATATTCTCTTACTAACCAATAGAAAACTTGCAGCGTATATACCTTAACATGACAGAGATGTGAGTAAAGTTGGATGAGAATTTTCTTCTTTTGTGTACCATATCCTTTCATCATGTAGGCAATCATGGCTATCCACAGCTTGTTTTCTATCATCATAGCAGGATATGACAACACAACCAGAAAATTTTATTTCAGGGATCAGTATCACCTTCAGTGGCAGGATAAGCTATTTGTACGGCAGATATGAAGTCACAGAGAGAGAGAGATAAAGGTTAAAATAGATTTCCATTCATAATAGCCATGTTTCACATTTGACTAGAAACAAACAAGTCAAATTTTGAAAGACCATGTTTCACTGTGCAAAAATTTATTGTACTTTCACACATTTAGTTGAACATTTTGTTTAAAAAAAATAATAATCCTAAAGAAAACAAAAATATGCATTTATAAATATGAATTTAAAATATTGATTACGCTACAAACAAAATAGTTATTCTTCTTACAAAGGAACTGTATTGAAATATTGTTCACAATTCCAAATTTTGTCTTCTAAAATTGATTGATATTGTTGGTTCAAATCTATATGGAAATTCATAGACAAAACACCCATATGCATACTGGGATTTCTTTCTAGTGAATAAGATTGGTCACTTTTCAACCTTATCCGACTTCATTCTGTTTTTACTTGTCTTGAAGCCAGAATACTGCAATTACTTGTTTGTATCCCCTTTTATGTGCTAAGAATGGTGTTAGCAGCTAACACCATTCTTAGTTTGTGAAGTTTTACCTTTTGCTTTGCTGTGCACATATTATTTGCTCTGTTCTTTTCATGACTTTCTCTTGATATGGTTTATTACAAACTTTGTCAATTCTGTTTGTTAGGCATTTCTGCCAATTACATTCAACCATGGCCAATTACTCAACAGATATTATAAATATTCACAATTATCGCTAAAATATTTGTAGATGAAGACATGTATCAGTTGAAGAATAAAGTATGTACAAAAAGGAATATGAAATACAAAGAAAGGATGAGAACAAAGCATAACTAAATAGACCATGTTTACTACCACTGACATCAAGTGTTTCAATATTTATAGTGGGTGTGTGGGGGTGGGTGTGTGACTAAAGCAGGGAGAAGCAAGTCACTCAAATAAACTTCCTCTCTTACCAGATGGTATGATCATGATTGTCCAAGAAAAAAAGAGACCATCTTTTTTTTAATTTTGTACTGTTTATATTCCATTGTGTCATAATTGCTATAGTGAGATGTGACTATATATCTAAGGGAAATGACACCCCATGTTTGCCACTCCTATTTTTATTTAATCACACAATGTATGTGAATGAATATTTTTCATTCATTTATTTATCTCTTCTGGATGTAAATGTTACAATAAATTACTTCCAAAGAGAAATTTTATGAAATACTTCATTATATTTTTTCCATTAACTTCCTCTTGTATGTTGCTCTTGCAGACTAATAAATACTATCACTGAATTTAAGAGCTTCATATATTCTCTTCTTAGATACTGAAAAAATTTCATCATCATCACAAGCAGGTCCATCAGCAAGGGTGGTGGGTCAGAAAATCCTTCCCCACCCCAGCTGTGAGAATGATGCACCTTAATTTTAGCAAGTAAATTTCACCTGTGACCAACCTGACATAATAGCCACACTCTGCCATCTCGAAACACTCTAGTGATAGGCTTGGTCACAACAACATAATTTTTATTTAATATATATGTATATATATATATATAGTTATATTTAATATTTTTCATGGTCGTCTAATTTTACAAGGAATTGTGATAAGATATCTTTCTTTTAGCTTTGTTATGTTGCTTTACTCTCAGATCTCTTTCCATATTAGATTTTCTAAACATTTGGTAGCAAAGTGTAGGAGGCATTCCCATGCCTATTTAATTGCTTAGTTTCCAGCATCCCGTTTTTGGTACAGGGGACATTATTGGGTTAAAAGTAGGAACCAATAATTAATTCTGGATTCGAAATATAGTTATCAATATAATGGTTATATATAACTAATTTCAATACTTACATCACTTACACACGGAATATTGTCCTCATCTTTGTTGTTGTTTTCACAACATTTCAACTATTGTACCAGCTTTCATCAGGCACTTGTTAATCTGGGTCAATGAGCACCTGATGAAGACTGGAGGGTACAACATTGTGTTAAAGATAACAAAGATCAAGATAATAGTCCACATGGAAATAATGATGTCTACATCTCACAAATTCAGTTGATTAATATTCATCAATTTTGATCATTTTTAATCGCTTTTAGAATTAAATTAAAAAATATATAATTTACATACAAAGCAAATAATATAACAGTTGAAAAGATATTAGAACTGTACCTATGTTAATTTACAGTTGAAAAATAGTATAATATTAAAGTTGTGAACTGTGTGACTCAAGATTTCTTACTTATATATATCGTCCTTTTACTACTGAGAGAGTGGGGATATTTAAGTCTACATGTTCAGAGGTAGATCAGGCAAGACTTAATTACAATATCACAATTAGTCTGGTTATATTTTCCTATGTGCATTTGAGTTTTATGCTTCATTTATTCAGTTTCTTTCAACAGAAGCAGATAATAACATTTTTGCAACATGCCTGCATTACCATGACAATGGAACCATTACACTATTTTGAGCACAGAACAGGTTGTCTAAGTGATAAATATTTCAATGAGAAACACTGTTTTTTATGTCACTAACTTTATTTTCATTTTCTCCTTGTAGTTTTATTAATAATAATGGTAATGGTGAAATTAGTTGCCTCCATGCAGGAAACAATTGGTAGGCTTAGAGTTAGCTGAAATTTATTAAATCTTTATCTCAAAGGGAGGCACAATGGAGTAATGGATAGTGACTCCGATCGAGGAACCAGAGAGCAAAGTTTGAATTCCAGTTGAATCCATTACATTCACTTACGTGCTAATACTCTTGGAAAAGGTATGAATCGTCTTCTTCCACCAGCTATGGGTAAATAGCAGAGTAGACCGGATTGTATAGCTTTGGATGTCAACTAGTCTACAGCAGAAAGAAATGGCACCTACTGCAGGAAAAAAAATCTGCCTCCTGAGTCATGTATCAAAAGTTACATGATCGCCTAAGCGTGTATCACACATGGCACATATGATCTCAAAAGAGTTTTTCAGGAAATTTGTCCAATGATAGTTATAGATTTTTCTAATATTGTGGCAAGTTTCTTTCCAATCTTTTTGCTTTTGATATTGTGCAAAATTCAGAGCTTGATTATATCCTTATTTTCTCTTCATGTGCCACCCATTTCAAAATAAGAAAACAAAACTAGTATCACGTCATGATTACTGATTGGTCCCTGGAGTCTTTTCCTGTCACAATAAATCGTTGCACTTAATTCCATATTTACTCCAAAAGAAAAAAAATGTATTCTTACAATCCAAAATACGTTTTGATTTGAAATAACCCACAAAAGACAAATAAATCAATCAATAAATCAATCTTGTCCCAAACACGAATACTGAGACTATCAGAAAGAATATGGTCGAAATTTTGTAACAATAACAAATTTGATTCTTTGTAGTAATGCTCTATGGAGAAAAAAATCCTTTTTTACCAGGCCAGAAGCCTTATCATCATAGCATGTATTTTTCTTCAGTGGACAATCATGGTTCTCCACATCTTTTCTTTGGCTGATTTCAACAATACTTGCAGTTCCTTCTTAGTATTCATCCCACTATTCATTTTCTAAGAATTGTTAATGTTGTATCCTTAAAGAAGGTCACAAACAACCAATGGTGGTATTCAAGTGAAAGGAACAGCAACACAAGCTTAGATGAAAGAAAGAGAGGTTTATTGTAAAAGAGAATACACTACTGAAAGACAAGGAATCAGTTAGCAAGTTAGTAATTTCTAAAGCAAGACTGCCAGGTATATCCTGTGCTTATTAAATATATCTACTGATATAGTCGGTCCACAATAGGTGATAGGGAGAGTGGGACAACAGTTAAGGAGATTTCTTGCCTTACAACAGTTAAGGAGATTTCTTGCCTTCACTGTACCCAGTGAGTGCTAAATTCTCCAAAACCCTCTTTCTTCATTGTTTCCAAAATTTCATCATCATCTTATTGTTTCTCATTCCATGAGAGCCCCCCCCATGCTTCCAATGTCAAGTGGAACTTAAGTTTACTTAGATCTCAAGTGGAACTCATATCAAGAATTCATTGCTAAAGATGTTAGGAAAAAATGTTCAGTTCATTCTATTGTTTCAGAAAGTACCATGATTTCTTTTTGCAAGAGATAGATCAGACCAAAAATAAAATATTGCAACCATATCAAGGCTGGAGCTGCTCAATCTTCACTTTCAAGCTTTGATAGAGTTGAAAATCATTTACATTTAAGGAATGATGTATTTTTCATTCTACAGCCTCTTTCTCACAGACACAACATTAAAAACCAATCACTACTATTGTTATTTCTATGACAAATGTTCATATGAGTTCTGCTCTTTAGGTCCACCAGTTCAGACATTTAGGACATACCAAGCTACACCCACATTTCCTTCTGTATTCCATTTGTTAGAAGGAAATTCCAATCTGTTATATTCTGTGCTAATAGGAATATATAATTGAAAAACATGGTAGGTAAAATAAGTAAAGGTTTATTGTAAAAAAAACAGTACAATAAGAATATAGGTAAGAATAAAGGTAACAGTTATGCATAAGGTTGTCGCAAGTCAATCAACTAGTGAGTGGTACTATTGGAAAGTTGGTAGTTCTTGCGTAAGTCTTACAGATACTTATAGGTAGTTACTACATATAGTATAGTCACTTATGGAGGTGGGGGTGACAGGCTATTCCATTACATCACAATCAGACAATTTTTTTCCAAGAACTGCTCCTTTTTGGAACAAACTTTCACACTGGTTCTTCCCTAAAAGCTACAATCTTAACCTCTTCAAGTCAAGAATCAATTGCTGTTTATCCTCCTTATTCTCCTAATATTTACTCTCTTCTACCTGCTATTTATGTTCTTATTACACACCTTATTCAATAACCTTCAAACATGAGTGGCTGTTGAGCCTTGTATTAAAAAGTGGGGGGGGGGAATTTGTGCTCATTGCTATTGTTGCCTCTAGTGTGATTGTAAAAAGAATGCTTTGTTACACCCTTGTATCTCTCTACAGAAGGTAACAAAACGAAAGTTTTCACACAGTGTATCAGTCATTATTTTTTTTTTCTCAATCCTATTTTCAACTGGGTTTTGAACTGACTAAAATTTTTGAGGTTTTCTCCTGAGTAGGGATACGCTTTCTCCAAAATCAACACTTTGTTGAGTTGGATTGTGAACAGAAGGTATTTAAATCTACGTCATCAACTCCAGTTTCCTTCATCATATCTTTAGGTTATCTATCATTGCAATATGAAATCAATACCAAATAGCAGTAGAAATAAAAGGAAGGAAAAATAAACAGGAAAAGAAAATATAAATTAATTTAAACAATGAAAAATTCAAATTATCATAGATAAAGAAAAATTTAAAAAAATCTAAATTTTTCAGAAAACAAAAAAAAAATAGAATTTACAAATTCTTTATTTATTTAAAAAAAAATGAAAAAAACAATGATGATGTACTCACAAAGAATGCAAAATCAATACGTGTTAATTTTTTAATACTGAGAGCCAGTCACCTAAGACAGTTGTGTGTGGGAGGAGGAAACATCCCCGTAGATATTTCTCTCTCATCACACAATGCAGAATTGAGAAAGATTATCTTTGTCTTAGCAAACAAAAGGCAGAGTTCTTTAAGTAGCATCAAAGTATATAAAACTGAGAATAGAGAGAGTGGCAGTGAAATTTACATAATATTTATTGCAAGGTTATACAGCTGTAGTTGGGTCAGAATGGCTTTTAACAAGAGGATTTCTTTTGATCAGAACATCTATTAAAATTGTTAAACTAAAGAAATCATTATTTAAACTATTTACATTGTTTGAACTGTTGTCCTCACCTTTATTGTTATATTCACAATGTTTTGGCCATTGTACACTCAGCCTTCTTCAGGATCTGTCTATATTTCTGAGATGGGGTATTGTAACTATTTACATTTTTCAGACTGTTGTCCTCATCTTTATAGTCATATTGATGACATTTCGGCCTCTGTAGGCTACAGCCTTCTTCAGGTGATATATGCTGGAATTTTGAACCGAACCCTTTATTTCATTCACAGGGGTACATTGTTCTAGTTCCACATGCCATGCCTTTTGTGGATATCTGTTTCAAATAATTCCCTTTAGGAACTCAACTTTCTTCACATGGTCCATTGGATAAATGTGTTGGTTGAAGTAATCCAGTGACATGACCCAAACAGTTGTGAGTTCAATACCTGGCCAAAGCAGAGGTGAACAAAAACTTGGAGAGTTGAATTCCTTAATGCTCGGTTATTACAATACAAATAAAAGGTTATTTTTAATCATTTTTGACTCCTTAGAATTCATGCACATATGTTTGTAAATACAAATTATTTATTTAACAGGCATAAGACCAGGATTTCTTTGTTTTTATTTTATTATTTTTGGGAATTCAGATGTTTGGAATTTTAATATAACAAAACCTAGACAACAGATTTTCTACAAACCTTCTGGTAATTTTGAACCAAACACTTTATTCAATCAGTTAGAGCAGATTATGCTTTTTTCAATATCTATGCTCGAGAAAATCTTGTAGGAGTTTATTCTTTCAAGTTAATTCATGCTTGTGAATTAACTTGTCTCCTCCACTGAGTACCTGAGTATGTGATCTCCCTTTGGATATACAGGTGATGTAATGAATAGTGGCTTAGAATGAGAAATGAGAGAGCTGGGTTCAAATTCCACTAGAGTTTGTTATATTCACTTTCACAACAATTCCCTTGGGAACAGTACGAATCCCTCTCCTCTCCCCTCTCTCTCTAGATATACTGTATATACTCGAGGATAGGTCACACTTTTTTTTCACCAAATTTTGATAAAAATCAGGGCTGCAACCTATCTAATCAACATCATAGGAAATCTGAAGTCAACTGTGGTGTATCAGTTGTCCAGGCCAGTAACCTGGGCTCAGGCATAAGCAAGAGCAAAGGAGAAAATAAATTTTCCCCAACATTTTGATTTTACACAATTACCTCTTCCACCAGTACCACATCACATATTGAATAAAAGCGCTCAATCTGCACTGCTCATCTTCAACATTTATTACCTGATTTACAATGGAAGATTCTAATTTTCAAGTGATTTTAGAACTGAAGTGATTACCAGTGTCCACATTTTCATTTAAACAGAGTAACCCCACACTCAATAAGCAAATACAAAGCAATTACAAACAATCACTTTTCTTCTGTTTTAAGACAGAGGGTCACCAAACTTTTTCCGTGAGGGCCAGATAACTGAGAGAATGATGAGCATCGGCCAGTTTACCATTTTGTTAAATACAATACACTAAATGCATAAACATACTTGTTGTTGTAGCATAAGTATAGATGATAACGGGTATGTCCCCATTGACATAAATACAGTAGTAAATACTGTATGTTGGTCTGCAGTTGGAGATTCATTGTAGAATTCAGTTGACTACTTCTACACACCACTGGCGATTCTTATATATAGGGTGTTTCAAAAAGAATACACCAAAATCATTGCGCTGTTTTTTCAGGTCTATAGCATTGTAGTGGACTCAATCAGTGGTTATTTTATAGAGTAGTTATCAAAGTTTGATTGGGTGTCAGTTTCATCGCTGTCATTAGTATAACTTCCAGTTCAGCTGAATTGTGGGAAGTTCAATCAAAATCACAACTCCTCAGCAGAAGGTGTTTTGCGTGCTTGAGTTTGCGAAAACAAACGCCATTGTAATGATGCAGGCATATTCGAATGACTTCATTTTTCAGCAAGATGGAGCACCACCATATTGGCATCTGGCGGTTAGAGCTCATCTGAATGAAAACGTGCCTCAGCGATGGATTCGGAGGAGAGGTGCTAAAGACCTTGCTCTCTGTGCTTGGCCTGCCAGATCCTCGGACCTCACTGTGTGTGACTTTTTCTTGTGGGGTTATGTTAAAGACCAAGTTTATGTTCCAGCACTTCCAGCAAGTATCGATGACTTGAAAGATCGAATAACAGCTGCAATCAACACGGTGGACCGTGACATGCTGAGGCGCGTTTGGGAGGAATTCTCATATCGGCTTGATGTTGTCTGCGCTGCCGGTGGTGGCCACATTGAGCACTTATAAAACATGAAATGAAACTTCAATGTATATACAACACATGTGTTCATGCTAGAAGTTTGTAATTTTTTTCGTTATTGACACATCACGTGATGATTTTGGCATATTCTTTTTGAAACACCCTGTATGTTGTTCGTGTCCTAAGTATCATTGTTCATTACCAACCTTCATGTGATCATTGTATTTAGTAACCTTCCCTAGGTTACAATACTTATTTACTAAAAAGTTATCCAAGAAGATGACATTAGTAATAAAATATTTATATCAAACCAAGTGTGCACATCTCCAAATCTCAAAAAATAAGCAGCACAAAAGGTTAATGAGATTTGTAAAACTGGCGTTTACCTTTTAAGATACAATTAATATTTGTTTTCGTATTGCTGCATCCAAACCAAGAGAAATGCTTTCTAATGTTCATCAGTCAACCTCGTTACATGTGCTGACTTTACATACCTTTAGATTTTATAATAAGTTCAAGCAAAATATATATTAGGTTGGTGCAAAAATAATGACGTAATAATGTCGTTTTTTGACGTTAAAAAATACGTCAAAAAACGACATTATTACGTCATTATTTTTGCACCAACCTAATAACAATTTGCTGAAGTCAGTCCTTTTTATATACAGCACTCTTCAAACAAGTTTAAACATGGCAATGCAAGTTAAAAAATAACTGCTGCAGCAGGATTGTAATTGCTTTTCTTAGAAACTTCATTGCAGGTACTTACACAAAAAGTACTCGGATATCAAAAGTTGCCAAATTTTTTATTTCACTGATTTTCCTAAAATTTATATTATTGTCAGATGCAAAAATCAACTTGGCCAGATTTTGGTATTTTACTTATATTTATTTTAATTTTATCTATATAGTAATTTTAATTACAATCTATTGATAATTTCATATAAATAATTATGTTTTAGCTCAGTTGTGGGAGTCCAGATGAACTGATGTAGTTTGGTAACCCCTGTTTTAAAATATATAAGCAATTTTTTTTAAATAAAGGTGAATATTTGAAAATATTTAACAAATATTAGTTATATTTACATTAAAAAGGGCCATGTAACTAACCAAAGTATATTGCAACCTACATGTTAGTCAACTGCAAATACCCTCTTTTGACATCCCCAAACTAAGGGTGTGGCCTATCTACTGTATGACCTATACACAAATATATATGGTAGGTTAATTAACAGGATAGCCTGGGCTCTCTAGCCATGATTGGCAAATAGTCTAAGAGAAGAACAACTCTGAATTCAAAACTGCATGTAGCCCTGGCAAAACACACTATACAGCCAATGTAAGAATCATGAAGTTCACAATGACTATGATATTGACTGCAGTTGATGGACAGGTAGATCAAATCTATCAAGTTTGTTTATGTAAAATTAATCAAAAAAACTAAATAGACAAACTCAAAACAACCTGTTGTTTTACAAAATTCTCCTTGTTTCTATCTAAAATCACATTGGCCATCACATTGGCCATCAAATGTATATAACGTTCTAATAGCTGGGAAACATTTGTCCTATCGAGGAAAACAGTGAATGCTGAAAAATCTTACTACAAATAAAGAAGAAAATCAAAGAAATAAGGATGTGGTTCTAATCTACAAATGTCAAGAATATCACAAATATGTCATGTGACAAATGAGGAAGTTTGAAGGAGAAGAGGAAATACAAAGAAACAGCTGCTAACAATAAGAAAAAGATGAAATTTTTAAAATTTAACACTCACAGTGCAGTTTCAAGGCATGAAACTTCTTTGACAATTCTCAGCAAATAAATGAGGGTTGAATATCAAAATAAGAAAGAAGAGCTTTGAGTATTGCTGAAATTAACCAAAGAAAAGAAGCTGTGGAGAACTACAACTGTCAACTGAAGAGACATGACACATAAAAAGAGAGAGGAATACATGACATGATGGTAAGACTTCTGGCCCGGTAACAAAAGATTTGTTCTTTATGAACCATTACTACAAAGAATTGAAGTTGTTGTGGTTGCGATATTTTGTCCAAATCCTTTCTGATGACATAGATATTTCCTGGTTGGGACAAGATTGATTGACTTATTTGTTTTTTATAATCTATCAACACTTTGTGGGTTATTTGAAGCCAGAACATATTTTGGATTGTAAATATAATTTTTCATTTTTTGAGAGTGAATTTCTATTAACAATGTTTTTAAGATAACAATGATTCTCTAGATACTAGTTCTACTACTTAAACCATAGCTAAGGGGGAAGAGTAGGATCCATACCTTCCCAAAGTTTAACCTTTAAATTCTCTTTTCAAGCTGCCATCTTTTATACATTCTGGAAACAGTCATCTTTTGTATACCTTTCAAAAACAGTCATCTTTTGTAAGACTTCTGGAAACAGTCACATTTTTATACCTTTTGGAAGCTGTCATCTTTTTACGCTTTCTTTTTATTTAGAGTTTTCTCTATTTTTCCTATTTAGATTTTTTTCTTTTCTTTCATTTTATTTTTATTTCCTTTTTTTTATTTTTATACTTTCCTTTTATTTTTATTTTATCATTTTTTTTTTCTTTCACATTTCCTCATCTACTTCATTTTTATTTACTTTTAATGTTATTTGCTAGTTTCCTTTCCTCTTTGTTTCATTCTTAATGTCTCTTTTTAAATTTGATTTTCTTTCTTTTTTAATTTTCATTACCTTTTTTATTTTAGTTTTCCTCCCTTTTCATAAAATTCATCCTCAGGCTATTTTGATACTTACACAATACAAAAAGAAATAAAAATAAACACAATATTTCTAAACTGATTCTTGTGAACTGTTATCCTCCCCTTGGTTGTTTTTATATTCACAATCACATTTCAACTTTTATACACTCCAGCACTTTTCAGGTGCCCACATAATTTGGTCTATGTTGGACATCTATTCTTTATTCAACATGATTAAATATTAAAAACTTGATATTATGACTATAAATATTAAGTAGATAGAAGAGAAGAATATTAAAGAAATAAGTTATTAAAGCCATTGATTCTTAAGTAACAACATTTTTTAAGTTCTTAAATAAGAACAAACTATTATTTGGAGCCATTGCTTTGTCATTTTCATGACATGAAAATATTTCATCAGGCAGAGGAACATTACAAATACTGAAGAAGGCTGGAAACTGAAGCTGCCAAAAGATTTTTTTTAATCAGACCAAATGAAGTTTATAGTTTTTAGAATGAATCGAAATTTAAAAAAAAGAAATAAAACTAAATGGACAGTTTGCTCAGAAATATGAATTCAATTACCAAGTACACAATTTATATCATCTTGCACAAAATGATGCTTTCGCAATTGCAAAGAAAATATATTTCCCTGGCGTCTTTTATTGTCACATCCAAAATCAGCAAAGAGGGGAAATTTATAAAAAAGTAATCTTCCTCAAAATTTATTTGGATCAAAAAAAAATCAAATTTCAGTTTGCCGTTTTTTATTCTTTCTGATTTCCGCAGACTTTTTATATATTGTTAACGTGAAATACTTGCCCAATGTCATCCCAACTATGCCAAGATTCACACTCAATCATTTATTAGTCATACCCTGTTCAGGTTCAAATATTCAAAAAGTGTTCTATAAACATTTCATTCAAATTACCTTTGTCTCAGCAAATTCAACAGAAAATGTTTGTTTTTAAAAATGCATTATCTTCAGCACAAAGCAATATTTATAAAATATTTACTCAGAAAGAAACTCACAGACAACAGCTTTTGAATTGAACTGCTTTACCATAATAGAAGGAGGTGCTAAAAATTTATTGACTAAACCCAATTCCAGAAATCAATATTCTGATGTTTGGTCAATGAAATATTGATCCTGGGAAGACGGCCAGCCTGAGAAACATTTTAGCAAAACCCATTGTAAAATAGATGAGTAGCAAAAGCTCTAATAAAAGAAGTCAATTCTTTTATGGAATGATTTCCCAAATACATGGTTCCATCCAAAACAAAGTTACAAGTATGCATTACATTGTAAAAAGTTTTAGTAAAAAAAAGATTATATTGAATCAATCTCTAAGTCTAATGCTAGGAAAGATGGTTCACCATGCTGTGCAAGACGATTTTTCTTACTAGAATCTATCTTGCATATTTATAAAATAAGTCTATCATTTGTACATACACTGAATATTGATGCAACATTTGATCTGGTGTATCTTCTATATATTAACAGATTCTTCATAAAATCCAAAGAAGAATCTGCAATGTTATCAGTCCTGACCTGACATCTCGGCTTCAGTTAATTTCTGGATCATTGTAATATAGCTACCTAAGCCTCTTCTATGAATATTATTATCCTAATTGTTCTGATGAGCTTTCCTCTTTGGTACCAAGACTTTATGAATTTAAGCCATAATGTAGCTTCCCTCTGCCTTTTCTATAAATATTTTCATGCTAATTGTTCTGATGAGCTTTCCTCTTTGGTACCTAGACTTTATGAATTTAAGCCATAATATAGCTTCCCTCTGCCTTTTCTATAAATATTTTCATGCTAATTGTTCTGATGAGCTTTCCTCTTTGGTACCTAGACTTTATGAATTTAAGCCATAATATAGCTTCCCTCTGCCTTTTCTATAAATATTTTCATGCTAATTGTTCTGATGAGCTTTCCTCTTTGGTACATAGACTTTATGAATTTAAGCCATAATGTAGCTTCCCTCTGCCTTTTCTATAAATATTTTCATGCTAATTGTTCTGATGAGCTTTCCTTTTTGGTACCTAGACTTTATGAATTTAAGTACACTGCTAGATTGGCAGCTAGGTCTCCGTTTTACAGATGAAATGTCTAGCTGTAACTAATTTCTATGCTATGCTTCTAGTTTTTCCGTCAACTTTGATCTTCAAAAAGTTTAAATGCAATTTCAATCATTATTTTAGGTTTTCTTAATGTCTCTCTTCTACTATTGTGCACTCTCCTTTTTCTTGCAAGTTTCAGAAAATGGATGAAAGAACAAGTATCACAAAGACAAAAAGGAGTTACAATAAGTAAGTATTGCTGAGAGCAACAAGAAAAAGGAAACTGTGGAGAGTCGTAATTGTCCATATTCTGATAGAAAATTATGCCTAGTTCGAGCAAAAGAAACTACATGAAAATCTTGAGCAAATATATAGAGATTAAATACCATAAGATAAAGAGGAATCATCAAATGTATTGCTGAAAGAAACAAGAAAAGAAGTTGTGGAGAGTCATGATCAACAACATACTGTTGGAACATGGCTCATACACCAAGAGAGAGAATAGCAAAAGTCTTTTCCCTTGACCAATTAAAGAGAAGTCATTAAATGTATTCCTGAAAGTAACAAGAAGTAGTGGAGAGCCATCATCATCTATATGCTGTTGAAACATGGTCCATAGAGCAAGAGAGAGAATGGAGAAAAATGTTTTGCTTGAACAATTAAAGAGGAGTCGTTAAACATATTACTAAGAGTAACAAGACAGGAAGTAGTGGTGAGCTATAATCATCTATATGCTATTGGAATATGGTCCATAAAGCAAGAGTGAGAATGAACAAAAGTTTTTTGCTTGAATAATTCAAGAGGAGTCATCAAAAGTATTGCTGTGAGGAACAAACAGAAAGTAGTAGAGAGCCATGATTCCCTACATTTTAGTCCATAGACCAACAAAGAGAATTGCATTTTGCTGAGAAGAAATTAACTTACTCGCATGAATATTCAGATAGACTTAGTGTCTATATATGTCTCTGGTTTAAGAGATTCTTCTGGTAATATCAATTGTTTGTATTCAATGAGTGAAAGAATGTCTTCATAAAAAACGATTCTTCATCTTATTTGGTCAGATATTGTTTTTCATTTTAAGAGATTTTTATTCATGCAGTCGAAATACTAACATTTTTTTATGAGAGTAAACAGAAGCAATAAAAAGAAAACCAAAGATTGTACGCTAAAAATGATTTATCGCCGTTTTGCGCCACGTTTATTTCCACTTTTCTTGACATTTTGCACAAGTGTTTATCTTTGTATGCCGATGCACTTTATGCAATCCTGTCGATTAGATTTCAACCATTAATCTACCTGACCTTTTTCAAGGTGTTGTGATTTATATTGTTTTCAATGCTATCATGTCGATTCCAATATTGCGTGCGTAATATTGCTTGACAGCTTTTCTACTGGGATTTTTTCTTTCATTTTGCACAGTAACACGAGCAGTATCATATCAGGATAGAAAAAAACTTCCCAGGTTTACAATAAACCAAGAAGTGAGGAGGAATTAGTTTAAATAACATAATGAGTTTCTAAGGATTTACATGGCCAATCCAAATTTATACCTTCAAGATGTGATTGTGGTTCTTCACAGCTTCCTGTCATGTTTGTCAATACTTGGTCCTTTATGGAACAGTTTGTCTTTGTGTCACTAATGCCATTCATTTCTTTAGAATTTTCAAGTACATTGCAGTTGTATCTCATGGTTTCGAGATAACAGATGGAAATAAATAAGGAAGATAAACTCATAGGTAAGTAATGAAATAGAAAGTTTACTACACAAAGGTATAATTAGCAATTGACCTAATGCTACCTCTGCTTAACTCCACTTATTTACATAAACAGACAATTACATGCATTTATATCCAACATGACAATAACTCTTTGTGCTTGCCTTCAATATGCCTTATGAGTTTTAAATTCTCCAAGCCTTCTTTCTTCATTATGTGTTTCAGATATTTCTGCTGATATTTTCTGATTGGTAACAGCAGTTTCTTGGGAGTTACTTCTTCACTTCTTACATAAATGCAATCTGTTGTGCTAATAGAAAAAAAATACAAGGATCTATCCTGACCCACGGTGGTAGCACCTGTCAGGGTCCCAGATATGAAAACCCCCACCACCAAAAAAATCAAAGAGTCATTTTTATAGTAAAATGACCAATGATACATTTATATGGCCAAGTGACAATCAATATGACACTAAAAAAGTATAAAAATATAAGCAATACATTTTTTATAAAAACTTTACCAACAATACATTTTTGTAGTGAAATTATCAGAAATATATTTTATGATCATAAAACTATCCTGGAAGTATAAAATTCTATTGAAAATATTTAGATTTCAGCATTAAATAACCCATAGAGATGTTGATATGCTGCTAAACAAAATCAACCAACCAACCAACCAACCAACCAACCAACCAACCAACATGTATATGCACAAAAGCTGAGTATCAGCTACCTTGTATTCAATTGTGAAAACAGAATAACCTATATCAGATTTTTATTACTTCAAAGTTCTCAAGAAAATTAAATTTTGGCATTAAATGACCCATGATGAGTTGATATGCCATTACACAAACAAATCAATCAATAAACTAATGAAGGCTGCAGGGCACAACAGCCAAAATGTGATAACAACAACAACAAAGCAAGTCTACTTGTAAAATAATGAAATATTGTTTATATTTCTGTGATAGTCAAATGTCAGTGTGGTCTTTAAAAGGTCAGAGGTCAATAATATGAGATCAAATATTAAAATTTAAGAACTATTTGAATTTTGGTTCTTTGTAGGTAAACAGTAAATAGTTGCCACGTAAGCTGTTACTAACTAAGAATAGCTTAGTTAGGTTTCATTAGTGTGCAAAAGGCTTGTAAAATCTTTTTCAAATCTACATCAGAATTTCAGTGCTCCTTGATAGGCAACTTATATGGAAGAATATAAATAACTTCTTGACAGCTTTCTTTTTTTTCAGGACATGGGAAGTTATGGCTCTCCATTATCCCTTGTAGCCCTAAGCAATGTTTAACCCCTTCCTATCCACACAACCCATTGATGTTCTGACATCCGTTTGTATAAGCTCATTAGATACGTTATTCCTGTGGGTTTTTTTTTTTGTTGTTTTTTTTTACCTTCAATACATTTTGTGAATGTTAAGTTCTTGAGGCCAGTGCTAATCAAAGTGTGGTACGTGGTACCAGCACTGGTACATAAGCTATTGTCTACTGGTATGTGGAGAGTTTCCAGGAAATGAAGAAACAGTAGTTACATTCCATGCCACTAGAGACTGCTGGGATGTCCGACTCTATTTTTTTTTTTTTTGTAATATTTTCATTTTAGTTTTATATTTATTATGGTTACATTTTTCAATGATTCACTCACATTAAATTTCATTCTTAAACAAATAACAAATCCAATATAATGAACCGTGAAGCAGTGAAATAGAAATATGTATGACAACACCATCACGATTAGGTGGCATGTGACTGTGGGAATAATACCTAGGAAGAGCAAAAGGCCATTTTCATGGACATATATTTCTAATTAGGCCTTTAAAAAATTTGCCTGACTGTAGAAAAAAGGAATAGCCATGTTAATTTTGTCCTAAAAATTTTTAAATTAGCATTTAATTCATTAGATTGGTAATCTATTTGGTATAAATGAATAACACTACAAATGTTCTTGGATCATTATGATATAATAATATGGCACAAATACAGTACTGGTCACTGGTGCATAGGGAAGATTTGTTATGTCAATGATGACTGGCTTTAGAATGAATAAGACATTACGTCCTTGTGTTTAGTATATATAGTCTGAAAATGACCCCGAAATATGACCTGTCTCAAAAAAAGAATTGCACAGGATCACAGCTGGATTAGAAAGCTTCACTCATTGATCCCTTGCACATTGAAAAAATCAACCAGCACACCACATCAAATAATTTGAGAAGCACGATGGTAGTCCCTCTTTCCACGTGTATGTCAGAAATTTCAACTATGTCTTTCTAATTCTAAGCACAGGAATAATTTTTGTTCGCATTTTCTTTAGAACTTCTTTGTAGCTCCCATATTCCTTCCATGACATTCTCAGCATCCTTATGTAGAACCACATCTCTGTTGTTTTAAGTATCTGTAATATTCACTGTCATATAGTACAGATGACATTACATAAGAGTTGAGCACATTGTATCTTTGGTTCCAACCAAAATAGAATCAAGATTAATTTTATGACTGAGCTCCTCTTGTTAAAAATATGAAAAGTTAATTAACAATTAAATAGGAAAAATTAATTTTATCCAATCAAACTGATTAGTAGTGAGAAATACTCCCATGCATATGGGTTATCCTACTTGACTTCGTTTAAAAAAAAAGCATCTCTAAGGGCCCTATAAGCCTATATAAAGGCATGCATTTATCTCCCTACTCTCTTTTACAGCTTTTCAACTCTGGCTTTAAGATGTAGGCCACATACAGTTGGAACACAGCCAATTCACATGCATTTGTCTTTCTCTCTCTTAACTTTTGAACTCTTTCAGACATGTGCCTATCCTGTAGGCCTACACAAATTTCACACAGACAAAAACACACATTGTCTAGTTTAAATATTTTGTATGTAACTAGCCTTTAATTCTTTTCTTCTTTTATTGTAATTTTAATTCCTTTTTGTCAATACATGCAATTAGTTGTCCTTTGTTTTTCTATTGTTTTGTGATACTCATTTTTAACTTGGACTCACATTGAAACTGCAATAATTATTGTGAGGTAACTATTCAAGGAAACATATTTCTACCTAATCATATTAGTGACCGGCAATAAAGGTTTATTATCACAAAAAGTGTAGAGTCAATTCTTATCCATTTTTATTCTTAATTTAGATAAGAAAAATGAATTTTATCCAATCAAAATTTAAAATATCATCATGGAGGTAGATTTCAACTTCTATAATATTATTGATCATACTTTATTTTTTAATTATCTAACCCTGAGAGTTGTGATAAAATTAAGACGAAAGAAATACAAAATACTTCATTTTCTTATATGCTATGTCTCTTTTGAACATAGAAGATCATGGCTCTCCACAGACTTTTCTTTTTTAGCTGTAAACTGCTATATCTTCCTATGAAGACAGTGGAGTGGTTTTACTACTGGCTGCCAGCTAAGGATAAAGAGTCCAATCTACCCTATTATTTACCCATATTTAGAATTGAAATAGACAGATTCCTGGCTTTTTAAAGGCCATTATACAAACTGAAGGCAATAGACTAGGCTAGAATTTGAACTCAGGTTACCAATTTCAGCTTCCATACCAATAACCAATAATCCAACATCCTAAGAAATAATAATAATAATGATGATGGAATCATAGAAAACTAAAGCAATGCCATAAGAACCAAGTATATAAAAATTAAGTACTTCTTGAATGGATTTCTTTTTATCTGTCTATATTTCTGAGATAAGGTATTGTAACTATTTACATTATTCACATTGTTTGGACTGTTGTACTCATCTTTATTGGCATTTCCCTAAGGATATTACCCAGTGGATAAAAGTGCTGGTTGAAGTCATGCAGTGCCTTGACCCAAAGAGTTATGAGTTCAATACCTGGCCACAGCAGAGGTGAACAAAAAACTTGGAGAGTTGAGTTACTAAAGGAAAATAACCAAAAATGAAGCTGAGATATCTGGAAGAGGCAGGCATGTGGATTTAGAACAATCTACTCTGGTGAATGAAATAAAAGGTTCGGTTCAAAATTCCATTCACCTGAAGAAGGCCGAACTAAGATGTGGACACCAGTCTAAACAGTAATAAATAGTGTAAAGGATTTTTTTTTATCTAACATTTTTTTTATTACTATAAACATTATTTATAGTGATTATGAGTATTTAAGTTGCTGTCCCTGCTTTCTTCATTTTCTTCAACAGTGAAATTAATAAAATTGGCCTAGACTGAGAGTTCCTAAAAAAGAAATGTTGTGCCACCAACTTCAGGAAGGTTTTGTGGTAAATACGAAATAAAAATAACTATTCTCTCCACTGTTTTCAAATTCACTAGCCTATGCAAAAAATTAGTTTGACCAATGGAAAAGGGATTGGCTCCAGGCTGAAGAAAAGACTCAGGTAAAGTTTAACAAACCTATATGAAAATTTATTTTGACCAATGGAAAAAGAAGTGGCTTACAAACTGAGAAAAAAAGCAATGAGCTAATGTGAAATTGCTTTTTGTCCTAAATAAGCAGAGGAAGTTGAAACAAAACAGAGAAAAAGCAGAAAAAAGCAGGAGGCAGAAAGCCAGAGTTTCATGTGTCTGAATAACACCAGTGTCAAATTACACACTGATACAGCCTCTAATGAGAGCAGGGCAATTTCAAAGAACCCTATTCAACTCCACAGTTAAAATCTTAAAATATATATTTTCATTCATGTTGAATATAACTGTATAACGTTTATGTGAAAAATAAACTCTCTAAATTTGTTTTAAATATTTTGGCATATAACTTTGTGTCCAATGATTTGATATGTATATTTTCTCTCCTTGACAATTCATTGAAACCATGAACTTTAAATATTTGATTCCTTTTCCTGAAACGAGCTACTGAAAATTTCAAATGTGTAAATTTGTAAATAAATTCCTTATCTTATTTTGTTAAAAATAATACATTTGTTTCCTTGTCATTCACAACCCTCAATACTTCAGTTTCTCAATCTAAACTGGCTGTTATTAATTTCCCTATTTAAGAAAATAAAAAAAATGGGGATAGCAACTCAAATATGTGCAACCACAAAAATATAATGTTTATAGTAATAAGAAATAAAATGAAGCTCATTCAAAAGTATGAGAACAGAGGCCGACTTCAGCAGCAGATGCAGATTTTTCAGTGTGCTCACACTGCCAACAAATGTGACACAAGGTTGTAGTTTAAAGTGGGTTTAAAGGCAATACTGCAGAAAAATTGCACTTCTCCATTTTGGGGAGGCCTCAGGTCCCGATTAATGACTCCAACCCCCTCCCAAAGGAGAGGTACAGCCCCCTCCCCCCTGGGGATTCAGCTTAATATTATTTTGAAACTACTCAGCCGAAGCCAGACATCAGCAGTAGAAGAACTGTGAAAATGTCATTATGATAGTGACAATTTTAAATTACCTTTGGGTTGATTCCTTTCTTCTTTCGAATCCATAGAAACTTGAAACTAAGCAGCCAATTAATTTGTCATTTTAATTTTATCCTTACATTTAAACTATTTTATTCTCTTTTTTGTTTGGGTCTTGTATTTCAATTTTGGTTGGTGGGGGGTCATAGTTTACCATATTCAGGTTTTTCTTTCTGGCACTTTTTTCTTATCCTACAGTTTTTTTAATTGGAAACTCTTTCATATATTTACATACTAGCCTAAAAGTCACCCTATCAGGCAGCATTTAAGCTAGCTTCTGCATAAGGCTCTTGATTAAGTCTTCGGCTTATTCAGGAGTTTCAGGGTTCCTAAGTTTTTGCATATTCTCAGCATTGGGAGCTCTCCCGGCTGCCGTTTGATTTGGGTTTTCCTTTGCCCAGGAGTTTCTTTTCCTCGCTGCAGCCTTGGCTCTTTTGATTGCAATCTGGTCTTCTGCTGGTGGAGATTTCTTTTTGCATGGCATACTGCTGCTGTAAATGATAGTCAACAATAAAATACAGAATTCAAAATTCATTGCTGCATTTAAGTATTGCATTAATATGTGAGCTTAACTTTTAAAGGTTTTATTAAGGTTTTATTCCAATTCTAATCATCGCTTTTTAAAACAATAATCATTTCCGAAGAGTGAAAGGAGTTAAAATTATAGTGGTGCCAAGGGAAAAAACTGTTCTTTTGACACTTCATCTTTTTGTGGGCACAAGGGTCCATGTTTGCCAAAATTATAATTATCAGCCATAATTTTTTAGTTTAACAAAAGTTCATTTAAAAAAAATAATGCCTTCATAGAAACAAAAATTGCATTTTAAAATAAGTGGATGATGAAAGTTCAACCAAAATACATTTCCCTGCAAAATTCTTATGTTTGGTCAGATTTTGGGAAGTGGGTTGAGCCAAGAACTTTTCAACACCCACTTTGTATCAATTCAACAGCAAAGATTAGGTTGGTCATCATCATTAGTCCCATGACTGGGTGTGGTCATAGGGTTGCAGTACAGCTGGGCACCCAACCAAATCACTCTACAGATCTGGATTGAGAAGCCAGAGAAGTATACATATGTGCATAGTGTGATTTGGGCAAGCAGACTAGGCAGTGTCCATCCCTCTTCAGGTAAAACTACAGCAGATGTCCCCTAACTTGAAGGTTCATCTTGGTCACAGCCAAGTGCCTATTGATTCTATCAGGATTGACGTGGGGGTGCTCCACTCAGGTTGCTGACTTCAATCTAGGATGCCCTCTACCCAGCTATACTATGTCATCACTGCACTGTTTCTATCCATAACTATGGAATTCAATCTATCCTATTGAGCTAGATGATCACTGATCCGACAAAGCATTCAGCTCACATTTTTATTTTTAAAATCTTGATGTGTGTCTAGTTACTCAAATTACCATAAAAACTTGGTGGAGGAACCAGTTTAGTAGATGATGACCTATAACCATTCATTCTTTAGAAAGTGACTCATAGATTTAAAAGAAAACTGCCGTGCTAATAAATAAAGATTAATTTCTGAATAAGACAGATAAATGGATGCTTCTAAGTGCTCTGTACAACCAAATACACTTTATTCTAAAAATTCTGATGTGTAGTCAAATGAGCCAAGAACTTTTCAGCATCTCCTATTCAACAGCAAAATTTGGCTTGATAAAGATGTTCTAAAGGTGATTCCTGTACTTGGCAATTTTCTATAAAAAGATACAACAAATGAATACTTAAAGAAAAAAATATTTTATCACTTTGCCTATTTCATAACGTTCTTTGGACATAATGTTCGAGTACTTCATGCACAATTTCATTCTTAGATATACTTAAGCCACAGATATATAAACTTTTAAAAAATCTGAGGGATTTAAAAACATTAAATTTCCTAGTATAACATCTTGGCTTTGTCAAGTCATGACATTATATTTGTTTTTTTTTTTTGTTTTTTTTTACTGTCCCAGCTATGTATAGATTCTAAAAAATCTGGTTCAATATTCAAAGTAAAAGAAAACCAGACATTTTTAGACCAGCTTTTAAAAAACATTTCCATAATTTTAATGCAGCAATGGGTAATCAATAATATAAATACATATAAATTCTATCTGCAACATACTTTCATAAAATACAAGTATAATAGCCTCATCGACATGTAAAAAAATGCTAAAAATAATAGAAGCACTAATAATAAAAAAGAAAAAGCTAGTACTTAATAACATCAACTATGAATACTGCCACAATATGCTGACCATGTTTGGAAAATAAAGCATCACTAGACACATCAAAACCCATCATTCAGTTAAAAATAAAAACTGCCCTTGATAAGGGCTAAAAGAAGAAATACACTTGGATATGGAGAACATTCGGACAATTTTTACACAGTTTATGTCCAGAAAAGAAAACACTTATATAAACACAAGAAAAATTAAATAAAATGCTTAGTCACAGTACCTTGTTAGTTCTCTTTAATGAAACATGAGAAAAGAGGGATTGCTGCCTAAATTATATATATCTGTATATATGTGGGTGTGTGTATGCAGGTACACATAATGGCTGGTTACTCTCATTTTCTGAGCACATAGGTTGGCTTAGCTAATCCTTGTTGCAGACACTTGCTCAGGCACATTTTTGTTTTTTCAACCCACCACTAATTTTTACCGCAGCTATACTCAGCAGACTTTACTTACAGTTTCTGGGAAAGAGTGCATAATCTGTCATGATCAGCCATTTGAACAAAGGCAGTACAATCAACTTCTCATTCACAATGACTTGAGGCTTCATGCTAACACAACTACCAATGTCTTCTGTGGAGTCCTGTCTACATAGTTTGATTCACAAGACTTAGGGCAACCCTGTGGCATGGTTTTCAAGTACTTTCCAAAGCTGCCACATAACCAGTAACATCATGAAGTCACCTACCTGACAAATCAACTATCGTGTGATTTGAACTTCAGTCTCACAGTCAGAAAGCAAAGGTTCTAACCACTTGACCATATATATATATATATATATATATATATATATATATATATATATATATATATATAAATATAGATAACTAGACTTGTTTCGAAAAACCCTCAAATTTTTGATTTGCAAATAATCAAATCAATCTCGAGGGAAAAAAAGGTTTTAAAAAAAGAAAGAGCTACAAACATCAACTACTGTCGAACAAATCGCACAGATGCAGGTCTGAAGCCCAAAGAAAAAACCCCGATACGAGTAGACAACTAACCAACAAAAAAGCTCAATATAATCGTAGAGCAGACCTAGATACACCTAGTGAGCCAGACAAACCTACCTAGGTTTCACTTAAACGGGTCGTCATGGCCATACTTTCCCTGACGATCCGTTTAGGTGAAACCTAGGTAGGTTTGTCTGGCTCACTAGGTGTGTATATATATATATATATATATATACACACACATGCACATATATATATATAGTCATCCACAGACAGCCTGTTTTGCAGTAGCACAGCTCGTCAGTGTGGATAGACATCCAATTGCTTCAAGCTGGGATCAAAATTCAACTGATTTGACATCAGTCAGATACTCTTACCCATAGGTTTTTGGTGCATGGCAGATAAAGGGAATTTTTAACACATTATATACATGTTAAATAAATGGCATAGTAGCCACCATAGCACTCAATTCTTATGAAGAGTGATGCATTAAAGCAGCAGCAGCAGCCGTTAAAAATTCCCTTTTCTCTATAGTGCTTAATTAGTGAATGAGAGTGTACCAGTAGTATTTTTTCCTTTAATACTTGTCACAAGATAAAAATTCTTGCATTTGTTTTGATAAAGTTTCTCAGATGACAAAACATTGGTTAAGATAAGTCTTCCTTTTATCTTATATATATATATATATATATATATATGTATATATATATATATATATATATTAGTCAGTGTCTGATTTATTTAAAGTTGCCTTGGCTTGGCAGGATGTGTCAGTTGCTGTCTGACAGAATTTCAGCTTGTACTGCTTCATACTACAATGCTGTTGTGTACTGTGTTCCAAACAAAATCTAATGTTCCCTTCCTTTAGTAAGGATCGTTTATCCTATTTTCAGAAAAGTTTAGATATTTACAAATTCAAAGCCGATGTGAAGTGGTGTACATAGGATGAACCAATCAGAGGTTGGAAACCTGGATTACGCAACATGTACTTGCTTATTTGCATTCAAGTAGTCAAAGCCATATTTTAAGAACCAAACAAGCAGTTCACAGTTTGTTGATTGGTCAACATTTGCTAGATAATCCTCACTGTGCCACCGAGTATCAAGACACATTTTTTTTCCATTTTACAGTGCTAACTTGATTTACCATCTTTGAGTTCTCGAGGCTGTGTATATCAAATTCTACCCGATGAGCCTATGCAAACAAAAGGAGCATTTTGTGTGTTCCTTATGTTTGATCGAGAGAATGTGAGTATCTTTTTGCTGTTTTATATTCTTTTAGAAATTCCTAATTATTTTTTTTTTATTTGTGAATTTATTTACAATTAAAAAAATTTATCACATTCAAACTTTCCCTCCTCGTTTGTTATTATTATTATTAATGTGTCTTTGTATATCACCAACGATGACCTATTGAAAAAGCCTTGGTTAAAAGGACCCTAAAGATACAATAATGATGTCTGTTTTGTTCAATTCTATATAATGTCATAAAATAACAGAACAAATAGGAATTGTATATCAATCTAACACATTTCACTTTTACTCAAAGATTCAAAGAAAACAGACAAAAAAACAGAAAACAGTGGTATTTTTAATTTTGTTTGGGTCAGTTCTCATTAGGCACGTGTCATGTGCATTAAAACCACAGATAATTTTATATGTATGTAAGTTTGTGAAGATTCTTATATGTCTAAGTGTGCAAGTAATGTGTATTTGTAATTGCGTATGTGTGTCTGTCTAGTTGGAGTTCTAATGTCTTCACTGTTGTGCAGTCAGCCAGCACAGTGGTGGTGGTGGTGGGGGGGGGTCTCACATCATTCTGATTTATGGCTGATCTCTTTATGCGTGTATTCTTTGTATAAGAAAAGATATAAGTTAGATTCTTTAAGAAGGAATTCAAAGAAAGATGATAATGCAATATAATGTTGTAGGTGACTGTTTATAGTTTGTAATATTTTTTATTTTTCCTCCTAATTATAACTCTGATTGTCTTGAAGGTGGTGGTAATGATCTTAGTATTAAGAATGACTAATATTTTAGAAGTTTAGTAGAAAGGGTGTTGGAATGCAGGATTATGAATTTTGTGTAATTTTTGTTACAAATGTTATTGTTGGTGTCTGTTTTTTTTTTTTTTTGTTTTTTGTTTTTTTTTTTGGCTTCAGAGCCGTTAGAATAGGTATCTCAGAATATCTAGAAGAAGAAGAGAAATATATTGAGAAAACTTTCAAACTTCTTCACTACCCACATCTTTTTTATCTTCAATGCAAAAAAAATGATCTTACAAAATCCACTAAGACAAAAAAACAAAAAAACAGTCATTTTGTATGTTTTCTCTCAATCTCAATGAAGCTTTAATAAAAATGAAACAGGTTAAGATTGATATACATCTCCTATTTGTTATTTATCATCCTGTCAGATTCTGATCCATATTTGATATTTAACTCATATAACTTTAAAAATTAGGAGGTCAATTGAAACTGCTACCTTGGTTTCAACCTTATGGTATTGTCAGGTAATTTTTATTAATTGACCTCCCAATGCTTTAGTTTAAAGAAAAAACTAATAAACACTATATTATTTTAAAAAATAAATAAGCAAATGCACAGCATTAGGTGTGATAGAAATGGAGGATATTAAGAAGGAAGAAGAAGGGGGAAGAGAAGAAAAGCAAAGGTAATAAAAATGTATCAGTGTTAATTGAAATGGACCTTTTTTTTTTTTTTTTTATCCAGCCTCATATGTGCTTAAGAGGAATTTTTTAATATGTATGTAAGGACTCAAGACACAAATTTCTGGTTCGAAAGGTTCTTTGGTTCTTTTTAAGCACTTTTTAATACTACTGTCAACCCTGGCCATTAACCTTCTATGTATTTATATATATATATATATATATATATATATATATATATATGTGTGTGTGTGTGTGATGTGCAAAAAGTCATGAGTTAATTGTGTTAAGGTAATGGTAGGTGGTACCCCTAGTACCTAGAACTACACT
Organism: Acanthosepion lycidas; assembly: GCA_963932145.1. NCBI lineage: Eukaryota > Metazoa > Mollusca > Cephalopoda > Sepiida > Sepiidae > Acanthosepion > Acanthosepion lycidas. Next base: position 8,222,680 of record OZ010594.1, read on the forward strand.
CTAGACTAAAAGTTTAGGGTCACATAAAAATTGAAGGTTTCATGCCTTTTCCAAAACTAATTTACTAGCTCACATCAGGCTAGAGGGTCTTTATATTTTTGAAGGTTTTTATCATATTTTATCATATATTTGATAATAATAATTACTGCATAAAGTTTCCTTAGAATTTTAATTTAATCTACCTTGCTTGGGATATTTTAGGTAACCCTCTCCCAAAAAATTTGACATCCATACACTAATGGGTTAGTTTCAGCTTCCTACCTTGGTAGAAGTTATTTAAAGCAAAGAAGGTAAGAAACTTACGAATTATTAAATCTAGAAGATGGCTCCAAACTTTTGGACTATACAGTATACCAATTCTTTTATCTGGTGAGTTAGTGTGTATAACAACAAACCTGCCCATGGTAAGGGAATATGATTAGATTCTGAATGGGGTATGATAGTGTGTGCCATATGGATAAGGTATTTTGTTTCTGAAATTTGGCAATATTTGATATCCCTCGATCTACAGTGTCAAGTGTTTACCAGGAATACCTGTTGGAAAGCATTACCACCAACCACAGGTCCTTAATAATCATGTCCTGAGGCATCTAGCTAGAATTGTCTGCAGTTAGAGACAAATGACACTAGTTCAAATCATGTCCACATTCACCACAGAAGATACAAGTGCCACATATGGTCCAATGCTCCTGCTATTTACCTTGAGCTCGTTGATAAATTCCAAAGAAGAATCAGCAATATTATCTGTCCTGATCTTGGCTTCAGTCACTCCCCCAATGCCATAAGATTGCCTCTTTTCTATAAATACTTTCATGGTAATTGTTCAGATGATCTCTTTGCTGTGGTACCAAGACTTTTTGAATTTAAGCACAGTACTTGACTGGCATCAAGATCTCATCAATTTACAGTTGACCTAGATGTAGCTGTAAAAAAAAAAAAATTAAAATTGTGACATTGCTAATTGGAATTTGGAGCATTGGCATCAAATAGTGTGGTTCAGTAAGTTTCCAGTGATTTCAAGCTGATGGAAAGTTTCTGATGTAGTTAACAAGCTTCCAAATAGACTGTTGGTGGTTTTATAATGGTATGTAGGACATTCACATGTCATGTCATTGGGTTGGTTAAGTTAACTGATTTTATGAGATCAACTCATGTTATTAGATTGGTGCAAAAATAATGACGTAATAATGTCGTTTTTTGACGTATTTTTTAACGTCAAAAAACGACATTATTACGTCATTATTTTTGCACCAACCTAATAGCTTATTTTGATGGCAAGTCAGAATCAAATTCACAACTCAGGATTAATGGCCAAGAGGATTAACCAACCATTACCCCACACCAATTGTTAGTCGATTGATTTTATGACATGTGAAGGTTTGTTGGGTTATTTAATACTGAATTTTGCATAAGGCACCAAGTGAGAATCAAACACACTACTCAGTAATAATAGTCAACCAAACTAGCCTAATTTTCAATTCACCAATTCTGAGGATTTTAAGCTCCATTTGGTTCTACTGGTCTGTCTAAACACATCATTTTCCAGAGATCGCTAGAATGCACTGCTTCTTGACCACTTCTATGTATATATAAAGACCATATAGCCCAACAACGATGGGTTCTTTCTGGAGGATAATGCACCCTGTCATACAGCTCAAGTTGCCCACAATTGGTTTGAAACCTATTATTACAGAAATTTCTGACAAATGGCGTGGTAATCACACTCCCTTAAATTAAGCCCAATTGGGCATTTGTGAGGAGGCTGTGGAGAGGCCTATCCACGTGCAGGATCCTGCAGCTACAGATATCAGGAAGCAGTGGACAGCTATTGAGATATGGATTAACATCTCACCAAAGGTCCTCTTGTGGAATGAAAGTTGTTTTCTGCTTTCAGAACACAAGGAGGGACAGAACGGACAGCATCACCAGAGACACAAACAAAACAGAAGCAAAACAAAACGGAAGATGTCCATGGCAGAGGCGACAAGGAATCCCACACAGGAACAGCACAAATGAAGGTCAAACATAATTGGGACACAGAAAGGGAGGATGAACAAAAAAAAATGAAATCAGAATCGCAACATTCTTCACCATAATAATACTGGTGACTCGCTGATTGAAATCTATCTGTTTATATTGAGCCCAGAAACATCAGTAATTTCGCCAAGCAAGACAAAAATCATTTACATAAACAAATTCTAGGGATCACTCGGTCTCACGCCACAACCATATTTTTTGCAAGCAGACATTCTCAGGTTTGTGCTAGCTATTCTCTCCTGCATACACAGTACACCAAGGTTTTTGAACGACAGGGGATAGGCAGCTTCATAGAAGGTAGCCAGCAGTTCATCCTGCCTTTCACTTCTGCTCCATGGAACTGTACCATAATGAGTTGCTGCATTTCACTGGGCTAGGGGCACATCCCACATGATACTAGCCACCTATCCAAAGACTTTTGGTACATCAGTGCACAAAATCCCTAACTATATATCACGAGGTGCTGAATATATTTCAAACTGGCCCATTTTCAAATCTGCATCACTATTTTTTTTAACTTCTTCTCTTGGTTAGGCAGAAAACTTTTCAGCACACCTTTTGCATTTATTGATTTTGTAATTTTTTAGACAGGCATGTGTACATTACTTAAAATTCTATAAATACAAACATCTAATAATTTTAAGTATAATCCCAATCTATATGATGATGGCTGCCACTTGATTTTCTGACAATGTCATCACTTGATTTTTCTTCAAGCATTGACAGCACACACACATATATATATATATATATATATATATATATATATATATATGTGTGTGTGTGTGTGTGTGTGTGTGTGTGTACACCTATTTCAAATAAGAAAAATCCATTATAATAATGTTTGAAGTAATAAAAATCTTAGATTAAAAATAAATCCATTAATTCTGACACATACACACACACACATATATATATATGTATATACACATACATGCATACACACACACACACTTATATATATATGTGTGTGTGTGTGTGTGTGTGTGTGTGTGTGTGTGTGTGTGTGTGCATACATAGACTTCTCTCTGCAGAAACCACAAAGAAACGATAGAATAATTCAATATAGATATTATATAAACCTTTCTATATTGGAGTCAGCATTTCATTCCTCATCTGATACAAAAGCAATCCAATACGTTCATATGTTATTTTTCATAAACCTTGTGATTTCATGTCTTGCCAAGGGCAAGTGAATTATGAAGACTTTCTAATATTACTATTTCAAATACACAAGGCAAGGTTTAAACAGTTCTGGTTTGGTTTTTCTATGGAGCAGGGAGGCAAGTTGTTTTTTGCATCAGGTTTTTGCAAGTTTTGGTTCCATTTTCCAATTCTCAGAAATATCATTAATTAGAATGAAAACAACAAAAAATAAAAACAAGATTTAAACAAAAATCAAATATGGACTGCGCTTTGTTTTCAAGTATGACTTTCAAAAATCATTATTTGTACTGCTGTATACATTTTAGCATGAATATCAACTTTTCTCCTATGCGACGTATCCCTTTAGGATGTAGGTGATCATGGCTCTCCACAACTTCTTGTCCTTTGTAGTTCAATAAAGTTCATCTTTTTGTTAACTCTCCTAATCCCTGTGTTGCTCATTCTTCTTCCATGTGCCATGACCATTCATGGACCTTCACAATTTCCTGTCCTCTGTTGCTCACCTAATCGCTGTTCTGCCAACTAGTTAGACAAGCTGATTTGGTAGTTTATATGCTGTTTTTCTCTGTCCATTTTGCCTTTAATATATCTTGTGAGTATCAACTTTTCTAAGCCCTCTTTCCTCACTATATCCCAGAAATTTCAGCTCTTTCTTTCTGATGTTAAATATAAGTGTCTTTTTTGTTTCCACTTCTAAATTTTCCACTTCTAAATCCTCATCATGGATCACATGTTCAGTCCATGGTATCCTCAGAATCTTTCTGTAGAATCACATTTCTGTTGCTTCAAGTCTCTTCTTCATCTTTAAGAAGATTGTCTAGCATTCACTGCCATATAGAAGGACTGATATTACATAACAGTTCAGTAATCTATTCTTTGTTTCTTATTAAATTTTCCTGTTTCTTAATAATTAGCTTACCTTTTGGAAGACATCTTTGCTTATACCAATGCATCTTTGGATTTTGGTGTTGCATTTGCCATACTCTGTTAAAGTACTTCCTTGATATTTCCATTTTCATACTGGCATTTACCAATTTGTAATTTGTGTGTTTGGCTCTTTTTGGCTGACAACCATATATTCTTTCTTCTTGCAATTAATGATTAGTCCTTTGCATTATTTACATTATTCGGACTATTGTCCTCATCTTTGTCAACATATTTATCACAATGTTTCAGCCGATGTATGCTCCGGCCTTCTTCAGGTGGTTGGAATGTCGAACTGAACCCTTTATTTCACTCACTGGGGTAGACTGTTCTAGTTCCACATGCCATGTTTAATGGATGTCAGTTATCTCCTGTTAATTTCCCTCTGAAAGTTCTCCACTGCCTTAACCGGGTATTGAACTCACACTCTTGGAGATAACTGATAACTGACATCCATCAAACATGGCATATGGAACTAGAAACAGTCTACCCCAGTGAGCGAAATAAAGGGTTCAGTTCGACATTCCAACCACCTGAAGAAGGCTGGAGTGTACATCGGCTGAAACATCGTGATAAATATGGCGACAAAGATGAAGACAGTAGTCCGAATAATGTAAATAATGTACATAATACCTCATCTCAGAAATATAGACAGATTAGTCCCTTTATTTTTACTACTACCTTCTGTAGAAGAAGTCATTGTAGTTTCCTTTTTATGACTGCTATCAATATTTTTTCAACTGCATACTTAATGTTATTAAGATTATGTCTGCCAACAATGAATTTTAGGCCTTCTAATTCTCTCAGAATCATCTCACAGTATAGGTTGAAAAAGTCTGATGAGAAGACCCATCCTTGTCTTATACCCCTTTCTACTTTTGTATATTTACTGAATTCATTTTCTATTTGTAAGCAGGTGGTTTGCTCCCAGTATAAGTTCTGGATTTAGGGCATAAAATATTATTTCCCTCACATTACAAGAGCTTGACAGGTAATGTCAGGAGAGATATTTATGCCATGTGGGTATGGCAGATTTTATAATTGTCCAATGTAAAAAAAGTTACAAACAAATATTCTGAATTATTAGGTTGGTGCAAAAATAATGACGTAATAATGTCGTTTTTTGACGTATTTTTTAACGTCAAAAAACGACATTATTACGTCATTATTTTTGCACCAACCTAATACATAAACTCACTGTCATTTTGCATCACTAATAATAATACAAGTCAAAGAAAGTTAAAGACAAAAAAAAAACAAAAACATTTGGCATATTTTATAGTGAGATATAGGTTTCACTTCACATTCAAAAAAATAGGTTGATTTTATTATTGTAATAAAATTAAGTGCATGAATTAAGTGCATTAAAACTAAAAAATTACTTTGCTTTCCATGTATCTTCAAGTTTAAAATCAATGGTGTGGGGGGGATGTCAGATAAAATAAAAACATATGTTGATGATAAAGAAAGCTGGGTGGTCAGTGAAATAACATCCACGATTCCCCTAGAAAAGGAAAAAAAAAATCTGTTTCGAATCAACCACCCAGAAGAAAAGAATCCCCATGTGTTTGTCATTATAATTTTGGTGACATTCATCCAGAGAAAATTTTATATTCAAACATCAATTCAGATTCCCTTGGATAAAAGTAGTAAGAAAAAATTCATTACTATTCTGAAGTGACCATAGACAAAAAAGTTGTGTGGTCTATTTGATAATAAAGCAAATGCAGAACACAGAAAAAAGATAAACTTTCTGTTTTAAGGAAAGTGGAAATAGTTTTTTCTTTCTGCAATTCTTCAGTAGTCTTCTTGATCAAAACAATCGCAACATAAGGCAAGCTGATAGATAAGAACTAATGAGTGAAAATCCCTTTTGTCTTCACTGTGCCATTTGGAAGTTGGATTTATCATTCCAGGCCGAGAAAGCCAAGCTGAGGTTTGCTGTTGAGAATGTGGGTAAAGGAAGAGAAGGGAGAGTGTAATTAGCACCACCTATATAGAGTGATACTATGTGGCAAAGTAAAAAGAGATTAGGAGTTAAGGAGTAGCTTGATCCTTTTGACCACTCTCCAAAGGGGGATGGACAATCCCAAATTTGGAAAAACCACTTGAGTAAATGCATTCTTATATACGGAAATTTGGAAAAGGTTGATACTTAGGGCAGAAGACAACTGAACCTATACACTAGTCAACCCCACTCTTGTCAGACTATTGTCTTCATCTTTGTTGTTGTTATCACACCATTTTGACTGTTACACCCTCTGGCCTTCATCAGGTGTGTGCCGATCTGAGTACCTTACTGAACTCTTTATTTATTCTATGGGGGTAGACTGTTTTCATTCTACCTATGTCTATAGTGGGGTGGGGAGTCTTGCTTAGTTCTTAGCAATTGGGAGTTCAATTTCCCCCTAGCAAATTAAATAAAATTAATTAAATTTAGTTTAAAATTCCCTGAATTGACAAACAACTGAAGAAGGCCAGGGGGCACAGTGGCTGAAATCTTGTTACAATAGCAAGGAAATGAGCACAAATATAAATAACTCCTCATCCTAGAAATTCAGGCAGAAATTAAACAATTTAATTCCAACTGAGGCTTGGCCATATGAATTGGTGAAGAATATTTAAATGTAGTAACCAAAATGTTTTGACATGCATCTGTTCTGTTGCCATAATGTGTATTGTGTAATGGATATCAGTATGAAAAGCAAAACTGGTAAACCAGGTTGAAATTCTAGGCTAGTTTGTTATCTTCAATTTTGCACAAATGCCTGTGGGAAAGAGTAGGAATACATCTCCCCAGCTAGAGGTTAAATAGCAGAGTAGACTGGATTCTCTAACCTCAGGCAACCAGTCAAAGAGAAAGAAAACTGTGAATTCTAAACTGCAAAGAAGGCAACATGAAACTCCTCCACTATCTTACCCAAGAAGGCATAGCAATTTGCAGATAAAGAAAAAGAATCTGTGAAGAAGGCAATGGGAAACCATTCCTCTCTCCTTACCAAAAACATCACAGCAATTCATATATAATAAGAAAAAAGGAATCTGTGGAGAACCATGATCGTTTATTAATTTTGTATCATTTTAGTGTGATTCTCAGGAATTACATCTTCTGAGGCATAAAATTAACAAACCACAAGAACATCACTAAACTCTGTGTGTGTGTGTGTGTGTGTGTGTGTGTGTGTGTGTGTGTGTGTGTGTGTGTGTGTGTGTGATAATATAAGAAACCAGCTGGAAAACTATTATAAATTTGACGTTTTGCTATGTGTTTTATCTTCATCAGAAATTTTGAGAATGGGGCTACACAGACACGTTTCAATATTTTAAATTCTGTGCTGTCCAATTCCAAAGAATTTCTCAGTTAAAATAAAATAGCAACACATCTGATTTCTACTTGTTCCTTATTTAAACCTTTTGTATAGCTGGCCAGTCATATTCATGGATAGCTGTTTACTAGGGCAGCTAACCAATCCCTATTGCAGACGCTTGCTCAGGCACATTTGTGTTTATTCAACACCCACAGAACCAACCTGTGATTTATGCTTCAACTATGCTGAGCAAAGCTTAGTTGCAGTTTCTGGGAAAGAGCATGTTATCTAGTGTGAACATCAATTTGAACAAGACCAGCATGCTCAAGATCTTGGCCATGATGACTTGTAATATTTATGCTATTAGGTTGGTGCAAAAATAATAACATAATAATGTTGTTTTTTGACGTATTTTTTAACGTCAAAAAACGACATTATTACGTCATTATTTTTGCACCAACCTAATAGCACAGTTATCGATGGCCCCCAAGAGTTCCGTCTACCCAATTAAACTCACAAGGCTTGGGTCAACCTATGGTATGGTTTTCAGGTACTTCGCAAATGTGCCACATGCTGGGATCAACCCCTCCAGTCTGATAACATCACAAAGTCACCTTACTGACAAACTGACCATGATGAGATTTGAACCTGGAGGTCATGGTCAGAATGTAAACGTTCTAACCACTCGGCCATGTGCCCATTTAAACCTTTTGTAAGATCTAATATATATATATTTAAAAGGGCTGTGGTGAAATAACTTATTACATGGAACCTTAAAGTGGTCTGTTTTTATTCAAATGTATTTGCTCTGAATTTACATTGAGCTCTCTGGATATCATCCTCCTTGGGTCTACCCATACGGATTACCTAGTTTTGCATAAACTAAATATATATATATATATATATATCTCAAGGAAAAGACTTAATTAGTCATTATATAACAGATTATATAAGGACTAAGTCTTTTCCTTATTATTTCGCTATTAAGCTCTCATCATGGAGTTAACTTTTTAATATTTTTATATTAAAAAACCTCATTGGAATAATTCCTACCACCTACAGATCTGGTATTTCATATATATATGAAAGAGAGAGAGAGAGAGAGACCAACAGAGACAGAGAGAGAGAGAGAGCCATATGTATATATATTATAGGATACTGAACAAATATGAAATATTTATCACTCCATTTCATCTGCTTTATTGGATAGGGTTATGATTACGTTTTTATTCATAGAGAAGATTTTTTTTTAATGCCAGTAGGTATCTCCTGTATAGTGTGGTGTCTTCAGTATTTGTAAGGGTGGTGCTTCTATGATACCTTGCATGAAACGCTCTTCAAATTCCATGTGGTTGAATTTATGGTTTTTAATTAAGAAGGCAAAATTCAATAGGGAAAGAAATGACCAAGTGTTTGTCCTTTTTTCCAAAGCTGATATATTCAAAATGACTGCTTCTGAAAAAAAAGCAAAAAAGATCCTTGGTAATTTCTCCCAGGAGATATATTGATTTCTAAAATATTCATCCAGGGCTAATATACTTTTGGACCTTACGCTATAAACCAGCCTTTATTTAGAGACCATTGCTTGATTAAAGTGGATGTGCAGCTGGTGCAATAGATTGCAGTTCAGAATGAGAAATCAGAAAGATGAGTTTCAATTCCAGTTTAGTTTGTTGCATTCACTTGGGAAAGTTAAGAATCAATCTCCTCCCCCCAGATATGGGATAAATAGTAGGACTTGTATGTATTTCTATTCTCAAAAAATATTCACTCACAAAAAAATTAATTATTCTTAAAATCCAAAATATTTTTCAGTTTTAAATAACCCACAAAGGGTCAATAAGCCATAAAGAAAAAAATCAAAAATATTAGTGAATTGTTTAAAGCACAACTTTTTAAAATATGAAATAGAAGATGAAATGTGTGACAGTAAACACAGATAAAACATGCTGCGGAAATTATTTTAAAAACTACTGTTTCCGTTGCACAACTAACTAAAATAAAATAATATACCAAGTCAAAATAGGTACATTTTAGTAGCCTTGGGTACAATGGGATTATCTTATATTTATTAAGATGGCAGTATTTTTATATTCATCCTAAATTTTAGAGGCCTCTGATCAACTGGGAAGAATGATACAAGATTAAAATAAAAAACAAATATACACTCAATAGTGCATCCTATTGATAAAGAGAATGTAGTTTCTAGAAGAGCAATTAAGATTTTTGCTTGTTTCGACTTTCCTCTTACATCAGGTGTTTCTTTCTCAGATTAAAAATTTAGAAAACAAATACAAGACACACACTCACATCTGAATCTATATTTGAGAATTTTTTTCCCCCATCAGCTTTTAATATACATTGTGGATGGGTGAAAACATCAATATACAAAAAACGTATATGTAAAATGGAATTAAGAGTCAAGAATTATTATTATTACTCATTGAGTATTCAAGAACTGATCACTTACACTGGATGGATTTTTTTTTTATTAATTTGATAGATTGTATCACTTAAACATTATTTTTAGTGGATACTCATATTTGAGTAGACTTCATTTATTTATTAAACATTATATTTTTATAATTTAGTAAATGTTTATAAATTTATGAATTAAAACTTTTTATATTTATTTCTTTATAAATTGGTAAATGATAAATTTTACATTGTATTAGTTTTAATAAATAAAAAATAAGTTTTTAGAATGTTGTAAATATAAAATTATTCTTGTAAATAAACAATCTGATAAATAAATAATGATTAATATTTTTGTTGTATATTCTCAAGAACAAAAAATGTATACCGTATTTTCCGGCTTACAAGAAGCACATATTTTTCCTAAACAAAATACCATGAAAATTACGTGTGCATCTTCCAAGACGAATGTAAGGCAATGACCAGGCTCAAGTAAGTTTGGATGGTCATCTAATTGGCTTGGCTGATAGGGAAGTAGATTTGTATGTTGAGTCATTACACTATGTTAACTATCTAATTCAGCCTTTTATATGACTTAGTTGTTACAAGTATTTCCAAAACTATAAACCTTCCTGGAGCCGAGCCACAAACTTAAACATGCTCTGTTTACTAGCAGGGTGGGAACCTTTCTGCTCTTGACTAGTATGTCATTGCCATACAAACAAAATCAGACAAGTGGTTAATGTAAACAATACATGGCACCAGTATGTGAGGGACGCATGGTGGATGTGTTGTTGTATGAGAATGACTTCTTTTTTTCTTAGAAATTTCTTTCCAATATTAGGATGTGTCTTCCAAGCTTGTTGTAAGCCAGAAAATATGGTAAATTCACTATCATATGTTTAGGTTTGATAACAATTCTAATCATTGCTTTTTAAAACAATAAACATTGCCAAGAAGTGAAGGGAGTTAAAATAAAAGCAGCATCATGGTAAAACTGTCCTTTTGACGCTGCGTTTTTTGTGGGCACAAAAGTTCATGTTTGCAAAAATGCCTCACTATGTATACCAATTATTTATTTATATCAAAGTTATCTCCCTTGCACTGTTGATGTTATGTGATCTTGGTGGCAATGTCTTTGTTATGACAATAGCAAAATATTCCAGGCCTGACTAACTGAAACAATGAAGTACAATAACAAAAAGGAAAAATATATTGAAAATAAACATCACTTTCGATAAGAAGGGGAAATTAGTATTGTGCATAATTACCAAAACACAGAGAAAATCATACTGTTGTTGTTTTGTTAATCAAATATTGATCAAATATTGATTACCTACAATTATGTCCTTTGGGGTTATTATAAATACTGCTATTATCTTTTTCTATAATCACAATTAAATATTAAATAATATTTTTCAATTAATTATGAGAATATCACAAATGACAAGAAGAGGAACAACAGCAAAAGAAACAAAAGAGCCAATAATATTCACTTTGGCATTAAATTTGATTATTTTGCAAAGTGGTTGTGAGAATTGGCTAATAGTTTTATGATCAAAAAGCAGATTCGATTGAATGTCATCGTCAAGCACAAATGTGGTCTCAAGTAAACACTCTAAAAAAGGCATGAACCATGAAATTTTCTACCCCACATCCATTCAGATATGAAATTGCTGTGCTTAATTCTATGTAAATAATCCCATTTTTCACACGTACTATGCGAGTAAATAATAATAATAATAATCAAGCAGTGAATTGAGGCATTTCAGAAAACTGCCAATAAAATCAGTTTATATAAAATGAACTATGAATCCTAGAGTATTTTCAAGAGTCAGACTTGAGTAACTTGCATCAATTCAAACTGGTATGAAAAAGCAAGTGAAAAAATAACATAATAATTATAACAGAGTAGGGATTAATAGAGATTTTAATGTAGTAGGAATTAATAGAATTTGTAATGGAGTAGTGATTAACAGTAATTTTAATGGAGTAGTGATTAATAGAAATTTTAATGGAGTAGGGATTAACAGAAATTTTAATGAAGTAGGGATAAATAGAAATTTTAATGGAGTAGGGATAAAGAGAATTTGTAATGAAGTAGGGATTAACACCAATTTTAACAGAGTGGGGATTAATAGAATTTGTAATGTAGTAGGGATTAACACCAATTTTAACGGAGTAGGGATTAATAGAATTTGTAATGAAGTAGGGATAAATAGAAAATCTAATGGAGTAGAAATAAATAGAAATTTTAATGGAGTAGTGATTAATAGAATTTTTAATGGAGTAGCAATTAATAGAATTTTTAATGGAGTAGCAATTAATAGAATTTTTAATGGAGTAAGGATTAATAGAAATTATAATATTAGTAGGATGATACAAGCTAGTATATTACAAATTTTTAATATTAAAAACTAACATTAATACAAAATAGCAAATACTAAGTAATGAGAATTGAAGTAAGGTCAGATATGATTACTGTTCAGAAAGAAATAAAAGTGTCTGTTCATCGATATAGTGTGGTACCAAGGGACACAATAGTAATTAAAAATTAAAAGAAGAGAAAGGTATCAAGAACTGATTCCTGAGATACATGCTTGTTAGAGTTTAACAAAGTAGTTGTTCCTGTTACTACAGGAGCCATTGAAAGAGTTTCAAAATCCCAAACCAGCTGGTTAAATCTGGGATGGTGATTCAAATTGAGATTCTTCAGAAACCAGAATTCCTTGTTTTGGTTTTGTCAATGTAGACAAGTGAAGCAATGACAGTATATCACTGGTTATGTCATACTCCTGATCATTAAATCATGACATAAATCTATTTGAGAGAACTGAATAATAATAATTTTGAAACTGAAATGCCATAGCTGTATAGAACAGCTCATCTATTCAAGAGATTATTATCAACAAAGAAAATATAAACACTGTATCACTTAAAATCAGAATTTGTGTAAACAAAATACATCTGTTTACAACCCATCTTTACCTGAGGTCCTAAGGTAAATGGCTTGAGTGAACAGAAAAAAATATTGATTTACTTTTTATGGCTTATCAACCTTTTGCAAATTATTTAAAGTCAGTTACTATTTTTCAATTGTAAGAATGTTTTGCAATAATAATGATTTACAGATACAAGTGTGACTAATCAATCCATATCTAGGGGAAGAAGAAGTGGATTCATACCTTTCCCAAGGGTATTCATGCCTAAGTGAATATAATGAACATAACTGGAATTGGAAATCGGTGAGCCAACTTCAAATTTCAAACCATTATCCATTGCGCCACTCATACATCCAAGCTTACAGGACCTGATTTTTCCAAGTGGTCACCCATCTAGGTACAGACCAGGCTTGATGTTGCTTAACTTTGGTGATTGTATGAGAACCAGTAGGAAACAAAATAAATTGTTGACTTTGAAAAAAACAAAACAATAAAGGCTAATCTTAGAATACATGTAATTAGTGTAATTACCAATATGTGTTCTAGCAAAGTCTTCCTATAAAAGGGGGGCCATTAGTCATGCTTCTTCATATGTCACCAAATCACAGTACCATTTCATTTAAAATTAGGATTCCTTTCAGCAAATCAGTTTCAACACAAAGCATAATTTGTTTTAAATTAGATGAAAATTTTTTTTAAAATAAGCAGTTTCTTCATATTTTGTGTAAGACTGTCTCAGACATGGATTCTAATTCCAGGATGGAAATGCTAATGATGAGATTAGCTGTTTCCATATAAGGAAATATTCAGTATTTATTGACTGAATAGTTAGTGTTACTTTCAGTTGAAACTTATAAAATCTTTCTCTTAAGCCAGTCTTTCAGGAAAATAGGTTTCTCAAGTCCATGAATTGTAACCATTCTTTCTGATGGGAGTTTTCTTCCTGATTTTTTGTTTTAAGGTAGTGTAGAAAGTCAATATCTTGATTATGTTGTTATTTTCCCTTTCAATAACATGTGCTATCCATTTATTGGTTGCTGCTGCTGGAAATCTTTAAGTGATTTGGTTTTTGGACAGTTTGTCTTGCTAGACATTAGTGCTGTTTCGTTGATGTTTAACAGGTTAGTGATGTTTTTACGTCAGGAACATTAGTATCATGACTTTGTTTGAATGGAGTCCATTCCAGTATTTAACTGCACTAAAAGTACTGAACTGCTATGCAATGTCAGCTTTCCTATATGGCAATGAATGCAGGGTGATCTCCTCACAGATGAAGAAGAGACTTCAAGCAACAGAAATGTGATTCTACAGAAGGATGCTGAGAATACCATGGACCAAACATGTGAGCAATGACAAAGTTCTAGAGACAATGGAAATGAAAAAGATACTTATATTTATCATCAGGAAGAGGCAGTTGAAATTTCTAGAGGAAAGAGGGCTTAGGAAATATGATACTCACAGGATAGATCAAAGGCAAGAGGGACAGAGAAAAACAGCATATAACTTATAAAACAAGCTTGAGTGAATTGATGGTGAAAATACAAAATTTATTGAGAGCTACAAAGGAGAGGAAGTTATGGAGAGCCATGATCGCCCATATCATGAAGGGCATATAGAAGAACATGTTCAGATTTTTCCACAATTTCATCAGGACTAAGGATTTAACAACTGAAATGTTGTCAGGATTGATTGGATCAACTCAAGGAACCTGTGGAAATTTTAGAGTGCATTTTTGGATTTTAAGAATACAACATCTAAACAATTGCTTTAATTTCGGAAAAAATCATTGACACATGAGGTACTATTTTAAATAATGGTTTATGCTGCTCCAAATTACATTTGATTCTACCATAAGTAGAACAAGAGACATAAGAAATCTGAATGAGAGGGTTAATATTGAAAAAAGGTTAAACCAAAAGCAAATGCAAATATTGATCCAAATAAATCAAAATGTTATGTCTTTTTATCCAAATGTCCAATGCTTGACCTCTCCAACTTCTGAGATTTTTCCAAGTCAACAGGAGATTATAGGTTCAATGAGCATTTTATGTGTGTCCGTTCCAAAATGATCTGTAAGAAAGATCAAAGAAAAGTGTGTGGAGTGAATTTGGTTGTCAGAGCTCTGTCAACCTACATTCAATATTAAAGGCCAACTGATAGAAAAGAGAAACCATTAAAAATATATATATGCAGCCATTACTGCAATTTTATTTTTATTTTCCTTGCAAAATACATTCTAACTTAACTTTCATGATCATTTCAGGTTCAAAGTCATTTTAACAAAATGAGCAAGTTTTAACATGAAAAATATTTCTCTGCTTTCATTTGCAATGAGTCAATAAACAACTTTCCTAATACTCTAAAACATTTTTGTTCTAATAAACCCACTGATAACCATGAGGTAAAATTATATATACAAAATTTATAAAAACGCTACTGCCATTGAGCATTACCAAACTATGATACTGAATTTAGATCTTTCCATCATTCTGTCAATAAACAACACTGACATATGTTTCATAACTATATACCCCGATGTGGCAAAAGTCATGGGTAGCAATATGTGAAGGTAATGGTACTTGGTGCCACCTTACTTTGACAATATAGAAATTCCTAGATTTATATTATTTGTGATGTGACATTTGCAACATGAATTAACAGAGATTGAACAGAGCATGTAAATGGGTGCAAGATGGACATTAGATTCCTTTTCTAAAATTGTGGGTACATTTATCATCCCATGATCTATGGTGTCACATGTATACAAGAAATATCTGATGAAAAGCATTACTATAACATTGTGTGTGTAAAATAAAGGAGAATAATTTAAGGTTAAGGATGAAGAAAAAATTTCAAGAAAAGGAACTATTAGAACATACATTCGCATCTAGCTAATTCAATAGTAAAATAGTGAGACCTAATTGCCAATCTAGTAGCATGCTTAAATTCATGCAGTTGAGGCACCAAGGAGAAACGTTCAGAGCAATTGCCATAAAAATATTTGTAGAAAAAAGAGAGAAGCCATGTCACATCAGTGAGAAAGTGATTTGAGATGCCAGGTCAGGATCTATTACATAATGACAATAACGGCAATCGCGTTCAGGAAACTTACATTACAGATAGAATTTACTTAAAGGAACAATTAATTAGCTTATCTTCATACCCTGCCTGGTGGCACCAGGGGTGGTGGTCCCGCCATAGCCACTGAAACCGTGATATCACCCTGGTCGGCGGCTGATGAAGACAGGGTATCGCACGTGCTAACACGCGTTTTATGTTAAAAAAAAAAAAATTTATCACATACTCTTCTTTGGATTTTATCAAGAATCTCGAGATATATAGCAGGCGCACCAGATCAGGTATGGCATGAATATTCAATGCACATATGAATGGTAGATTTATAAATATGCAAGATGGATCCTGATAAGAAAAATTGCCTGGTACGATACAATAAACCAACTTTCATAGGAGTAGACCTAGCTATTATTTGATTCAATATAATCACTTCAATTCATGTGAGTGGAAAACCTGAGCCCCAAGAAAGCTTCTTTAAGAAACAAAATATTAAAGGAAACTGAATAGCACATCTGATTTTTAATATTTCATTTATTTGAATGATTGTTTTTAATTTGATTGCTATAAATATCGTTATAAAAAACAGTGTTTCATTTGTGAACTCTCCAGCCATCTTCAGATTTATTTTAGCTGATAGAGAAGATCTTGTAATAGATGATTCTTACACCATCAAAGATGAGAATACAAGTTCAAAGAAATAAACGAATAATGACAAGTTTTCATCTAAAAAGAAAAAAAAAAATTAAAAAACAAAAAATATCCAGTTCTACACTGATCAAATTGAATCAAGGTTAGATTTAAGAAAAGTGTGCAATAGAAACTTTGGATTTTATCAAAAGAAGAAGTAAAAAATTGTTTTTATCATGGATTAAATGTTCTTTTTTTTTTTTTGTGTTTTTTTTTTTTTACAAATCCCAAAGATATCAAGAAAAGGAAAATAAATGTTGCTTTGACAAAATGATCAGGTTTAATCATATTGGATATGTTTTAAAATCTGTCCTCATGGACGCAAAACAAATCCAACCATTTAATTTTACCTACTTTATATGGATTTTTTTTTTTTTGTGGAGGTGGGAGGGGCTATTGGATCCACCGTTAACATTTTCCTAATGTTTCCAATTGGATTTTTCCATTTTCCAAACAAACTTTTCTTTATGAAATTTGGGGGATTATAAAGTTTGCAAATTTTGAATCTTAGAAGTTTCAATTTTCTGCCTAAATTTCAATGATGAGGGGTTATCATTATTTACATTATTTATATTCAAACAGTTGTCCTCATTTTTGTTGTTGTTATCATGTTTTGTCCATTGTGCTCTTCAGCCTTCCTCAGGTGTACATCAATCTAGGTAACCAAGGGAATTCCGAACTGAACCCTTTATTTAGTTTACGAGGGTAGATTGTTCTCATTCCACTTTTCATGCATAGGGATTTTAGTTTTATTTTTATTTAGTATGGTTTTTGATTTCTGTTCTTTTATTATTCTCAGCAATTAGTAATGTTTTTCCTATATTTTTTTACTCCCAATAACCCGCTGCATCCTAGTGGCATTATTGCCTTGCTTGGGGTGAAATGATCATCTAGTTTTTATTTTTATTTAGTACTCTCAGTTATTACTCACCCATTTCCACTGTGTGCAACATGTAATATGATGTAAGGAAGACCAGAGGGCACAATGCCCCAAACACTGTAATAACCACAACAAAGATGAGGACAATAGTCCAGATATAAATACTATAAATGATGCTCCAATTTTGTTTAGTGTGATTTTACTTATTAATTTGTAATATTTAGTATCTTAACATTAAAATATGTATGACTGTTTGAATTCAACAGGAAAAATAATTCAGAAAATTTTGTACAAATGTTTAACAGTAGACCTCTTTTGAGTTCTTGTTACAGCCTTGATAGGGTCAAAAATTGTTTATACAAACGTAGGGGGGGGATTATTTTCCACTCTGCGGTCTTTTTCCTACTGATCCAATGTCACAAACCTTTTCTTCCTCTATTTCTATTTAAATGGTCAATGTTTATGAGACTTCTACTCTTTACTTACTCAATTCAGGCCATTACAACTAGGACACATTATGTTACATCCATGGAGTCAAATCAGCCATATTAAAACCAGGTTCCAATTGTAAGAGAAAGTTACCAAGAACTGCTACTATTTTTGAACAGACATCCGTGCTTACTTGAACACTACAGCCCACACCTATTCATCAAGAGTCAATTGTTATCTATATCTCTTATCTTTTATGGATGAACATATCACCATTATTAATTTTATTAAATTTTATGGATGAAAATTTCGTCATTATTTTAAATTGGAATGAGATGTTCTAACAAGAGAAAAAGAATGTGCCAAGTTTGATGAAAAACACAATGGCAGCAAATTTGAATAAGAACATACAACTCTGACCAAAATCCTATGAACAGGAGACAGAAACGAAAAAACTCACCCAAAACATGAATTTAAAGAGATGTTAAACTGTATGAAGTCATAAAGAAACCAGTAAAAAAAAAAATAATTCTGCTTTGGAATATGTATATTTTCATTTTTGCTCCTCAACAGGTTCTAAATTCAGACGTAAAGTATGCATTCTTCTTTAGTGTAAAAAGTGCAAGAAATCTGAATATGAAAAGATGGTGATGGCCTCAGTTATTTTCAGATGTAAAAAGCATTGTATATATTATCTTCAATATGGCCACATTATCAATGGAGAGAATTATACCAATTTGCTGAGGAAGTGATGAAAGTCTATCAAGACCAGATGTCCAGAAAAAACTGATGAAAGGGGTTTTGTTTCATCAGGAGTATGCTCCTGCATGCAAGTCTTCGGTTTCAATGTTGTGCATGATACCAGGGCCTGGTTGATCACCCTCGCTATTCTCCTGATATAATCCCATCTATCATCTGTTCTCCAAAATTCAAAAAAAAAAAAAAAAACAAAAAAAAAAACACTTGGCTGGGAACCAGTATCATAGTAAAGATGATGTCATATCTACTGTTGATGACTTTTTTTGACCAACAGTATAAAAGCTTCTTTACCAATGGGATCCAAGCACTGCAACACCAATAGAAAAGTTGAAAAATAAACCTGGTTTGGTCACATTCCATGAGAGTATCTTGGTCAGCTTATGAACTTTTCAGTTGGCCCTGGTATATAAGAAGAATTTATGCTGAAAGATAAAACATGTCCAAGGATATTTGCTATTTCTGAATTTTCTGGCCAGTTTGTCAATGAGAAACATTTAAAGATTTTTATATTATTGACTTTAATGAAACTATCATTGTTGTAAAGGTAGAGAGCCATACTAGAAATGTATGCATCAAGTTAGATAGCAAACACAGACATACGTTGTTTTGTGTGAATGCAGGTATTCAACTTCATATTCCAGATAGGAGGATAAACTGAAAGAAGGAAGCAGACACATGTACCGTATTAACACACACGGTAACTTATTTTATTTATTAGGGACAGCATAACAGTATGCCCTCATAACAACAACAAAAATAAAGAAACTTAGGGGTGGATAGCTCCAACCCTTTTTTTCTAACTGTAAGTAAGTGTCCACTTGTCTAAAGAGGAATTTGTTGATAAGTTGTTTGTAAATTGCTTCATTGCTTTTAAATATGAGCAAAGTTGGCTGTTGATTTGTTTTATGATATAAATCACAAGAGAATATCATTCCATGGTGGCTAATAAAAGAAAAAAAAATCTAAATTTTCCTTGCATTTTAATTAATAAAAAGCTGCTAATAATTTCTTGTCATCATAACAGCTTTCTGTTTTTAGATAACAGTTAATCCAAACAAACTCTAATAACAATTTATTACAAGTTTTCACACTTCTCTTAAACCTTTAAACTTTTCTTAAACATTTATTTGCATCAAGCTTCAATCTATAATTAAATAGAAAGTAGAAAAAATCAGATAAGCACCCCCACCCGACTTTCTTTGAATTTTCTTCTCCATCAGAACAGAAAAAAACAGACTGAATAGCAAACAAATTCAGAGGTTTTTCAAAGACGTGAAAATATTGCCGTAACACTGGTGGTCTTGAATCCTTCAGAAAAGTATAAAAGCATTTTTCTCAAAAAAGAGACATTAACTTATTTAAAAATATATATTTTTGCTATAAATCAGAAAAAAATATGAAGAAAAAGCTATAATATATGCAGTTCTTATATTTTTTTTATTCTGTAGGTACATTATTATTTCCACATGACTTTAAACAAAAGGTTAGAAAGAACTGTTAACTATGCTGACTTTCATGGTCCTACCAAGGATTGAACTCACTATCCTGGGCTAACAAATTTCTGAAGATACTAGACTCCCACATCTCAGATTAATGGATGTGCTCCAAGTAGTAGCAGGCTTGTCTCCCTTCCTCCCAAAGCAGATTTAAGCTTTAAGCATTATTTAAGTTTACTGAAATTTCTCCTCAGTGAACATTTTACCATTTGTTTTGGCGAAGTGCTGTCACTCAGTTTATTGAGCAAGATCTTGTTTTGTCAAGAACAATAACTCTAGTAATGGCGAAATTAACCATTGCCATACAAAAAACACTTACCATTCATTGATCAAACTGCTTTCTTATTGGTTGTAATTTAAAAAAATTTTCTCTTAAAAGTTTTCCAGGAAATTAAACTAAAGTCCACTAACTTAACACTCATTTTAGTAATGATGAGAGTTTCCTTCCTAACCTTTTGTTTTTGGTAGGGTGGAAAGCCAACCTTTCAATCATTATTTTTTCTTCTAGTTAAATGTCTTCAAGTTGTTGTTGCCATTAGAAGTCTGCAAGTGATGCAGATTTTATTTAGTAAAGCTCTTTGTCTGTGATTTTGTAACATCAGTCTACAGGGCCTGAGGAATGATTGTCTTTTTAAAAGTCATTTTTATTCATTGATCTGAGAAAATAGTTGTATATAGATGAGAGGCTGGACATTTCTGAAGGAATTTTTTGTTTTGTTGATTAAGTCTATTAAAGAGGTTAGAATTGAATTGCTTAAAATTCTTTCATGTCTCAATCAGTTTATTTTGGGATTTAGGTTAAGGTTAGATGATGTAAGTTGTACGGACATGAGGAATTATATTTCCAGTGTAGCATCAGATGCAATGAAATGTGAAATGTTCCACAGCATCAAAAGGTCAGAAATTAAGTTTTTAATCCCAAAATTAAAAAGAAAACCTTCAAGAAAGTTCATTGCGATCATGTGCATCTGCACATTGCACAAATCTTAAAAACAATAAAGCAAAAAACAATCTTAAAAACAGTAAGGCCAAAAAGTTTGAAAATAAAAAAGAAATACACAGTACACACGCACAAAAAAAAACCCATACACACATAATTTTAGAAAATCATACATTAAAATTAAAAACATACAAAAATTAAAAATGTTTACACAAAAAAAGACATGAAATAACACAAAATTTTATTAAAAGCACATACATATTCACAGGGTAAAACTAAATAAAAAACAAAAATTTTAAAACAAGACATGTACTGAAATATTAAAAACACCCAGAAAAAAACATGTGCAAAAAAAAAAACAAAAAAAAAAAAAAACACAAAAAAAATCCTATAACAATACTGGGTAATTTTGTAAATTCTTTTTTATGACTCAGTTGAAATATACAAAGCTTAAAAAAGAATTAAATTTTTAATATTTAAAAAAAAAAAAAATTTTGACAGGTTTACTTTTATAATATTTAATAAATGAAACCCCAAAAAAATTTAATTTAAGAGAAATTAGATTTGATTTGATTGATTCATTCATTCATTTTTTACAGCTTATCAACCTTTTACAAGTTATTTAAAGTTAGAAAATGTTTTAGATTTAGGGATACAAGTCTTACTAATTAAGCCATAGATGGGGGACAAAAGCAGTGGATTCATACCTTTCCCAAGGGTATTTGCACATGTGAATATAACTAGCTGAATTAGTAAATAGCTGGAATTAGAACTTGGCTCTGCAATTAATAATTCCAAGTCATTATCCTTTACACCACCTGCACATCTAAGCATACAGTAACTAGTATTCCCAAGGGGTCACCGATCTAGGTACTACCCAGGTTTGCTTAACTTTGGTGATCATACAGGAACTGGTGTTCAACATGATATGGCCCTAAGAGAAATTAGAATAAAATCTGAAGTTTGACTTGATTTTCAAAGTAAAAGTTTACATATATTTTAATTAGCACTGAGCCAAACAATCTGCCTTTGAAAATAAATCACTAGAAAAATAATTAATTTTTTTAGTTTTTATTTTTACGGTCCAAATATGGCAAATTCAAAAACACCATCCTCAAAGAAAAATGATTCAATTTTTTATGCATCTTTATAAATTATTTTTCTTTTGCAATTTTAATGTCTTCATTTTTGTCTTAATGAAAGGAACTAAAGACTGAAAAATTATTTGCAATGTAAAAATGAACCAGTGACAAAATTTTTCACGATCAACAACTTATGATGTTTTTTCAAGGCTGTTTAGATAATTACCCCTGATAAAATTATAAAAAACGGAATAAAATTAAATTTGCTTATTAAAACTTAACTGTAAACATTAGGAAATGCCATTTTTTGTAAAGTTAAAAGGAAAAACATTTGCGGAAAAACAGATCTGCAGTGATCAGGGAAAAACTGTGAATGTTACTCAAAAAGAACTACAGAATCCTCTTCCCAAATATTTAGGATGACTGATTTGTTTTTATAGATTATCAACCTCTTATTTGAAGCCAGAAAATATTTTTAGATTCTAAGAATTTTTTTTGGAGGTAATAATAATTTACTAATACAAGTCTTACCAATTAACCCATAGCAGAAGAGAAGACATTGATTTATACCTTTCCAAAAAGTATTTGCATTTAAGTAAGTGGTTCTCAAATTGTGCGGGGTGCCTCATAGGTGTGGCAGAAGAGAATAGCAAGTTTAGTGGGATGATTGAAGGTTTATATATATAAAGATATATAATCCATATCTGGCGCTAACAATAAGTACAAGATTCATTGATATCTGGTGTTAAATGTGCTGGAATAAGAATTCACATCCATGGATGCATAATGCATAAGAAAAAAATCTATATGACATCTGGTGATAAGACTAAAAACAAGATTCAATGATATCTGGTGCCAAATATATCAGAATAAGAATTCACATGTATGGATGCATAATGTATCAGAAAAGATCTATAATCCATGACATCTGGTGATAAGAATAAGGACAAAATTCAAAGACATCTGGTGTCAAATATATTAGAATAAGAAATAAAGCCCATGCATGAATAATGAAAAGGTTTGCTATGCATGACATCTACATGAGAAAAAGATCTAGATTACATGAGAAGTGATAGTAAGAATAAGAACAGGAATCAATGACATCTGGTGCTAAGAATAAGGAAAAGAATCAATGCAAAAGAAGAAAATCTAGATCCTTTGATTCATGGCACTAAGAAACAATGACATCTGGTGCCAAATATATTAGAATAAGAATCTGTCTTTGGATTCTGGTGCAAAATTTGTATCAATCAAAAGAGCTTAAATGAAGCCTGGTACCAAAGATGGTGATTTAATGAAGAACTTTTCTTCAGTGTATCATTCCTGTCATCACCTGTGACCTTGAGCAATTCTGAACCGACTGATTTACAGGTTTAGGGCATATTTCAAAACAACCCTATTATTTCAGCTATTTAATTCAAATAATGTAATTTATGTGCTGAACTCAAATGGAATAAAAATCTAAACAACATTCAAAAGCATCTTTAATATGATTGTTTCAAAAACATCCAAGAATCAAAATCTGAATAAAATGAAACAATCTTTGTTAATGCAGTCAGTAAAGAAATTTCAAAATGTAAAATGCAAATCAAACTAACTTTTAATATTCATCTCTATTATAATGATCTAATCTGTGTGTATACGAGCATAACACAAAAACAGCACATTGTAGCAAGATTTTTATTAGGGAAACACCATTAAAATATTATAATTTGAAAAATAAAACACTTTAAGTCTATTTGCAACTTAAAGCATAACATGATGTGATTTTGATGCATTCTTTTTACAAAAGTTAAAATGAAAATTTTAGAGACTTTAAAAAAGGACAAAAAATGAAAAGATACAATAATTTAAAAAAAAAATATGACATATTTTTAGATTTATCCTGACTTGAAAAATTGCGTTTAGAGGATACACATGTTCCAGTAGACATGTGTTTCTTTTTAAACAGTAAAACTATGTTTAAGAGTCTTAATAAGGAATAATGTCCCTCGCCCCTGCTAGCTTCAAACTTATATCCCTTTGCAGGGCCTGTGCAAGGGTCTCATGCCCACTGAATCTATGATATAAGGTAGTATGCTTATAAAATACAAATTTTTATTGTAACCTAATTGTGTACTATATATGCAATATAGGTGAACAATTCAGCTGAAAAGTTGAAAAGAACTTCCACTCAGTGGTTAACTGAGACAGGAAATGGTTTGTAAATTTTAATGACTCCAAAACTAAACTATTCTTATTTAACCACCATAGAGAAACTTCCCAGCCCACCATCAACATGGCTGATGCTCAACTGCAGGAGAACATCTCACTGTGCCTTCTTGACCTCACATTTTCAACTGATGTGAAGTGGAGCAACTACATTGAATCAATAGCTGCATCTACTGCAAGGAAAGTTGGTTCACTATGACATGCCAGAAGATTTTTCTCATCAGAGTCCATCTTGCTCATTTACAAATCTACCATTCATCCCTGCATTGAATACTGCTGCCATATATGGTCTGGTGCCCCCACTGTTCATCTCGATGTTCTTGACAAAATCCAGAGATGGGTATGCAATGTAATCGATTATCGATCTTAACCTGGCATCTCAACTTCAGTCACTTTCTCACCGACATGATGTGGCTTCCCTCTGCCTTTTCTACAAATATTTTTATGGCTACTGCTCTGACAAGCTTTTTTCCCCTGGTGCCCTGACTACATGAATTTAAGCATGCTATTAGGTTGGCATCTGGGTCCCACCCTTTTTCTGTTGAAATAGTTAAATGTAACTGCCACTTCTACTCCAACAGTTTCTTTTCTCACACTTCCCAAATGTGGAACTCCCTTTCACTTACTTGCATCCCTGATAACCACGATCTTTAAAAATTTAATTACAGTGTCAATTGCCATCTTCTGTTGACTTGAACCCTGTTCATCTTTTATGCTTTCCTCAATCCCCCTCTATACTCAATCTTTTCTCTCACTTTCACTCTCTGCAAACCCCCCACCCACCACCGCATGCTAGTGACACACTTGCCTTGCTTGTGGTGAAATGATTAAGAAAAAGAAGAAAAAAAACAATGTATCTATATACAAATTAGAGACAATGTCATAAAAGGTTAATCAACTCTTAAATAAATCAACAATGTTTTGTGATAAATTTAAAATCAAGATATTTTTATAGAGAAATTATTCTTTTGTATAAATTAAACCCATCATGATTTTACAAGTATAAACAGAATATGTGAGTAATGAGGAAGTGTCAAGAAAAATAAGAACAACAAAGAAACTATCTTGGACATTTTTTTGTCTTTCAGTGTTTTAGTATTCATCTAGTTTACCATTCCTATAGAAAGTAGCAGTGACAGATTTACTAATAGTTTTTCCAGACCAATTTCACTGACATGCATAGTATGATCTGCAAGAGTGGTGTAAATGACAAATAGATAAGTGTTATAATGTAATGCCATCTACGCCTGACTGCCGTCCTATATTCCAGTGACAGGAGATTGAAAGGGTTTACTCCTGGTTTCATCAGAGTTTTCCTTTTCAAACTTACAATCAAATTTACAATCAAAGAGAAACAACTGAAATTTCTGGGATACATAATGAAGAAAGAGGGTTTGGAGAATTTAATACACACAGGGCATACTGAAGAAACTAGAAGCAGTGGTAAAACAACATGTAACATATCATTGTGTTTGAGTGAACGAAGATAATGCTGGATGGCAAAGCATTAAAAGTTATATGGAGCAATAAAGCAGGAAATTGTAGAGAGCCATGATTGTCTACATCTTGAAAGGTTGCAGCACAATAAAAGATCATTATTTTGTGCAGAAATTATTCATTTTTTCTTTTTCTTTTCCATTATGAACATTTTCATATTTAATTAAAAAGAAAGGTTTTGTAAATTGCAAAAATTTATGTTAAAAAATCATTTCAAACTAGACTCTTGCAGTTCAAGGTTAGAAGTACAAGCAAAGAGTTGGATATAATAATAATAAAAGTTAGAAGAAGTACAAGCAAAGCTAACTTTAAATTTTAAATATAGTTGGAGTTTGGCAAATTAAAAAGATGTCTTCTCTTATTTATTTCCAAATAATTGCAATATAAATTCTAGAAATAAAAATGACTTTATATTGAGCTTAAAGGTTGCCTTCAGCAGATCTGTCCAAATATTAAAAAAAAACCTTGAAGAAAACTTTTAGAAGCTGAGAGAAATAGTGTACAAAAAGGAACTTCTAATATTCCTATCAATCCTAACAGAGTACAAGTTATGAACTTTTTGATGAAGAAAGGAGTATAATCATTTATAATCTTTGAATATATATATCAAAGCACAAGAAATTTCTTGTGTAGATTTTGTACATGTTAAGTAGCAATGAGCCTCATGAGGGTTGGCATTCTTATGACTAGTATCTTCATCTTGGTTGTTATCATCACAATTTTTTAGACAGTTGTCTGCCATAGTTGATAACCTTCGATGAATTTCAAACTGAACTATTTATTCAATCCACAAGAGTAGATAGTTTTTATTCTGTTGTTCATAAATCTTATAGGAAATGTGAGCTGGTGGATAAATGTAGTGGCTATTTCTGGCAGTCTCAAGTTCAATCTCTGAGTTGGGTACTGAAAAAAAATGTCACGCAACTCAACATTCTATGCTAAATGTTTGCTAACTACCCTAAAACTTTTGCTGTATCCCATCAGCAAAAGTGGCGTTCTGTTGACATTTTTGCAATAGGAAGGCAATGTTTTGTTTCAGCAGGATAATGCCCACCCACACGATGCCCATGCTATTTAACAAGGCTTCGCAAGATCATTAACATCATCTCTAGCCAGCAGTTAGCACAGCTTCAACTCATGCTATATTGTCAACAGCTGTAAGAGGCAGAGAATAATGTATCACAAGATGGTATTCAGCATCTGTACAATCATATACATGCACAAGGCTTGTATAAATCCCCAAGGAGGATAAACAATGGAATTTGAGTAATGTTGAAAGAACCCTTATTCCTGCATTTGTGCATGTATTAAGCTGCCTATGCAATCATTTATTGTAATCTATATATATCAAACTTGTATATAATTGTGAGTGAATTGAAACATATATTTAAAGTGTTGCTATTTTATTTCCCATCAGTGTATATTACTATAATATTATTATAAAAACCATATATTATTATAAAACATTACTATAATATTATTAGAAAATATGTAAATAGAAAATAATACTTCAGTAAATAACATTTTTAAAAATGCAGAAATAAAACTGAAAATCCTTTCCAAATCCAGTTGGAAATAAGATTAATCCTGGATTTATTACTAATCCATTCAATCATTTTACAATGAGTTGATCTTCGTTTTTTATTTGACTTCAAACAAATGAACAATATCAAAGGAATTTCACAATTGGAAAAACAGATTATAAAACAGGATCCTACTGACCCACGTCAGCAATCGGGAAATATTAAACATTGGATTTGAATAACTTGGTTCAACAATATATTTACCTAGTTAATTTGACACTTGTTTGTATATTTCTTTCAAATCATTTCACTCCAAGCAAGGTGATAAAGCCACTAAGATTCAAGGGGTTACTGAGAGTGAAAGAAATTGAGAAAAGTTTATTGAAGAGAAAGAACAGTAAAATAACAAGATTCAATAAGACAGATGATGACGAATGACATTGCATTTAAATTTTTCATGATTGTAGTTAACAGGAAATCTGGGAGAGAGTTCCACAGGTGATAAGTGTGAGAGAAGAAACTATAAGAATAGAACTTATGGCAATTTCAACTGTAAAATGATGAGACCTAACTGCCAATCTAGTACCATGCTTAATTTCATGAAGTTGAGGTACCAAAGAGAAAAGCTAATCAGAATAATCATCATGAAAATATTTAGAGAAAATGCACAAGGAGTCTATGTTACAGTGGTGGGAAAGTGACTGAAGCCAAGATGCCAAGTCAGGACTGATAAAATTACAGATTCTTCTTGGGATTTTATCAAGAATCTTCAGGTACACATCAAAATATAAGATACAAGATTATATATTTAAAGATGAATAAAGTTAAAGTTTATGTCACTTCAGTAAATATAACTTACAAAGAGATGATCTTAGTTTTTAGTCAAATTAGGGTTGCTATCTAAAGCGCAAAATTCCAAAGCTATTGTCATCATTTACATGACAAGGTGTGATCATAGGGATACTGCACAGCTTAGAACCTGATCAACTACATCCCTATGTCTCTGATGCGTGTCAATGCCTGGATCTTTGTGAAGTACATTCTAGTAACAATTCCAGGTAACAATTGATTTGGTATTAAAGTCAAAGAAGTATCCATTCATACAAAGTGTGTCTTGGCAAGTAAACCTGACAGAGCACATCCCTTACTGAGTCAAACTACAGCCAAATACCCTCCAACTTGTAGGTTTGCTTTGGTCAACATGTGGCTATTGATTCCATTGGAGGAACCCTCTATGCTTATCATTTCATATACCAGAAAAACTTTTAAAAAAAATAAATAAAAATGAGAAAAGATCTGAATTTATTTGTGATTTTTTTATGCATCAATGGCTAATATAGTGCCAAGCAATTCTTCTCCATGTGCTGACAAAAATATAGCAAATGAGACTGTCATTTTATATAATTTTACATCTCTCATCTGAGAGACCCTTTGCTGACTTCCATCAGCATGGTTGATGCTATCTTCCAAGAAAGTGAATCATTGCACCTTCACTGCTCACGTTTTCTGTTGATATGAAGTGGAAAAACTATAATGAATCCAATGCTAGGTCAGCTGCTAAGAAAATCAGTTCATCTCGGCTATTTACTTTGAGCTCCATGATAAGATCCAAAGAAAAGTTTGCAATATTATTGATCCTGATCTGGCAGCTCAGCTCCAGTTACTTTCCCACCACCATAAGGTTGCCTCTCTATGTCTTTTCTATAAATACTTCCATGGTAATTGTTTGAATGAGCTCTTCACTATGGTACCTAGAGTTTTTCAATTTAAGAACAGCAGTAGATTGTCATCGAGATCTCACATTTACAGTTGAGCTGACTAGATGTAGCCATAAATTCTATGGTAACAGTTTCTTCTCTCACACTTCTTGCTTGTAGAACTCCCTTCTGACTCCATGCTTTCCAGCCAACTTTAATCTGTAAAAATTTAAATGCAATGTCAATCACTATCTACTGTCCTCCTAATTACTCTCTTCTCTTTCTGCTCATCATTAATGTTTCTGTTCCCAATTCTTCTACACCTTGAAACCCCTTGTGTTTTAGTGACTTTACTCCCTTGCTTGGGGTGATTCTGATTAAAAAAAAATCTGTTCTTGTCTTTATCACTAAAAAGAAAACAAATTTAAGAGAAAATAATAAAAGCAAAAGTTGAAAAAAAAAAGTCAGGAAAGATGAACAAAATGTTTTTCTCGTTGCATTAGACGTAAGTTGTATGTGTGAAATCAAATCAATTTTGTATTCTCTGTAGAAACAAGTTGCCACAGATGAAAATGGTCATCATTATTAAAAGCGAGAATTCAATCATGTTGTTTGAAATCAATTTTGACGTTGTTAGTTGAAATTGTCAATCATTTTTTTTTTTTTAATTGTGTCCATAATTTCAGTTCTGCAAAAAATGATTCTTCACAAATCAACAAATGAAATGGCAAAACTCACCATAAAGTATTGGTTTTAATATTTAAAATAATTTTTAATTTTAATATTTAATGCTTAAAATAATTTTTAAATAATTTTAATATTTAAATTTTTAATTATTTGAAAACTGAGAGTTCAATTATGACAGTTTAATCAATTATATGACCTCCATTGCTTAATAGTCAAGTGGAGAAAATTTCTATGCAAATTTCTATGCTAACAGTTTCTTTTATCACACTTCTCACTTGAGGAACTCTTCCAAATTCTTGCTTCCCAGTCAACTTTGACCTTCAAAAATTTAAATGCAATATCAATTGTTACCTTCTGCCTTCTTAATTGTTATTCTTTTATCATCCTTTCTCCTTAATAGTAGGTTTTCTCATATCCTTTAACACTCAGTAATCTCTTGCATCATAGTGGCTTTATTGCCTTGCTTGAGGTGAAATGATAAAAAAGAATTTTGCATACATTTTTTTTCCGAAAGAGTAAAGTGGAGAAAATTTGTCCTAAAAAGGAAAAAAATAAATAAAAAAAAAAAGAAAGAAAGAAACTACAGTGGAGAAAAACTAATGCAATGAATAATTTTATTTGAACTTTTCAAAACCAAAATAAATTTTTAAAATACCATTCATTTTTACCTTCTTTAATTTCTAACATCACCTCTCATCCTGAATCAGTAAAGACATTAGAATAATCCAGAATCCTTGCTAGGACAAACTGTCTGCATATGGATAGAAAATGAATTCATGAAAATAGAAAGGGTCATAAATCAATGATGTGTCTTCTCACCAGATGTAATTAATCTTTACAGCGAGGTGATCCTGAGAGAACTAGACTAAATCTTACCAGGATACTCTAATGACAATATATGACATGCAGATGACAAAGAGTCAATAGCAAATATGGAAAGGAAACTGAGGAAACATTTAGGGGAGTTAGGAAAGTGAGAAGGAAAAAAAAACAAAACATTAGTTTTAAGAAGACAAAATATGTGATTGTCAGGAAAAAGAAACAGTCCAAGATCTGAACTACAAATTGGAGACACCAAAATTTAAGAGGTCTTTTAACAGTGGATGGAGTAAGCAACACTGCACATTGGAGTAGTGAAATATGCCTTCCAAAACCTAAGCAAAATATTAGAAACAAAGAAAAGAGCACTAAACTGTTGTGTAATATTGGATCTCTTATATGGCAGTAGAAGTGGAAAATCTCTTCACAGATGAAGAAGAGATTTAAGGCAATATTGCTCTACAGAAGGATGTGAAGAGTACCATGAATTGAACATCTGAGCAACAATAAAGTTTTAAGAAAAATGGAAACAAAATGGATGTTTATCCTTAGAATCAGAAAGAAACAGTTAAACAATTTCTAAGAGACATAATGAGGAAAGTGTGCTGGGAGAATTTGACACTCACTATATATATTGAATGCAGGAGTGACATAAGGAAGTAGTATATAATCAACTTAGTAAGCTTATGTGAATGGATCACAGAACAAAGATTGAGAGGAATGTTGAAAAAACAAATCATACTAAGAGTTAGAAAAGAAAGGATGTCATGGAAGGCCATTAATGCCAATGTCATGAAGGAATACAGATTTGCAAGTATTTCTCTAAAAGATGAGAAGTTTACAAAATTTCTAAGTTATCAATTTCTGACTGGAAAATGAATTTAATTTTTTCAACATTTTTAACATCATCTTTAGAAAAAATAAACAGAAAGTGTTAAGGATTCTTTCTGTGTCATGTAATTTTAGGATGTTGGAGATTGTGGCTCCTCCCAGCTTCCTTTTTTTCTGTAAGATGTTCATCACCATATCTGTTCTTGGGAAAGATCACATATTATATTCCTGTCATACTTTCAAATTCAGATATGTCCTTTTCTTAGGCTGGCTGCCAACCAAGGATAGAAATCTCAGTGTAGTACATGATTCATCCAAGATGTTACCAAAATGGACTTTGCACTTAGTATTACAAAGTTTTCACAGGTGCCAGGTGAATCAGTGGGTTGATGTGAAAAATGTCCTCCTAGCCATCAAGTTAAGGTCCATACCTAACAGAATGTTAGTGGTTATCCTGACATATGAACAGGTGGTTGACTCTGCTGCACTTGAGATGAGCATATATGAGACAAACCATATGACAGGTAGATATATAATCATCCCCTTGAGGAAAAAAGTGTCACAGTATGATAACATTACTATATTTTTTATTGCATTACCATTTTACCCATAGTTGGGAGGAGGAGGTATGGATTCATGCCTTTCTCAAAGGGATGTGAATACCATTTGCTCTCATCAATTCTATTTTCCACATAGCACCTCATACCTCCTGTTTAAGGTCAAACTTTAAAACTTGAATAAGAAAAGAAGTTGACATAAAATCACTGGAATTTAAACAAGAAAGGTAAATGGAAACAGAAATGATGGTTACAATTAGAAACAAAGAGACAGTTGAAATTTCTGGGACATATTGAGGACAGAGGACTTGGAGAATTTGACACTCACATGACATACTCAAGACAAGAGGAAAACTGAAAATCTGATCTAGTATAAATGGATGTCAAAAAAGGTAGTAGCATGAATAGTGAAAGACAAATATTATTAAGAGCTACAAAAGATAAGAAGTTGTGTAGACCCATGGTCATCCACAACATGGTTTGGTTTGGTTTGTTTTGTTTTACAGCATATCAACCTTAATGGGTTATTTAATGCCGATAAGATTTTTATTGCTGACAATATTTTTTCTTCAAAACTGTGTTGCTGAATTTTTTTTTCCAAAAATGTATTTCTTGTAATAATATATTGCTGATAATTTTTTCTTTAAAAATTCATTGCTGTTAATAATGTATTGCTTATATAAATTTTTTTCTTCAAAAATTAATTTCTGGTAATAATTTTTTTACAAAAATGTATTGCTGTTTTTTTTTGTTTTTTTTTTTGCAGCTATTTTTTTTAACACATTTTGACCCCAGTTTGGGGATTAACTATTTGCCCATAGCAAGGACCCTAACAGGCGCTACCATCCTGGGTCAGGGTGGACCTGGGAACTCCAGCAATTAAGAGTTTGTTCCATGCTCTTCAAAACCTCCTGATCAGAGGCCTTGCTGCAGGATGTAGTTTATTATCATACCCAGGATGCCCTCCACACCCTGAAGTGACAAAGCATATAGAAGACACAAGAATTGAATTTTCCTCCTTATCTTTGTTTGTCTAGTGAGACAATGGATATGCCTATTCATGACCAACTGAGAAAGAACAGTGTCAAATGTATATGGACAATGCAATTTTTGAATGGCAATCAAAGGCCAATGGTTGCAACTGAACATTAAGTTTTTGTTTTTTCTCTTCTGTCAAATCAGACAGGTTCAGTTCTCATTCTACAGGGGGGTTATGCTTGCATGTGCAACCCCCAGACCAAGTTCTGCAATCCTTGGTTATCTTTTTCCAAGTACTAACTCTGATATCAATGAACTCCAGGTCAGATTTGCAAACATCCTGGCATTGCAACTGCAGCTCCTCTACAGCCTAGCCACTTACCACAGCAAATTATTCAAACAGGATATATTTTGTAATGCAGCTGGTCTGCCTGTGACAGATGTGGTCAAGCCATTACAGTCCTCATTTTACAAGGACAGAACATATATTTGACATGTTCATCTAGTATCAGAACATCTTTTTCAACTTAGGACCTGCGTTTAAATAATTCATTTTAAAATTTACTCTCTGAACAAAGTTTGCTGGTGAAATAACAAGAATTTTGTCAGTAAAACAAAAAAGAAATATTTGTAAAAATCAAGTGGAAACTAATTTTGATAATTTCTGTCTTTGAGCCAAAAATGAAATTAAAAAGGAATTACAGCAATATAAGGAAAAGTAAAAAACAAAATGATAGAAATAGTAGTGTAAGTTGTAGCAGCAATAAAAGTAAATACAGTTTGAGTATGCAATATCTGAAAAGAGTGCTGAAAAGTTCTAGGTCCAAATTAGATTTTCCACACATCCTCTTGCACCTATATATATATATATATATATATATATATATATATATATATATATATATTAATAAAAAGAAAGAACAGTAAGATATATAATCCAATGTTCTTATAGATATTTTTATTTTTACAAAATAGTGCTCAATGTAAATTTACAGAGCATTAATATTATAAGTTAATAGACTTAAAATATGGTTTTTCACTACACAGTTCCAACCATGTTTCAAAAATGGAAACTAAAAGCCCCGAATTTAATTTTGTACTTAAATTAAAGACATTAGTTCCATTTCATCCTCAAGCGAATTTTGGAGTAACTTAAAAAATTACAGGGTTTTAAATACACAGCTAAAACAAAATTCATGTTTCCAAGGTTACAGATAAATCTATTTTGCTAGACTAGGGGTGTTTGGGTGTTCAATATATCTATGTTTTAATGTATCAGTTATTGTTACGTTTTGGTCGTGGGTAGGGATGTATTTTTCAATGAAATCTAACATCCGATTCTGACGTAGACACCTCCCAAAAATCTTTATACGAACGAAAAAAATGCCGTAAGAATTTTAGCCGTTAACAAAAAAAAAAAAAAAAAAAAAAAATCAAGACGACACGCTTTTAACGGATGTTAGATTTCATTGAAAAATACATCCCTACCCACGACCAAAACGTAACAATAACTGATACATTAAAACATAGATATATTGAACACCCAGACACCCCTAGTCTAGCAAAATAGATTTATCTGTAACCTTGGAAACATGAATTTTGTTTTAGCTGTGTATTTAAAACCCTGTAATTTTTTAAAGTTACTCCAAAATTCGCTTGAGGATGAAATGGAACTAATGTCTTTAATTTAAGTACAAAATTAAATTCGGGGCTTTTAGTTTCCATTTTTGAAACATGGTTGGAACTGTGTAGCGAAAACCATATTTTAAGTCTATTAACTTATAATATATATATATATATATATAAAGAAATATAGTCTTAAGGTGTGCTATATTTATGGAATAAAGTGCTCAATATCAGAGATAGAGCGTGTGTAAATATAAAAGTGAACATAGAGGCGACAGTCTGTTTCATGCTATATGCAATCGTCAGGCCTATATGCAATCGGTGGCCTGACGATTGCATATAGCATGAAACAGACTGTCGCCTCTAAGTGTTGACTTCTATGTTCACTTTTATATATATATATATATATATATATTAAAAAGAAAATAAACCACAAATGTCTTTGAAATGTGGATTTTATATCTTAAGATATATATTATACTCTATAGTCTATTTTCCATAATTCTGCTACATGAGTTTCTGGTTTTGCGACTGTGTTCAAGCAAAGAATAGATATTTCCATGTATAAAAATGAATTTTTTTGTGTGATAGTGATTCAAATGTCTTCATATTCTCGGTGCAACTGTAGCTATATATGTATAATAAAGGTAACAAATCTGTTGATATATAATCCAAGTGGATCCTAGTAATATAAAATATTAAAACTGATGCACAAAAAGAGCTCAATGTATTTATTATTACAGAGCAAATAATTAATAAATGGTAAAATCCCAAATCACCTCATATGGGGAACAGCCTATTTCAGTAGACGAAGATATCGGTCTTATCAACCCCAGCATGGACTAAGTTTGTGCCAGAAATAGAAATTTAACTGTGAAAGCTTAAAAAAAAAAAACTGTCAAAAAACTAAAACAGAATTTATCCATATCAATGTTTCAATCAGATGAAATGCATGAACCAGGGGTCAGGGAAGAGTGGAAGGGGTATTCGTCTTAAAAGGAAGAAGTTTTATCAAATTAAACCTGAATATTAAACTCATGACATTAATTTGGGGTTATATGAAGAATAAAATATTAATTTAAAATTAAAAGAGGAATAAAAAGGTGTTTAAAAATAACTTTAAAATATATAGATAAGAGGATGTGATGAATTAATGGAAAGTGAGTTGGGGGGGGAGATGTTGGAGTAGGGGAAGGGTTTATAAATTATAATATAGGTAAAGAGAGTGGGGGAGATGTTGGAGTAGGGGAAGGGTTTATAAATTATAATATAGGTAAAGAGAGTGGGGGAGATGTTGGAGTAGGGGAAGGGTTTATAAATTATAAGATAGGTAAAGAGAGTGGGGGAGATGTTGGATTAGGGGGAAGTTTATAAATTATAATATAGGTAAAGAGAGTGGGGGAGATGTTGGATTAGGGGGAAGTTTATAAATTATAATATAGGTAAAGAGAGTGGGGGAGATGTTGGAGGAGGGGGAAGGGTTTATAAATTATAATATAGGTAAAGAGAGTGGGGGAGATGTTGGATTAGGGGGAAGTTTATAAATTATAATATAGGTAAAGAGAGTGGGGGAGATGTTGGATTAGGGGGAAGGGTTTATAAATTATAATATAGGTAAAGAGAGTGGGGGAGATGTTGGAGTAGGGGAAGGGTTTATAAATTATAATATAGGTAAAGAGAGTGGGGGAGATGTTGGAGTAGGGGAAGGGTTTATAAATTATAATATAGGTAAAGAGAGTGGGGGAGATGTTGGATTAGGGGGAAGTTTATAAATTATAATATAGGTAAAGAGAGTGGGGGAGATGTTGGAGTAGGGGAAGGGTTTATAAATTATAATATAGGTAAAGAGAGTGGGGGAGATGTTGGATTAGAGGGAAGTTTATAAATTATAATATAGGTAAAGAGAGTGGGGGAGATGTTGGATTAGGGGAAAGTTTATAAATTATAATATAGGTAAAGAGAGTGGGGGAGATGTTGGAGTAGGGGAAGGGTTTATAAATTATAATATAGGTAAAGAGAGTGGGGGAGATGTTGGATTAGGGGGAAGTTTATAAATTATAATATAGGTAAAGAGAGTGGGGGAGATGTTGGAGTAGGGGAAGGGTTTATAAATTATAATATAGGTAAAGAGAGTGGGGGAGATGTTGGAGTAGGGGAACGGTTTATAAATTATAATATAGGTAAAGAGAGTGGGGGAGATGTTGGAGTAGGGGAAAGTTTATAAATTATAATATAGGTAAAGAGAGTGGGGGAGATGTTGGAGTAGGGGAACGGTTTATAAATTATAATATAGGTAAAGAGAGTGGGGGAGATGTTGGAGTAGGGGAACGGTTTATAAATTATAATATAGGTAAAGAGAGTGGGGGAGATGTTGGAGTAGGGGAACGGTTTATAAATTATAATATAGGTAAAGAGAGTGGGGGAGATGTTGGAGTAGGGGAAAGTTTATAAATTATAATATAGGTAAAGAGAGTGGGGGAGATGTTGGAGTAGGGGAAGGGTTTATAAATTATAATATAGGTAAAGAGAGTGGGGGAGATGTTGGATTAGAGGAAAGTTTATAAATTATAATATAGGTAAAGAGAGTGGGGGAGATGTTGGAGTAGGGGAACGGTTTATAAATTATAATATAGGTAAAGAGAGTGGGGGAGATGTTGGAGTAGGGGAAGGGTTTATAAATTATAATATAATATAGAGTGGGGGAGATGTTGGAGTAGAGGAAAGTTTATAAATTATAATATAGGTAAAGAGAGTGGGGGAGATGTTGGATTAGGGGAAAGTTTATAAATTATAATATAGTTAAAGAGAGTGGGGGAGATGTTGGATTAGGGGAAATTTTATAAATTATAATATAGGTAAACAGAGTGGGGGAGATGTTGGAGTAGGGGAAGGGTTTATAAATTATAATATAGGTAAAGAGAGTGGGGGAGATGTTGGATTAGGGGAAAGTTTATAAATTATAATATAGGTAAAGAGAGTGGGGGAGATGTTGGAGTAGGGGAAAGTTTATAAATTATAATATAGGTAAAGAGAGTGGGGGAGATGTTGGATTAGGGGAAAGTTTATAAATTATAATATAGGTAAAGAGAGTGGGGGAGATGTTGGAGTAGGGGAAGGGTTTATAAATTATAATATAGGTAAAGAGAGTGGGGGAGATGTTGGAGTAGGGGAAGTTTATAAATTAT
This sequence comes from Acanthosepion lycidas, assembly GCA_963932145.1. Taxonomy (NCBI): domain Eukaryota; kingdom Metazoa; phylum Mollusca; class Cephalopoda; order Sepiida; family Sepiidae; genus Acanthosepion; species Acanthosepion lycidas. The sequence goes on from OZ010594.1 coordinate 8,260,432, forward strand.
AATATAGGTAAAGAGAGTGGGGGAGATGTTGGAGTAGGGGAAGGGTTTATAAATTATAATATAGGTAAAGAGAGTGGGGGAGATGTTGGAGGAGGGGAAAGTTTATAAATTATAATATAGGTAAAGAGAGTGGGGGAGATGTTGGAGTAGGGGAAGGGTTTATAAATTATAATATAGGTAAAGAGAGTGGGGGAGATGTTGGAGTAGGGGAAAGTTTATAAATTATAATATAGGTAAAGAGAGTGGGGGAGATGTTGGAGTAGGGGAACGGTTTATAAATTATAATATAGGTAAAGAGAGTGGGGGAGATGTTGGATTAGGGGAAAGTTTATAAATTATAATATAGGTAAAGAGAGTGGGGGAGATGTTGGAGTAGGGGAAGGGTTTATAAATTATAATATAGGTAAAGAGAGTGGGGGAGATGTTGGAGTAGGGGAAAGTTTATAAATTATAATATAGGTAAAGAGAGTGGGGGAGATGTTGGAGTAGGGGAAGGGTTTATAAATTATAATATAGGTAAAGAGAGTGGGGGAGATGTTGGAGTAGGGGAAGGGTTTATAAATTATAATATAGGTAAAGAGAGTGGGGGAGATGTTGGAGTAGGGGAAAGTTTATAAATTATAATATAGGTAAAGAGAGTGGGGGAGATGTTGGAGTAGGGGAACGGTTTATAAATTATAATATAGGTAAAGAGAGTGGGGGAGATGTTGGAGTAGGGGAACGGTTTATAAATTATAATATAGGTAAAGAGAGTGGGGGAGATGTTGGAGTAGGGGAACGGTTTATAAATTATAATATAGGTAAAGAGAGTGGGGGAGATGTTGGAGTAGGGGAACGGTTTATAAATTATAATATAGGTAAAGAGAGTGGGGGAGATGTTGGAGTAGGGGAAGGGTTTATAAATTATAATATAGGTAAAGAGAGTGGGGGAGATGTTGGAGTAGGGGAAAGTTTATAAATTATAATATAGGTAAAGAGAGTGGGGGAGATGTTGGAGTAGAGGAAGGGTTTATAAATTATAATATAGGTAAAGAGAGTGGGGGAGATGTTGGAGTAGGGGAACGGTTTATAAATTATAATATAGGTAAAGAGAGTGGGGGAGATGTTGGAGTAGGGGAAAGTTTATAAATTATAATATAGGTAAAGAGAGTGGGGGAGATGTTGGAGTAGGGGAAGGGTTTATAAATTATAAGGTAGGTAAATAGAGTGGGGGAGATGTTGGAGTAGGGGAAGGGTTTATAAATTATAAGATAGGTAAAGAGAGTGGGGGAGATGTTGGAGTAGGGGAAAGTTTATAAATTATAATATAGGTAATGAGAGTGGGGGAGATGTTGGATTAGGGGGAAGTTTATAAATTATAATATAGGTAAAGAGAGTGGGGGAGATGTTGGAGTAGGGGAAGGGTTTATAAATTATAATATAGGTAAAGAGAGTGGGGGAGATGTTGGAGTAGGGGAAGGGTTTATAAATTATAAGATAGGTAAAGAGAGTGGGGGAGATGTTGGATTAGGGGGAAGTTTATAAATTATAATATAGGTAAAGAGAGTGGGGGAGATGTTGGAGTAGGGGAAGGGTTTATAAATTATAATATAGGTAAAGAGAGTGGGGGAGATGTTGGAGTAGGGGAAGGGTTTATAAATTATAATATAGGTAAAGAGAGTGGGGGAGATGTTGGAGTAGGGGAAGGGTTTATAAATTATAAGATAGGTAAAGAGAGTGGGGGAGATGTTGGATTAGGGGGAAGTTTATAAATTATAATATAGGTAAAGAGAGTGGGGGAGATGTTGGAGTAGGGGAACGGTTTATAAATTATAATATAGGTAAAGAGAGTGGGGGAGATGTTGGATTAGGGGGAAGTTTATAAATTATAATATAGGTAAAGAGAGTGGGGGAGATGTTGGAGTAGGGGAAGGGTTTATAAATTATAATATAGGTAAAGAGAGTGGGGGAGATGTTGGAGTAGGGGAAGGGTTTATAAATTATAAGATAGGTAAAGAGAGTGGGGGAGATGTTGGATTAGGGGAAAGTTTATAAATTATAATATAGGTAAAGAGAGTGGGGGAGATGTTGGAGTAGGGGAAGGGTTTATAAATTATAATATAGGTAAAGAGAGTGGGGGAGATGTTGGAGTAGGGGAAGGGTTTATAAATTATAAGATAGGTAAAGAGAGTGGGGGAGATGTTGGATTAGGGGGAAGTTTATAAATTATAATATAGGTAAAGAGAGTGGGGGAGATGTTGGAGTAGGGGAAGGGTTTATAAATTATAATATAGGTAAAGAGAGTGGGGGAGATGTTGGATTAGGGGGAAGTTTATAAATTATAATATAGGTAAAGAGAGTGGGGGAGATGTTGGAGTAGGGGAAGGGTTTATAAATTATAAGATAGGTAAAGAGAGTGGGGGAGATGTTGGATTAGGGGGAAGTTTATAAATTATAATATAGGTAAAGAGAGTGGGGGAGATGTTGGAGTAGGGGAAGGGTTTATAAATTATAATATAGGTAAAGAGAGTGGGGGAGATGTTGGATTAGGGGGAAGTTTATAAATTATAATATAGGTAAAGAGAGTGGGGGAGATGTTGGAGTAGGGGAAGGGTTTATAAATTATAAGATAGGTAAAGAGAGTGGGGGAGATGTTGGATTAGGGGGAAGTTTATAAATTATAATATAGGTAAAGAGAGTGGGGGAGATGTTGGAGTAGGGGAAGGGTTTATAAATTATAATATAGGTAAAGAGAGTGGGGGAGATGTTGGATTAGGGGGAAGTTTATAAATTATAATATAGGTAAAGAGAGTGGGGGAGATGTTGGATTAGGGGAAAGTTTATAAATTATAATATAGGTAAAGAGAGTGGGGGAGATGTTGGATTAGGGGGAAGTTTATAAATTATAATATAGGTAAAGAGAGTGGGGGAGATGTTGGATTAGGGGGAAGTTTATAAATTATAATATAGGTAAAGTGAGTGGGGGAGATGTTGGAGTAGGGGAAGGGTTTATAAATTATAATATAGGTAAAGAGAGTGGGGGAGATGTTGGATTAGGGGGAAGTTTATAAATTATAATATAGGTAAAGAGAGTGGGGGAGATGTTGGATTAGGGGGAAGTTTATAAATTATAATATAGGTAAAGTGAGTGGGGGAGATGTTGGAGTAGGGGAAGGGTTTATAAATTATAATATAGGTAAAGAGAGTGGGGGAGATGTTGGATTAGGGGGAAGTTTATAAATTATAATATAGGTAAAGAGAGTGGGGGAGATGTTGGAGTAGGGGAAGGGTTTATAAATTATAAGATAGGTAAAGAGAGTGAGGGAGATGTTGGAGTAGGGGAAAGTTTATAAATTATAATATAGGTAAAGAGAGTGGGGGAGAATATAGAAATTAGTAATAGTTATACTTTCAACATTTGAACAGTTAGAGGGGAGTGAATATTATGGAAATATCATAGCTAATTAAGTTAAACCTATATTAGGGAAATGTGAAGTTGTTTTTATGTTGACATTTTCATATATACATTAAGACATTTTTATGTTTATACATTCTTTTTATAGATACAAATATTTAAGTAAATGCTCTGTTTATAATACTGCTTATTATAAGCAAGCAGAGCATTTACTAAAATATTTGTATCTATAAAAAGAATGTATAAACATAAAAAATGTCGGATTTTGTCCATTTCATAATATATATATATATATATATATATATATATATATATGTAGGTGTGTGTGTATGTCTATATGTATATATGTGTGCATGTATGCAAATGTGCAAGTATATATAGATTTATAATTTCTGTTTTGAGGAACCAATTGTAATGACAAATTTTAGCAACCTAACTCGTAATTGTATGTCGCAGTTAAGAATAAATTTTAATTATATTAATGTTACTTAATTTTTGCACAGTAATGGCAGCATACACAGTGGATTAAAGGAAAAATATTCTTCTCCTCCATGATCTGTAGCAAGAACATAGGAAATAATTTTGGAATTCTTTTGTTCAGTTCTACCCCACCTGCCAGGTGCACCTGAACTTGTACCAACTGATTATTACTTTTTTCAATCACTGCAAAACACTTTGATATGGAAAAACAGGTTCAAGAGTTCACTGAAAACTTTTCACATCAAAACCTGTGGAATTTTCCTCAAAAGGTATCAAAGAGTTGCCTGATAAATGGCAACAAGTCATCAGAAATTCTATAAATGATTCTATAAATGAATAAAATGTAAATGTACTTTATTTTTTGAAGAATAAAATTGATAAACAAAAAAGTTTGTTTTTTTTTTTTTACTGACTCAACATAAGATATTTTTTTTTTTACTGACTCAACATAAGATAAATATAATCAATTATTTGATTTTTAAATATGACATTATAATGTTGATATTAACATGTATAGGAGTAAAAAAAAAAAATAATCTAATGGATTCCCATCAAGGAAGTAAATATTGGTATTCTTTGACCAAACTTTCAGAAATCAAAATATATATCAAAAGTGTCTTAAATTAAAGTCTCCCAAATATCTTTTACAATCATTGATGTATTTCCCATTTGATTTTAATATTTGGAATTTGATAATTTTGCATTTTTTTTGAGGGCAATATTTTTCCACTATTTAATAAAAATTTAATTATAGTAGTTACTTGTTTGATTGAAAAGGCCTTTCAATTTTAGCAGAATAAAAACTGAATACCCAAATCCATAAATTTTCTAAAAATGAAGAGACAAAGATTTAATTCAACCTGAGAAACTACTGTTCATTTTAATCAAGAACAACATTTAGACAATCTTATTTGTTGTAATTAAAAACCTATCTTTCATTATAACATGAAAAATCATTTACATCTCAGAACGAACAGACATCGTGATTTATTTGATTCTAAAACTCTTTCAAAACAGACTCCAAAATAAGTCAATGAATAAACTTTGCTTTAATCATTTATGATGTGAGATGCTCTGAAAATAATGCCTCCTACTTATTTCCACGGAAACTAAAGCAAAAATAGTGGGCACAATAACACGGTTAGAGACAGCAAGCTTCAAGTTACAAAACAATATTTTCTCCAGTCACCATAAATGTTCATGCATTTTTGTCAGTAAATAACAAGAACCTGCATGTAGGTAAAAATGTATTGCTGGTATTTTTACCATAAAAATGTATTTTCATACTATCATAGTGTTTTGTTTTTGTTAGGGGGTTCACTATTTGACCATAGTTAGGACCCTAACTGGTGCTACCACCCTGGGTCAGGATGGACCTGGGAATGGCAGCAATTAAGAGGTGACTGCAGGTTCCTCAAAACTCCAACCTCCTGATCAGTGGCCTTGCTGCTGGATGTAGTTTATCATCATACCCAGGACTATATATTGAAATCAAAAGGGACAAAGTAAAGCATTGATTAACATGCTTGTGTAAATGGATGAGAGATGAGGGAGATGGAAGGATGTAGTTCATCATGATAACCAGGATTAGCAGGTGCTGGTAATAGGTTTGCTGAACTTCACACAAAAATTTGATGCTAGCATGTTTGCTTGAATTTCTCACAGTAAATTTAAAGATCACAGAGCCATTCCAATAGATTACAAAATCTCCCAATAATAACTGAACATGATTTGACAACACGAAGTCTACTGGCAAACTAACTCAGTAAGCTGGGGACCAAAAAGTGGTGGCTGCATGCATCTTTCTATTCAACAGTAAAATCACAGTATGTCCTGTTCAGAAACTTTCCAATGCCTATATATATATATATATATATATATATATATATATATATATATATATATATATATATATATATACATATACATACACACACACAGTTGTAGGCAGAATTGTTCACCTCACTTTTCCATAATTAATACAATAAATTACTTTTACATTTACTCAATAAAAATAAAATATAATGTACTTTTGAAATATTAAAATTATATATGTACAGTTGTGGACAGAATTAGTCACCCCCATTTCCATAATTGCAAAAAAAAATAATGCCCCAAATTTTCATGGAAACTTCATATGCATTTTTTTCACAAATGATGAAATAATGTATTTGAAGAAATGTGCAGTGATGCCAACAATAAAATTTTCATTTTAATGACAAACAATAATACAAAAAACACCAAAAAAACATTTAACATAAGACAAAATTAATGGCTCTCTTGCCTCAATAATCAATTGTAAAACCTTTATTCTTGATTTAATCATTTTGATAATTACTTACACACACTGATAGGTATTTTGCTCCATTCTTTCTTGGCAATAGCTTCTCATTCATCCAAATTTGAAATACTTCATTCTCTTACTTTTTTCTTTAAATATATAAATTTTGTCGTTTCTTTGTTTTATATTATTTTTAAAACTAGCCAAATATTTCTCTTTATCCATGATACCCTGCAGTCTCACTAGTTCTCCTGGTCCAGAAGCAGCAAAATATCCTCAGAGCAGAATGCTGCCACCACCACTCTTAATCATAGGGAGGATATTTTTTGGTTTGTGAGATTCATTCACTTTCCTCCATACATAACAAGAGTTCATGTGACTAAATAATTCTAGTTTGGTTTCATCTGACCATAAAATATTTACTCCAATGTTCTAGATGGCTTCTAACATTAGCTGATCTGCATTTTTAGCTGTTTAGCATTAAGAAAGGGAGTTTTCCTTGGGCGACAAGCTCGAAGTCCTACTCGATGAAAGCATCTATTTACTGTCTTTGTCGATACATTCAACCCTAATGTCTTTACATCATTGACAATGTCCTTTGTCATTAAGTGAGGATTATTCAAAACATCTCTAACAATATTCCCTTCCATTCTCTCAGAAATTAACCATTTTCCATCAATCCATAATTTATTCTTAACACAATGAATCTCACTCAACTTTTTGATAATGCTACAAATTGCCAATCTAGGATCATTTAAACACTTGGAAAGTGTTGTATAGCCATCATTTTGTTGATATGGATAAACAATCTTCATTCAGAGCTTCTTGTCAAGCTCAGTCTTCTTTGCCATGGTTGCAGAACGAATATGTTATCACGGTAACATGGCACTTATATATTGTCTTCTTCATTACCTTTTAGAATGTTTATAGAATCAGGTCAATACTATTGCATTTTCAAAAGAAGTTTCACTAAATGTCAATTTAAGAAATAAAAAAAACATTACACTTGCCATAGAGCAACATTATTTTATAATTTCCAGGGTGTGGGCGAAGAATTTTGGACTGCACCAATTTTTAGAAAAGTCTATAACTATGAATATAATACATTGAAACTTCTAAACATTTCATGAATTATTCAAAACTAAATATGGAATCAATTATTTATGGTAAATTCAGTAAGTATTTGCAAATATTCGCATTTCCTTAGAAAATATGCAAATATTCAGTGGGGTGAATAATTCTGTCCACAACTGTATATACACTGAGGGACAATAAAATTTCAGTACCCTGAAAATGCATTTCAATTTACTAAAGATTAAGCATCGAAAAATATAAAATTTTGACACAGATATTAAAAAGCTCTCATTGCAATACCAAAGATGCCCTCCCAAAAGCTGAATAGGAAAATTTAGACAACAGGACAATTTAATTAAAAATCTACAATTCTTACATCCATAAAAACAACCTTATTCAATATTGCTCTACCTTGAGTGGCCCTTGAGCCGTGTATAGAGCAAACAATAGTGTTGAAGAAATAATTTTCTAAATACTGACTACTGTTGCCATCACTGAACCATGGCTGACATGTCAAATTCAACATACCTATTTTTTCAATTACCATCCTACCTTTACCATATCCACAATCTGAGCCCCCACCCAACTCTGAACTGTCTCTAATTGGACAAAAGAAGTACATGTACACCTCCATAGAAATAAAACACACTTGCATTGCACTGCTGAAACTTATCACAACATACACAACTATCTAAAGCTGAGATACGAGCCAACATGAGGAAATGCCAATGTAACTCCTCAAAAGCCCACAATCCAACCTCTCTGAAATGGCTATATTTTAAGAAAAGGAGCACATATGCCCTTCCATACTATGACAGCTGAAGGTACTGAACTCTTTCATTACACAGAACCATATTTCTAAAATAAAGACACAGAAGTTGACTGGGATGTGTGTTACTAGATCACAGAATGACTGAAAACTTAGAAAATTTTCTCAGACCATAGACTACCCACTAACAAGCAATTACTGTAAACAAGTCAAAATTTGTATCATTTTTCAGGGTGCTGCAGTTTTGGTTTGGTTTGTTTTATGGCATATCAACACCTCAATGGGTTATTTAATGCTGACAAGATTTTTATTGCTGGTAATTTTTTTTTTTTTGGTATTAAAACCAGTTTTTACACTTTCATAGTGTCTTGAGCTCAGTTTGGGGGCTAACTATTTGCCCATAGCTGGGACCCTAACAAGTGCTACCAGCCCGGGTCAGGGTTTACCTGGGAACACCAGCAATTAAGTGGTGGTTCTATGATTCTCAAAACCTCCTGATCAGAGGCCTTGCTGTTGGACATTGTTTATTGTCTTACCCAGGACGTGGATGTAGTTTATCATCATACCCAGGACGTGTTGCAGTTTTGCTTTCCATCACTATACATGTGTTATGTAATATTAGTGCTCCTACATAGCAGTAATTACTGGACAATCACAGATGAAGAGTCTTGAGGCAACAGAAATGTTGTTCTACAGAAGGATGCTGAGAATATAATAGACTGAACAAGTCAGCAACAATAATGTTTTAAGGAAAATATAAATAAAAGAAAGATACATACTTAGAATAAGAAAGGAACAGTTGAAATTTCTAGGGCACAGAATGAGGAAAGAGAGACTGGAGAATTTGACACTCACAAGATATAGTGAAGGCAAACAGTAACCTATCTAACAAGCTTTTATAAATTGATGGCATAACAGGCACTAGGAGTGACGGTGAAAAGATAAACACTGCTAAAAGCTAGAAACGATAGGAAATAGTGGAAAGCCATGAACACCTACATCCTGAAGGAAACAGCTTGTAGAAGAAGATTAATACATATGAAAAGATGCCAAAAAACTACTTGATTCAAACCAACTGCAAAAGATAGGGTAAAATGACTGAATGTATTTTTATCTCTTCTCGGTTAAACTGAGAACATTTCAGCACATGTATATATAAATAAAAACTTATTTTAGCCAACATGTTCTGTCCTCTGATGGTGTTCATCAAGGCAAATGTGAATAGTTTATTTTGCAACAAGTATTTATAAACAAAAGTAAAGATGTCAGCTTTCCCAGATTTCAAAATTTAAGAGATACTCATAAATATTCATGAGGTTAATTGAAAGGTTCAGATAAATTATGGAAGATGCTAAGTGATGTAATTTAATGTAAAATAAATGAAAGTCAATAAATAATATTGTTGTTGAGTATTTTTTTTTATTCTTATATGCAATTAATATTTAAATTATTATAGTATGAGCTAAATTTATGTATTATATAAAGCAGAGTCTGCCTCCCAAAAGTATACATACTTCAGCAAAGGAAATATTTGTCTTTCATAGTTTTATTGAATTGCAATAACACTGTTTTACTGTAGCAAGATCTTTTCTTGACAGATTACATTACATTGGCAGCTTTTAGACGAGAAATTAAAAATGCATGTGCAGCAATATCACTGGACACTTTGGCCAACGTTACCCAAGCAGGCCACCATTTTCAGCATCTGTTGTGATTGTAGAGTCTATAGGTAACCTGTATTAAAATATAGCATTGCAATTTCTATGCAAGGTTTTTCCTTTACTGATGTGTGCGTGTATATATATATATATATATATATATATATATATATATATTATATACTTAATAAACAATATACATATGTATATTTTTTAACAATAAAATTCAAAATCACCTCATATGGAGAATAGCCTATTTCGGTTGATAAGACGAACAACTGATATCTTCACCTGCTGAAATAGGCTATTCCCCATATGAGGTGATTTGGGATTTTACTGTTGATTAATTATTTGCTCTGTAATAATAAATACACTGAGCTCTTTTTGTGGATCAGTTTTAATATTTTATATTACTAGGATCCACTTGGATTATATACCAATGGATTTGTCACCTTTATTATATATATATATATATATAGATATAGATATGTATATACATACATACACACACACAAAAATTGCACACAATAGGGATATAATTTCTGAAAAGTTTAATTACACATGAAAATTTTATTTACTAGTTATTTAATTGTTATATCTGCTGTTCAAAATGGCCTCCTCCTTTTTCATAACACATTTCAATTCTGTGTCTGTATGATTCATTAACATGGAGAGTTTCCTCTGTCATTTTACTGCATTCATATTTAATTCTTTCTTTAAATTCCTTGATAGGTTTTGAGTGCATCTGATAAAAAACTAATTTCAATTGTACCCACAGAAAAAAATCCAAGAGTGTGAGTTCTGGTGACAACCCAATAGGACTTCTATCATGCACAACTTTAATATTTCTTGGGCATGTCTGATAAACAACGCATTTCAAATGGCACCACAAAAAAAAAAAAAAAAAAAATCCAACAGGACCTCTTCATCTGATCCATTAACCCCTATAGTGCACAACTTTTACCTTACCCTATATATATATATATATATATATATATATATATATATATATAGAGAGAGAGAGAGAGAGAGAGAGAATGTCAAAAAAAAAAAAAACCCTAAGGAATAGTACTGCTGATAAATCCAAATTCATAATTATATTGGATATACTACAACATGCCTAACAAGAAGACTCACATTACATATGTCTAACCATAGTTCAATTAGGTCTCATTTAAATACAGAGACCTACCAAACTCTATTCAGAATATACTTGTTTATAATACAAATATCACAGCCTCATCCACATGTAAAAAAAGAAAGGTTAAGGATAATAGAAGGATTATTAATAAAAAAGAAAAAACCGACACTCAATAATATCAACTACGAAGACGGCCACATTTGTGCTGAATGTGCTTGGAAAATAAAAAATTCCTATAACTCTAGATACATACATAAAAAATCCATAGATTCAGTTAAAAATAAAAATAAAACCATCTTTGATAATGGCTAAAAGTATACGTGAAATCAATCACACATACAAAACATTTGGATAATTTCTACATAATTTACATCTAGAAAAGAAGAAAATTATAAGTGCACAAGAAAAATTACATAAAAAACTTAACCACATTACCTTGTCAGTCATTTTCAATGAAACTTGTAAACTTGCATAAAAGAGGGATTGCTGCCAAATACACAATTATATATATATATATATATATATATATATATATATATAACTTATGTATGAGTGTATTCATATGAAATCATAGATAAGTTTGAATATATCACTTTCATAAAAGAACTGACTACTTTAGGAAACATTTTTTCATATTAAATATCACTTCACCACGTGTTAAATTTTTGCACTAAACCCAAAATACCTTCTGGATAAAAATCACGTTCAGAGAGCCAACCAAAAAGTAAAAAGATTCAAGAAATCTTTTTTTTTAACTTCTGATCAACATGACTTCATACACAATATCTGATTAAAAGACTATTCATAAAAGAATAATTTTTGTTGCGTCTATTGGATTGTATCAGAATAAAAAAAAAAAAAAAAAAAGAAGATGGAGAAGTTCTGTACAATCTCATTTGCTTTCAGACACGATAGCTTTCAGAAGTAACCCACTTTATAAAATAGTGCTTTTTGCTTTGGCTTGTTGAAGGACAGATTTCTTTTAATAAAATCTATGCATACAGTTTCAAATAATGTCCGACTTTTGGTGTGCCTTCTGTTGCATTTAGCTAAACATGAAGGCATCAAAATTGGTTGAAATAGACAATCTAGTTTCATCAGTGCTTCCTGTCATAGTCACTTTGTAAGGCCTCCCGTAAGAGACATTTCTGGCTCATGACTAGTAGACAGCATAATTTCCGTACATGCAATTAGGTTTTGACTAGTCATTCCATCATTGGTAACTAAGATTTCAAACTCAGGTGTCCAAATATATTGATAATAAGCTGAAGGTGATAATATTGCAATAAAATGTCATTAGAAATTCCTTGTAGACTTTCATATATTCATGACTTTTGTTCTTTTATGTGCTGTGACCCTTCAAGATATAAGTGATTATGGCTCTTCACAACTTCCCTTGTAGTTCTTAACAATATTTATCTTTTTACTATTCCCCTGACTATTCTGCCAACCATTTACACAAGTTCATTAGGCAGGTTAACTGCTGCTTCACTCTTGCCGTCAATGTCCTTATGAGTGTTCAATTCTCGAAATCTTTTTTCTTTATGCTTTTAGCAAGGCGGTAATGCCATTAAGATGCAAGAGTGGCAATGCTACTAATATGCATAGAGTGAAAGAAGATGAAAAAATGTTAGTGAGGAGAATATATATATATATATAAGAATATATATATATATATATATATAAGAATATATATATATATATATATATAAGAATATATATATATATATATATATATATAAGAATATATATATATATATATATATATATATATATATATAAGAATATATATATATATATATATATATAAGAATATATATATATATATATATAAGAATATATATATATATATATAAGAATATATATATATATATGAATATATATATATATATATAAGAATATATATATATATTCTTATATATATATATATATATATATAAGAATATATATATATATATATAAGAATATATATATATATATATAAGAATATATATATATATAAGAATATATATATATATATATATATATATATATAAGAATATATATATACATATATATATATATATATATATATATAAGAATATATATACATATATATAAGAATATATATACATATATATATAAGAAACTCGACATATATATATATATATATATATATATAAGAAACTCAACATATATTTATATATATATATATATATATAAGAAACTCAACATATATAAGAATATAATATATATATATATACAAGAAACTCGACATATATATAAGAATATATATATATAAGAAACTACACATATATGTATATATAAGAATATTATATAAGAAACTTGACATATATATATATATATATATATATATATATATATAGCAAGAGCAGATGTGACAACAATATTCAATGGATAGATGAATGGGAGATTTATAAATGAGCAAGATGGATTCTGGCAATAAAAATTGTCTTGCACAACACAGTGCACCAACTTTCCTAGCAGCAGTCCTCACAATTGATTCAATATAGTCATTTCATTTCATGCCAGTGGAAAACCTGAAACTGAGAAGGTACAATGAGTTGCTCTCCTTTTGGTTAGCATCAACAGAACCCTTATTAAAAGATTTGTTAAGAAACTTAAACGTGTTCAATCACTGACAGGGTCTTCTGACCAGTAGTTTGCCATCCTGTACCAGCCAGTATATAGGTGACCATGGCTCTCCACAAATTGCTCTCTTTGTTGCTAAAGTAACTCTTTACTATCTCTTTTGTCCTTTGTTCTGTCATCCATTCACACAAATTCATTAAGTAGGTTACTTACTCACCTGTTTCACTTGCCTTCAGTATGTCCCATGAGTATTAAATTCTCTTGGCCTTCTTTCCTCATTATGCATCCTTGTTGAGAATCTCAAGATATATTACAGGAATGCCAGATCAGATCTATGGAGCAATATTCAATGCATGATTGGTAGATTTACAAATGTGCAAGATGGACTCTGGCAAGAAAAATTGTCTGACATGACACAGTGAACCAATCTTCCTAGCAGCTGACCTAGCAATTGATTCAATATAATCACTGCACTTCATGTCAGTGAAAAACCTGAGACTCAAAAGGTACAATATGTTGCTCTCCTGTAGGGTTAGCATCAAGCATACTGATGGAGAATAAAAAATGATTCTCTATGATGATTAAAAGGAAACAGTTCCATTTTGGATATGTCACAAGCCATAACTTGCCCCAGTAAATAACTAATTGAATGTCTTTCTTGGGGTCAGTTGCAAGTTTTGCTTTATTGGACATATCAGACTTACTATTTAGACAACAGTAAATAATTGTGTCATCAGCAGAATTACCAATTGGGGGAACTGATGGCATCAGGGAAAGTCATTGATTAAGATTAAACAACATAAGTTGAAGACTAGAGCTTAGGGGGACACTCAAATTAATGTGAAAGGATCTAGAAGAGTGGCCATTGAACATGACATTCATTACAAAATTTGTTAAGAAAGATTAGATCAAAATCAAAAATTTGGCTTGAGACACCATTAGCCATTGAGCTTGTGAATAGAAGACCATCATGTCAAATCCTGTCAAAAACTTTTTAGAATTCTAAAGCACTCCCCAAGCTACACCATTCTTATCTAAAGCTTGACAAACTATTTCAATAGTAAATGCTAACACATAAATGGTTGGTCTAGAGAAGTGAAAGTCATATTGCTTGTCTGATAGAAGACCAGTGAAGTAAGATTCTTGAGTGGATTAGAACTTATGCCAAAAAGTGGTAAAAAAAAGTAACTGGGCAAAAATTCAAAGGGTCAGAAGGTTCACCAGGATTCTTAAAAACAGGCACTAAAGAGGAGGATTTCCAACAAGCTGAAAAGTAAGAAGAACCAAAGCATTTATTGTAGAGTTTAAAAAGAACAGGAGCCAGTTCAAGGGTATAGCTCTTTATGAAAATTGCAGAGATACCATCAAGTCCCTGTGGCTTGTGGGGATCTAGTTTGGAGATGATAGCAGAAACTGTGGGTGGGGTTATATATACATCACTCAGTAGATACTCAGTTCTTGGTGGCAAGTCAGGCAATGATATTCTTGATGAGTTGAGAGTGGAATTGGAAAAGAACTTACAAACAAAGCATTTTGCCTTATGAGCTGCAGAGGACAACACTTCCAACTGAAGAGAGTAGGAATTGAAGAGTTATCCTTCTTTAAACACACACTTACACAGCTGCTGCTAGTAATCAAGAGGGAAAAAAATTATGAGAGCTGCCTCATTCTATCAGTGAACATTTGATTTAACCTAACTTACAATTATTACAAGTTGACACAAACAAGCATCTGTTCTGAGCTGGATTTTCATGTTGATATAGCCGGAAGAAGTGATTCCTGCGGGCCTAGCAGCTGAATAGGCAGGAGTTAACCAGAGAGAAGATTGTAATTTCACTTGGTATATTCACAATGACACAAGAGCATTGATGCCAGCTTTTATCTAAAAAGAAACTTCAGTGGCACAATTTTCAGTGGGAAGATAAAAGCTTTCTCTCCAAGAAGCATCTCAAAGAAAATCATGAAATGAATCCTAATCAATATTTTGGTAACAAAATGACATCTTGTGATTAAGGGGTTCTTGTCTAATAGACAAGTGAAAAGTAATATCTACAGGCACTACATGATTGAGATAAAGAGGTGAATAGATATGAATACAATGAGATGCAGAAAACATCCATTACTTTTCAAGTTATATCATCAGTGATTTGAATTTTTAATATCTTCTTTTTCTTCTATGTGACATGTCCCTTCAGAACGTGGACAATGATGACTCTCCACACTTTCCTCTTCTTTGTAGATCTTAGTAAAGTTTGTCTTTTTCTATCTCTTCTAATCCCTGTTCAACCAACAATTTCACAAGCTTATTCTTTTTCTTAGTGCTGTGTCCCTTCAGAATGTTGGTAATCATGGCTCTCCACAATTTCTCCTTTGTAGTGCTGAGTGTAGTTTTTTTCTTCATGTTATCTCTTCTTTTGCTTATTCTCCTTCTATGTGCTGTTTTCCTTCAGAACATTGGCAGTCATGGCTCTCCACAATTTCTTCCCCATTGTAGCTCTTACTGAAGTTTTTTTCTTTTTGCTATCTTTTTTGCTTGTTGTTCGTCTTTTATGTGCAGTGTCCTTTCAGGACATTGGAGGTCATGGCTCTCCACAATTTCCTCTCCTTCCTTTGTAGCTCTTAGTAAAGTTTGTCCCTTTACTGTCTCTCTCAACCCCTGTTCTGCCATCCAATTACACAAGCATATTAAATAGGTTATGTGCTGCTTCTGTCAGGAGATTAACCAGCATTCATTGTAATTTAGAAGGATAGATACAGGGTGTGGCAGAAATACCACCCCTTTAGCTAGATGAAGATACCACTACCACTAATGTCTTACCATTATGTGGGAGGTATTGCTGCTTCACCCTGTATTATATAGGAGGCTCACTCTTACCTTTCTTTCTAAGGAAATTTTCCTGTTTCTTAATACTTTGCTCAGATTTGTAGGGTATCTTTCAATATCCCAATAAAAATTCCAAATAAAATCTTTAATTTAATCAAGTTTTGTAGATAATAAGCATATTTAGTTTATTTTCAACAATTTTCTTTTTTTTGACAAAGATTCAACATTATTCTTGACATAATTGCTTCAAACAAAAGTAATTATTATTAGGTTGGTGCAAAAATAATGTCATTTTCTCACATAATAATAACATATGTGAGAAAACGACATTATTTTTGCACCAACCTAATATTATGTATGTACAACTGTTATGAAAGTTTATACCTAACTGGGGTCCCAAAAATCTTACAACCTGTTGCAAAAAAGAATACCCTTCAATAACTACACAAGATAAAATAATATTAATGAAAATCAAGAGAATAACATATTTGTAGAAATTCTGAATGATATTTCATTGTAGAGCTAAAATGCTTGTTGACATGTCATCATTTACGTGAAACTTGTGAAGAAATAGTAAATGTTGGAAAATTCTTTCCTTTTTTACAAACTGATTTTGTCATCAGAAAGTTGGTAAAAAGAAAAAATTAATCAATAAATAGCAAAGGGAGGTAATCTAGAAAACCACACTCGCCATCTGTCATTGCCAACAATGCAATGTAATTACTAAAAGGAGGAAAAAATAGACCCTGAACTAAACAAGTCTTATTCAGAGATGTAATCATAAAAAAGGAAATGTTTTACTAGTAACTATCTCTAGATATCTATGTTCTTCAATAGAATATTAAAAAAAGTAGAATGTTTATTAAGTTTTCATTTTGTTTATCTTTTCCCTCATGAGAGAAAAGCTTTCAAGATCATTTTATACAAAACAAAACACAGAAGAAATAAATTGAGATTGACGGAAAGAAATAGATGGCGAGAGAGAGTAATAGAGATGAACAGGCGGAGAAAGAGAGGCTGACATAAACAAGTGGAGGAAGACTATGAACAGATTGAGCAAGTGAGAGATATGGACGGGCAGAGTGAGGGAGGGAGATATGGACGGGAAGAGTGAGGGAGGGAGATATGGATGGGCAGAGTGAGGGAGGGAGATATGGATGGGAAGAGTGAGGGAGGGAGATATGGATGGGAAGAGTGAGGGAGGGAGATATGGACGGACAGAGTGAGGGAGGGAGATATGGATGGGAAGAGTGAGGGAGGGAGATATGGACGGGCAGAGTGAGGGAGGGAGATATGGATGGGAAGAGTGAGGGAGGGAGATATGGATGGGAAGAGTGAGGGAGGGAGATATGGACGGGAAGAGTGAGGGAGGGAGATATGGACGGACAGAGTGAGGGAGGGAGATATGGACGGACAGAGTGAGGGAGGGAGATATGGACGGGCAGAGTGAGGGAGGGAGATAT
The DNA here is from genome assembly GCA_963932145.1 of Acanthosepion lycidas. Taxonomy (NCBI): domain Eukaryota; kingdom Metazoa; phylum Mollusca; class Cephalopoda; order Sepiida; family Sepiidae; genus Acanthosepion; species Acanthosepion lycidas. The sequence goes on from OZ010594.1 coordinate 8,278,108, forward strand.
GGACGGGCAGAGTGAGGGAGGGAGATATGGACGGGCAGACTGAGTGAGGGAGATATGGATGGGAAGAGTGAGGGAGGGAGATATGGATGGGAAGAGTGAGGGAGTGAGATATGGATGGGCAGAGTGAGGGAGTGAGATATGGATGGGCAGACTGAGTGAGGGAGATATGGATGGGCAGACTGAGTGAGGGAGATATGGATGGGAAGAGTGAGGGAGGGAGATATGGATGGGCAGATTGAGGGAGGGAGATATGGATGGGCAGACTGAATGAGGGGAGATATGGATGGGCAGATTGAGTGAGAGGAGATATGGATGGGCAGACTGAGTGAGGGAGATATGGATGGGAAGAGTGAGGGAGGGAGATATGGATGGGCAGATTGAGGGAGGGAGATATGGATGGGCAGACTGAGTGAGGGGAGATATGGATGGGCAGATTGAGTGAGGGGAGATATGGATGGGCAGACTGAGTGAGGGGAGATATGGATGGGCAGACTGAGTGAGGGAGATATGGATGGGCAGACTGAGTGAGGGAGATATGGATGGGCAGACTGAGTGAGGGAGATATGGATGGGCAGACTGAGGGAGGGAGATATGGATGAGCAGATTGAGTGAGGGAGATATGGATGGGAAGAGTGAGGGAAGGAGATATGGATGGGTAGACTGAGGGAGGGAGATATGGATGGGCAGACTGAGTAAAAAGCAAAGACTGAGAGAGAATTATGAATAGACTATGAAAGATAGATAAGAAGAGACTAAGATAGTTGTAAACAGACTGCAAAAGAGGGAGTGTTATGAATTAACTGAGACAGAAAAGACTAATAAAGGCTTGAATAGGTTGAGATAGACACAGAAATAGGAACAGACTTAGAGAGAGGTTGTTTATTTTTAACAAAGAATCATTCAGTATCTTTTTCAATAATAATCAATAAATTATTATCCTCAACAAATTCCCATTCAGAGAAAAAAGTGTGAAAAGATTGTTTCTAACCAAAGTTCTGGAGTTTACCCAAAATGTGTTTTATCAGTTTTATACATTGGATAATCCATTGGCTCAACTCTGATGGAATTGGTTAAACAGACGTTCTAGTTGGTCCCATCTGTTTTTTCTTTGGGATACAAATTCTAAAAAATAGTGTGAAATTTACAACCAGTTCTGTATATATTTAAATGCACAACATTAGCCATTTGTTATATAAATAGTGTGTGCCAGATAAATGTGAAGAAATTATAAAAGAAACAAATATATGTAATAGAAAAATCAGTCTATTTTGTTAATATTATATGCAGTTCATCTGAAGTTATTATGCAAATCCAATAAACTTCAATAGCTCGAATTTGTTATGAAAAGTTTTTATCACATTTTAAATGATTAATTTAGATGTTAAAACAAGATTAAAGGTAAATTTTTAGGTAGTTTCAACATGAGTTTTTTTTTTTTTTACAGAGCCTGGGGGGTCACTTGAGGTAGGGGGTTATGTTAGGAGGCCATTTGTGTGTATAGGAGTGGAAGATAATAATTAACTCTAGCCTTGAACAAGTTAAGATTGTAGCGATCAGGGAAAACATCCTGTTGCGAGTTGGTTCCATTTGGCATTGGTTCACAGGAAGAAGCTGCTCAAGTGGGACTTATTTCTGGAATATGAAGTGAATGTGGGTGGTTTGCTACCACGTTTTTATTAAAGTTATTGAAGATTTTATAAAACTGTTTTTATGCAGATTAAACTAATATTAGTTTAGGGGCTCTGAAACCTAACAAAAACTATTTTTTTTTTCCATATGTTGGAATGTGGGTAATGGAAAGGATCTAACAAATACTGAAGAACAAAATATAAGAAGGTTAAGTCACATTGGAGATATCAAAGAGGCTTTGCAGAGATCATTGGACAATAAAGAGGGCTGTTGAAAATATAACTAAGTTGAAAACTAGAATCAAAGGTAAAAGGTTTTAAGAACTTGTCTCCTCAAGAGGAACATAAAGTGGGTTATAGTGACATAACCCACTTTTGACCAATGCTCAGATCTTTAAACAGGTTGTAATTGAGGGAGTCGAGAAGAAAATAGGTGTAGAATACTTTGCAAATTTGGATCTGTGAAGAAATCTTCTAGGCAAACTCCTCTCAGTAAAGCAAATATTTTAAAGCATCAAAATTGGGCCAGGAAATATGTGAAATATATATTGAAACATTGGTAACATGTATTTAACAAAGTTATTGTATGAGGGAATGTTCATATTGGAGATATCAAAGGAACTTCACAGAGATCCTCAAACAATAAAGAGAGCTGTAATTAAGTTGAGAACTAGAACCAAAGGTAATAGGTTTTAAGAACTTGTCTCCTCAAGGGGAATGTAAACTAAAGTGAGTTATAGTGAAACAATCACATTTTACTCAGATCTTCGAACAGGATGGAAAAATGAAAAAAGGTGTAGAATACATTGCAAATTGGGATCTGTGAAGAAATCTTCAAGGCAAACTCCACTCAGTAAAGCAATTATTTTAAAGCTTCAAAATTGAGCCAAGAAATACATGAAAATTGACTATTGTAAAGTAATTTTCATGGATAAATGTTTGATGTCACTTGATGGACAGGATGATGGACCAAAGATGGATACTATCCAATGCAGATGTGCCTGTGGCCCAAAAAAGCAGCAAGGAGGTGGAAATATGATGATATGAGCTGGAATTTTTGATCAAACCATTCTTGCAACATTCAAAGTCAATGAAGGAGTTAAACTGAACAGTGCTAACTATTGTGATTTCATGAAGATTTTCTTTGTGGAAGTTGAACAGAATTTCTTCTCATCATGTTGATGTCCTCCTGCACAATAGCCATCATCAATTTACTGGATGTAAATAGTGAATGAAGTTTTGGACAGGGTGGATGAAATCCAGCTGTCCTCAAGACATGTGAGTGCTAAGAATGTTACTTTCTCTTTGAGATGGATAACAAATCCTTTCCAGAAGCTTCCAGCCTATTCCTGACATTGAACATAAAAGACCTGGCAGCTGCTAAAAGTTGGCTAGCTATGTGCTGTGTCCTTTAAGAAATTACAAACAGACAAAGGTGGTACTCAAGTGAAGGAACAGCAACTTGTGTACAGATGAAAGAAAGAAAGGTTTATTGTAAAAGAAAATACACCACTGAAAGACAGGGGATCGGGTGACAGGCTAGTAATTCCCAAAGCAAGCCCCTAAGTATATCCTGTGCTCACTATATATAGCTACTGATATAGTCAGTCTGCATAGACAATAGGGAGTGTGGGACATTCCATTACAACACTATGTAGTTAGCACCTGCATAACATTATGCTTATGTAGACTAACACAAACCACCAAGCTCATGGTCTATTGGGCTGTTGTAATCTCAACTCTCCTGTATGCCTGTGACACCTGGGTACTTTATTGAAGAGACATTCACAAAATTGAAAGATTCCATCAAGTGAAACTTCATCAGATCCTGCAGAACATGGGGCAGGAACAGATTACAAACAACAAAATTTTCCTACACACAAAGATGGAGAGCCTAGGAGTCATCATGACTTAGCATTGACTTCAATGGGCCAGACACCTTGCCCAAATGCCAGACATCCACCTACCCAAATAAATCCTCAGAGCTCGCATCTGGCAAGAGACCATGTGAAGCCCCACATTGTCAATTCAAGGATCAGCTCAAAAATGCCTTTCTGAGGACAGAAATCAATCCATTCAATTGGTAGATGGAAGCTGCAGAAAGAACCAAATAGAGAAGAGCAGTCTATGAAAAATCCTGCAAAAACACCAGAAGACAAACAGAAGAGAGGAAAAGAGCCCCAAAAAAGCCAGAGCTCACAATTCCATGAACCCTCATAACCTACCATGCAGTAAATGCGGATGTCTCTTCAGATCCAACATAGGACTCATTTCCCCCAGAAGGAAATGTCGATGAACACCCCAATACTTGGTAATACGTTCCACCAATGATGAACATTACATTAAGCTGTCTTCCAAATCATTTACTGTATGGCATCTGCAATATGAGGTCAGGTCATGCAACAAATTTTCTAGTCTTTGTCCTGGAAAAGAATATTTCTGTTCCATTACAGCATTGATTGGCTGAATCAACACATTTTTTGAAAGCTCACATCTTATTTGTACTTCTGCTTTGAGAGTCTCACACCAATCAAGCAGTTTTCAAGTTATTAATTGTTCCAGTACATTTTTGTCCTCCAGCTCAAATTCTTTTGTAAACTTTGTAAATTATTTTCCACATTCCAGAGTATCCTTTGTCCTTCAGTAAAAAACCTTTTATAAGCTTCAGAAACCACTGCCAACATTGTACAATATTCTTTACCCTTCATAATGAAACCTTTTATAAGTATCAGAAACTACTGCCAACAATTCCAAAATATTCTTTATCCTCCAGCATAAAACATTTTGTAAACTTCAGAAGCTACTGTCAATGCTCCAAAATATTCTTTGTCGTCCAGTTTGAAAATCTTTTATAAACTTCTCAAACCATTCTCAGCACACAGTTGTACTTAGTGTATCATGCCATCACTTCTGTCACAATTTTTTTTCATAGTTAGACATTAAGAGGGAATAATGCCGAGTGTGGATTTTTATGTTAGTAATTATTTTCATCAAAATAAACTCTAATCATCACTTTACTATAAACAAGTCATGCATACCCAAACAATAGTGAACCGAGTAAAAGTGGAAGAGACTTCATAGATTTCCTTATCTGTTGTAACCTAGGGGAAAAAGTTACTGAATAAGAATAAGCAAAACTAAGTTTAGAAATGGAACAATTATATTTATAAAGGAAACAACATTACAAGATTCACCAATGGTGTGTAGTAAGTAATCAACTGCTAGTGGTGAGCTAGAAGTGAAACAAGGTGAATCCCAAGTGAATCCCAAGTGGAAGACAACATGCAGTATATACAACTATATTTATAGGAATTGGGACATACCCATTATCACCCATAGGTACAGTATGACACTATTATTGTGCAAAATATAGCACCTTCGCATCAACCAAATAAAAACACACAGAGACTATTTTATGTTTCAAATTAAATATTTTGTGAAGACACAGACTAGAAATATCATTAAAACGTCTGCAAAAAACTTATATTTGAACTTATCGAATTTTCTTATCTCATCTTAAGCAAGAGGAATACAAAAGATTAAATCCTCCACTGAAGTAAAATCTCATAATCCATTTCTTCGATTTCAAACACAATTTTAATAACCAAGAGAGAAAAATTTCATGCAGACCACCAACTTTTAAATATGAAGACAACTTCTCTTCAGATGAACTTACATTCAAACTATTGTCCTCATCTTTGTTGTTGTTATCAAAATGTTTCAACTGTTGTTCTCTCCAGCCTACATCAGGTATAATTTACAGGGAATTGCAAATTGAACCCTTTATTTAATCTACAGTGGTAGTCTGTCCTCGTTCCACTGCTCATGTGTAGGTTAAATAAAGGGTTCAGTGCAGAATTCCTTGTAGATTACCCAGATTGACAGATATCTGATGAAGGCTGGAAGGTACAATGGCTTCAAAAATTGAGATAATAACAACAAAAATGAAAACAATAGGCCACATGTAAATAGTGTAAATAATGATAACACTTCATTCCATAAATTCAGGGAGAAATGATGCATATTTTTGTTCAAAGTTACAAATAAACAAGATTGTCCTTTTGTTGCCTATCATAAATCTGCATAAAAGATAAAGGGATGCATTAGTTTCTGCTAGATTAGGATAAATATAAGAAAAAATAAAATTACTGATATTCACTAAAATGCTTATTGATTTTGATGATAGCATCTTTATATGGAAAAAGTTTGACACAAATTTATCAAGTTTTCTCAAGAGAAATGGTATCTTGTTGAATATTAAAATTCTATTTCTTCTTACAACAAATAATAAATTATGACTTGTAATAAAAAGCGACTTGTTGTGGGATATGAATATGTTTCGGTAATAATTAGTCACCACTTTGTAGTGGGAATCAACACTTTGGATAGGAGTGTGTACACTGTATAGTGAATATTCATGGGTTCCTGGGACATTTATCCTGCAAACAATATTGGCAGACTCATCTGAGTTCAAATAAAATTTAAATATAAAACCATGAATATAAAACAAATGCATGTTATTAACAAAAGGAATTACATGTGTACACAATTGAAATGAAAGGATAAAATATTGAAACTAGTTATAAGAATGTGCTTGTGTGTGATTGACAGGTGTGTTTATATGTGCGTGAGAGAGAGTTAAAAAGTCAACAGAAGAAGCAAACATGCCCCATCAGCAGTATACTTATTCTATGTTCGACTTCATCTGGAAGCAAACATAAAAAGAGGAAGTGAGAAAATATGGTTGCCTTTTTATAGTTGGCAATAACCCACAAACTAAAAATTACAATATAAGTAAATACTAGTCCCAATAATAATGGCGGACAATCCTTCATCTAATAAAAATTGAAGATAAAAGCAAATACGAGTCAAAAATTAAAAGCAACAATTTCAAACTGAGATTTTATCAATATTCTCAAATATGAAATGGACACAAATGCATATTTTCCCTGTAATTGTTATGACCAAATATCAAAATTAATTTGCAGAAAACAAAATGAAGTTAGTAAAATTATTCTTAAAACCGAGTTTTAAGTGAAATGAACAACGTACAAAAAAATTATGTCATTTTCAAATGAAGGATAATAATACAAATGGATTTCATTATTAACACAAACCAAGTAGACCAGAATTCATTGTTGAACTAACATAAAACATGACTTCACACCTGGTATTTGTCAGGCCAGAAAATCAAATCAAAAATTTATTACCAAAAGTTTTATTAAAAAAAAACCCGTCTCATTCAAAGTAAAACTGAATAAATCCATGTTTGACAATTATTGCCACACAATTTCAGCATCATATTCACTTGTTGACCACAAACTTGGGATTAAATTAAAATTTGATCTAGCTAAATTGTTTATACTTTCTTGAAAAGACTTATTAGTTTCTTTAGAAAAATTATAAACATGAATCCGACATTTTGTTGCCAATTCCCTTTAATGTTAAAATATTTTACTGGAAAATTTATGGAAATTCTTTTAGCCTGACCAAAGTTTAAAACTTGATTTTTAAATGATATATCAATAAAAATGTGTTATTTTTACATAATACAGTCAAGATTAATCATTAAAAATTTAATTTATTCAAATAAATTTTTTTATTGTAATTATGGAAAGTTGTTTTGATTTTGATTTTCGAAATTATTTAAAAGTTGGTTAGACTAATTTTTGATGGAAGAGATTTTCTTCTGATGCCAGGTGACATTGGAGATAAATAACAGTGGGTGTTTCATCTGACTGTCATTTTTTTTTTTTAATATTAGATTAACATGACTGTCTTGTGCCAACATAAAAAAAAAACAGTTTTTAAAACATATGTGATATTTTTCTTATTTCATTTTTTTTTGTTGTATTTTGTACAAGAAAATATGGCAGTATTTGAAGAATGAAGATAATTAAAATTATTTAGATATAGTTTTTATTAATACCAGAGGAAAAAAAAAACAATTATGTGTAACCAGGCAAACAAAATAATATGTTAAAAGAATTTGTTCTCTTGATATTTGTAATAACTGTGTAATCCCTGCGTAATTTTTATTGTTTTAAAAAGCCTGTTTAAAACATTTAATAAAACAAAAACATAAAATATTGAATTTATATGTATAATAAGAATTTCTGAACATATAATAATCCTTGTAAAATAAAAACAGTAAGTAGTCTGAGGTAGTTATAAAAAATTGCAATGAGAAAAAAATATATAAATTCAGTCTTATATGATATGTCTTCATTAAAATTCTAAAAATACCATTTTAAAAAACATGAAAATCACCATGGGTTGTATTTCTTTAAAATGTCTGAAAACCAAAATTTAATTTTCATTTCATTATGATTAATTAAAGATTATAAATGAATAATCTTGTAAATAAATAACTGAATATACAGTGTTTAATGTTTCTCATTGTTAATTCATTGTTTATAAAATTCAGTTTCGTGCTTTTTATTAACGTTCTAGAAACAGCTTTTTAAAAAAGTAAAAGTATCAAAAGAAAAATAGCTTTTTTTTTTAACATATTTTACTTTTTTCTTGGTTCTAAGTTAAACTTTGTACAGTAATATGTAAAGCAAAAGAGAAGCAGTTCGTAAAAAGTTTGAATTTTGCCACTAGTTTAGACAGTGGAGTGAAGAGAGAGGATTCACACATTCTTCAAGTTAAGAAATTAATGCTTTGAAAATAACTATTTAACATTTTTCAGCCAAAGGGTTGCATTCATACCAACAATAAAAACATGCATTGTGATCCCTTTGAAAGGTATATGAGCAAAGTTTCAAGACTAGACAAACCAGTAAAGAGAAGGAACGGCAATAGTTCATGATGCACACAGCTTAAAAGAAATCTCCTTACTTCACCTGTCTTCATCATCAAGCTACATGACACTTACACTTTCCTCTTCACTTTCTCCCTTGACTCTTCTTTCACACATACACACAAAGAAATCACATTTCTTTTCATCTTAACAATCAGCTACAAAGAAGGACATAAAGAACTTTAATACACATACATACTAAAAAAGATTTAGTTGTAAAAACATGAAAATAAAAAATTCTTACATTTTTATATTGAAAACCCTTTCTCTTTGTTATGAGTTGATTTGAATCCACAATAAACAGACTAATTGTTGAGGGGAGATGTTTTCCAAGAAGAAACATTGAGAAATAAAATAATAATCTGGTATTTGTTTAGAGTTTAACCCTTTGGCATTCAACCCATCCAAATCTGCCCAGTAAATATCAGCTCTCAATGTTCAACCTGCTGTAACCTGACCCATGCATACTCTGCTATAATATATGATGATATCAGTGCAAATAACACAGGAGATTCTGCTAATAATGTGACTTTAAGAGCCAATATTTATGAGGCAGGTTTGAGCATGTTGAATGATAAAAGGTTAAAGTATTTACTAAAAAAGATGAAGACCGTGTAAAAATTTCATTAACCAAAAAAGATAATCATTAGTACAAGAGTTTTCTCTCATTGGTTCTTGTCCCTTGATAATTAATCCAATCACCCCGTCCAAAAATAAGACACCTGTTATTACATTATTTTCCACAAGTTCCACAAGGCTTCTTTTGGTAATTATGTTTTAGACCATTTGGTAACAAAATAATTTTTGAATGATTAATAAATCTCTTGGTCATTATAGCGATTTAATAAGCATGGCTTACATATGGTACACAACCGGAAGTATGGAGCACCCAATAAGGATTCAAAATCACTACTCAGTTATAATTTGTCTAGTGAGACACACTTGCTAACTATTACACTACACTAAAGTGCTCAAATTCTGATCATTATAGGCTTTTTGTTCAAATTCAGATCGCTATAGGCTTTTTGTTCAAATTCTGATTGTTATAGACTTCTTGTTCAAATTCTGATCACTATAGTCTTTTTGTTCAAATTCTGATTGTTATAGACTTCTTGTTCAAATTCTGATCGCTATAGTCTTTTTGTTCAAATTCTGATTGTTATAGGCTTTTTTTTTCAATTTCTGATCATTATAGGCTTTTTGTTCAAATTCTGATCACTATAGGCTTTTTGTTCAAATTCTGATTGCTATAGGTTTTTTGTTCAAATTCTGATTGTTATAGGCTTTTTTTTAAATTTCTGATCATTATAGTCTTTTTGTTCAAATTCTGATCACTATAGTCTTTTTGTTCAAATTCTGATTGTTATAGGCTTTTTTTTTTCAATTTCTGATTATAGGCTTTTTGTTCAATTTATTTTACAACATTTTGGCCATTATACCCTGTGGCATTCTCATTTCTCTTTGCAAACATCTCTTTTAATATTAGTCAAAAATAGAAATGCTTTCTCTAATCCAATAATAATGCAATATCATAGCCAAATCTGGAGCAACTCAAAAAGAAATAATTACAGGTCACATGACAACAGTTCCTTTCACTTGATTTAATCCAACATTTACATTATCTTTTACTACAAAAAGCAATGAGTGAATGAAATATAATTTTATGAAGTCTTAATGTATGTCACAATGAACTCTTGGAGCTGCAAGGTAGGACAGATATATTTGGGAAAGATATTAAAATAATCAAGAACCTATACTGGCAGAAAACCGTCTGCATACAGATAGAAAATGAATTCAGTAAATATACAAAAATAGAAAGGGGTGTAAGGCTAGGATGTGTCTTCTCACTGGATTTATTCAACCTAGACAGTGTGGTGATTTTGAGAGAATCAGAAGTCCTAACAGGATTCATTATTAGTTACCACAATCTTAACAAAATAAGATATGCAGATGACACAGTGTTGAGAGCAAACATGGAAAAAAAGAAAAAACTACAGAGACTACTCCTTAAGAGTGAAGGAAAGCAAGAAGAAAAGACTAAACCATCAATTGCAAAAAAAAAAAAAAGAAATATATATATCCGGGTTTCTCTTATATCCGGGTTTGGTCTATTTTGTCTAGGTAAGTATGGCTCTAGTTTGGGACCAGATAAAATCACTCTTATATCCGGGTTTCTCTTATATCCGGGTTACACTGTATCAGAATCAAACAAATACAACAATTTAAATATCTGGGAAGTATTTAACAGAAGATGGAAAGTGTGACACTGAAATCCAAAGAAAAAATACCTTTACATTGAGTACTCTTTCATTATTTCCAGCACTGTCTTCTATTTCATATATATATATATATATATATATATATATATATATATATGCGTGTGAAAAGTGTGTGTATGTAAATATAAATAAATATATATATATATATATATATATATATATATATATATATATATATATATATATATATATATAATTATTTATATATTATATGTGTGGTACTTATTAGAAAGCGCTCAATATCAGAGACAGAGCTAACATTTGGTTGGATTGATGTGAGTTTGTGACTCTGGGTTTCACACTTTTTCGATTGTTTGTCTGACGATCGCAAAAACATGAAACCCAGGATCACAAACTCACATCAATCCAACCAAATATATATATATATATATATATATATATATATATATATATATATAGAAGAAATCTCAACAGAATGCAAAAAGCACTGGACGCTCAATTCGTCCTATATTTGGGACTCATCAACAGTGCGCATACACTATTGAGAATTGAAACCTGGACGGTTACGTTATCAGACAAATGTCATACCAACTGTTCCAACAGGCCCCGGTGACAAAGAGGTAGCAAATCAGACTCGATATAGTGCCGATATAGCACCCGTTGGAACAGTTGGTATGATGTTTGCCGGTTAACGTAACTGTCCAGGTTTCAATTCTCAGTAGTGGATGTATATAATTGTTGTATACAATTTAGATGCTGTGTTAGGCTTCTTCAGTTTCCGTAGTTTCACTTTTAGTTTACATATAACAGTGTGATGGTTGCTTTTACAATAAGCACTTGGGCAGGTTTTGCAGTGAACCATTGCATCCCTGAGTCTTTTGTTGATAGTTATGTAGTCAATTTGGTTTTTACTTTCTCCTCCTGGGCTTCTCCATGTTTTAAATAACCTTTTATCCACTTGTGAAAGAAATGAATAAGTAACAAAAATATCAATAAAGCTTTTGGTGTTAACTGATGTGAGCTATCTCCCCTACTTATTAGAAAAATTTACACTCATAGATTGAATAAAGGGTTTGGTTAGAAAATACTAAGAAAGTTACTGAATATGACAATGATGAGTATGACCTGTATTACAAAATGTAGAGGCTGGGCCAGAATGGCAAGCAATTAGTCAGAATATCTTGTGAGCATGGAATTCTGACAATGATGGATTAACTTTGCTAAAGTTTTGGATATTAGATCAAAACAGCAAGAAGTCAGCAGAGGGCTGTAAGAATTTTGAAGTATAAATAACTAATGCCACACATAGCAGAATGCTAAGCTAATGAGTGAGCATGTGTTCATTTTAAGTTCTCTATCCATCTGCCTTCTAGATTTGATGTTACCATGTTTTTTCCTCTTGTATAATAAAATGAATAAGAAAAAAACATTGTCTTTTGTTAACACAGTCTATGAAGTAGCATTGAGGTTTGGAGAGCTGAAGCGAATAATAAAATGGAGCACAACACCTGAAGATGGGTGGAGAGTAAAACAAGCAAAAAAATGACTTTAACCAAGAGGGGATCATGTTGGTTGAAATAATAATGCATGTATATAATGACAATTCCTCTTCTAAAAAATTCCAACATAAAAATGCTGATGTATAGATGCTTACATTAATCAGTTTAACAGTATAAAATTGATGTTTTTGCATCTTATCATCACTATGGATGAAAAATTGATTTTATATAGAATCAAAGATATAGACAAATGTTGAATATCATTGCAACACTGAAACATTTGATTAAAACTGTTATAATTTTTGGAGGTAAAATTGAGTGTTTGATTGAATAAAAACAACTTTATTTACAATAATGTTCAACCTGTACAAGGCACTCAAGTGAAAGTAAGGCACAGTTTGGGGAAGATATCAATAAAACCTAGACTTGAACAAGATTGTTGTGATCATCAAAGAATACACATGGGAGTCAGTTCCAGAAAGCAGAATTTCATGGGATGCTACTACTTAAGCCAAATTTGCATCTCACAAATGGAATACAAAGGCAATCAGAATGTTAAAGGCATGACACAGGGGCTGGCAACCTTTTGGAGAGAGCAGGCCTGAAAGCTATGCAGTGTCTCATAGGAGGACCATGATATCAAATTATCTCCACTTCAGACCACTTCAATCAGAAGGCTGCCTTGGTCTGGAGGTTTAAAGAAGAAACAACAAAGTTAATGTTATATTATTTAAACAAGTTTCCTTATTTTACTGCAGGAATAACAAAATAACAATACAATCAACAAAATAATGCAAATTCCTTACTACAAACTAAATACAGTTACAAATGACAAATTATTTAATGACAAACTTGTTTCTGCTTATTGTTTGGTAACTTTTCTACATTAGGTGAAATATTTGTTGATGACAGAAGCAAGACATTATTCAGATAGTCATCATCTAACCTTGATCTTAAACGACTTTTAATTTAACTTTCATTTTCAAAACAAATTGTTTACAACCATATGTACTTCCATATAATGATAACATCATTTTTACATTATTCAATAGGCTTTTATATATTTTGCCTGGCAAAATAAATTTTTTGTAGAAGTCAGTAGTGGATCTGGAATGAAATTTTGATTTAAAAAAAATCATTACATTGTAAGTCAATTAACTCCAACTGATATTTTTCTGCCACTTGCTCCACAAAAGATTTAGATAATTAGTGTCCAGGTTGTGGGTTGGACAAAAATTCTTTGTGGGCCAGGGTTTGCTGACCCCTGTTATGGTGGGTCTTAGCCATGAAGGTTAGAACTGGTGGACCGACTGCAACAAACAATGAAGCACACAAAATAAGGCATTCAAAACTCATGAAAATGTCTGTCTTCATATTGCAAAAATAATGTTACTCAAGTTCAAGAAATTCAAGATGAAAACTTTATTATAAGCCCTGCTGGTTCATCTGAACTTTCTTGGTGAATTATGATTTCTATACGAGCATCTAGAAGGAAGATACTCTGCCAAGCCAGATTAGGAAGCCTGCAATGAGTGTAGTGTTTGTGAAAAAAAACAAAAAAACTTTAAAAATCAATATAAATTGAGATTTGGAAAAACGAATAAATTACATTCAAATTATAGCAGATACATTATCAAATATATTCTGTTAATTTGTTTCAGACAAAATAAAACACCTTTTTATTAAAATTAAAAAAGATACAATGACCTGACTGTAGTGTATACCAACTTAAAATAAATCTTATGGAGAAAGATAAAAATTACACAGCATTTAAAACATATATCACCTTATAAATTTCATACTCTATACACATTAGTATAGAGTCGAGAATTTTTTTCTTAAATATTCACACAATTTTTGTGCCTGCTATGATATCTGCATATGAAGTATAAATCAAAGGGCAACATATCAACTAACCAATCAGAGTCAAGCAGTCCACATGATAATACAAGGAGCAGCTAGATGTAACAGTCCAAGGCAAAGACATTAAGAAATCAACAGGTTTTAAGTATGAAAACTGCTGTCAAAAGAAGATGAAAAAATAGAACAACAAAAGAAGAAACAATTTTTGTAAAATACTTCAAAAATTTCTAGAATATAAAATTTTGGATTTATATTTTATCTGCTTTCTTCTTTTTCTTTGCAGACGAGTTGGATTATTTGGCAAACTTGGATGTTCATGCCCCTCCGTAAAAGAAAACAAAGTGTCAAAAAATATTTTTTCCATTAACACCATCATTATTTTAACTACCTTCACACTTTGACAATGTTTATTGTTTTAAAAAGCGATGATTAGAATTGTAATAAAGCTTAAATATATGATGAAAGTAAATTTATACATTTTTTTTTTTGTTCTTGAGAATTTACAACGAAAATATTAAACACTATTCAGGACATTGACGACCATGGCTCTCCACAATTTCCTCTCCATTGTAGCTCTTTGTACATTTTGTCTTTTTGTTATCTCTCCTAAATGCTGTTCTATCATCCATTTACTCAAACTTGAAGGGTAGCTTAGGCAATGTTTTCCTTTGTCCCTCTTGT
>OZ010594.1:8297823-8325566 GCA_963932145.1 Acanthosepion lycidas
ATTTTTTTTCCCATGGCTAAAGTTTGCGAACTGTTTACAACTTTGTTTCTGAATATGTTGTCACTTGTGAAATGTTCTTGGAATCAAAACAAATGAAAATCTCTTGGTGTTAAATATAATGAGGATGGATGATGAGAAAAAAAACCTCCCATCCAGATGATCATACCCAGTTGCCGAGACATTAGGTTTATAAGTCCCAAAAATTCATACGCAGATGTCTTCAAGGACACATGGCCCAGTGGATAAAGATATTGGTTAGATCCCATGACAAAACCCAAAGAGTTGTGAGTTCAATACCAAGCCACAGTGGTGAACAAAACTTGGAGAGATGAGTTAAAGGGAAATAACTGAGACATCCGGAAGAGGCACGGCACTTGGAACTAGAACACTCTACCCCAGTGGATGAAATAAAGGGTTCAGTTTGGTTCAAAATTCCAATCACCTGAAGAAGGCCGGAGCAAACAATATTGTGAATAAGGTAATGAAGATGAGGCTAAGAGTCTAAATAATGTAAGTAATCATAACACCTCATCTCAGGTTTTGTTTTGTAGAATGTGCTCTTGCATTGTCATGCCAGAGAATAACACCATTTCTATTTCCCAAAATGGGATACTTTTCATGTAATGCTTTGTTTACCCAGTCAAGTTGTTTAATAAACACTTGCAGCAATGGTCTTTCTATGTTGCAGGAGCTCATAAATGATAAAACCTTCCAAATTCCACCAGACACAAAACAAAGAATTCTGTGATTGGAGTTTTGGTTTTGATGTTGACACTAGTTTTTCATTTTGTGATAATAACTGTCTTTTTAGTTTTCTAATAACATGCAAAACACATTTTTCATCACTTTTAACAATGCAATGCAGAAATAAAAGGTAGTCAGTGCTGGTTAAAAGATTTGCTGCAGATGGCAAAATGTAATGTTTGGTTCTCAAGTTAAATTTCATGAGAAACCCAAATTTCCTCTTTGCAAGTTTTCCCAATTAAACTCTGAAATGTACATTCTTGGATAGAAGAGATGGTAAACTAATTCTAGATGCAATTTCCAATCATCCAACTATGGTTCTGCTTTGGTTCGTTGAATCACAATTGGGGACCTCTACGAAAACCACAATACCTAAGGTTTGAAATGAATTTTTAAAAATGAAAAATCTTTCTTGAAATTTTTATTTTAATTTTGAGCTAATAGATTAAATTTAATATATCCAATAATCAAAATATTTTGCATTATTTTAAAATTTAAATTGACTATAAAGTGTTTTTTCTGTTAAAATAGCTGATTAGCACCCTTTTTTTAGTCGTCTTTCATTGAAATGTAATTCTCTTTATTAAAAAATCTTCCAAAAATAAAATATACTTTTCTGAAATTTTATTTGAGGAATATTAGCTGATGTAAAGTATAATTAATCTGATTTCAAACAAATATTATTTCCTTTAAAATATCACAGAAATGCAATTTTTAAACTGACAGTAACTGTCTTGACAGCCTGATGACAGATCTAATTTTGTTCTATGGAGACCTTTACCTGTAAAACATAATTTAAAGAAAATGACATGAGTGCTTGAGTAATTTAGGAAAATATTCTCTGTAATCTAATCTTTTATTGAATTTTAGAAATGTTGCAAAATTTACTATAGTTATTGCTCATATTTTCTGATAATGTTGTGTATGGTCATCTGTACTTACAAAAATCTGCACATTTATACAAAAAAAAATTCAAAATTATGATTTTGATTAAGCTTTTGCATTTATGATTAGCAAATATAGCTTTCACTTAATAATATAATCTAAAAGGCTGAAATTAATACAGAATTTTAAAAGGTTTAAAATTTAATAAATTTTTCTAATTAAAATTTTCTCGAAAAAAAAATGATATAATTTTCATAAAAATTCATTATCCATCAAAAACAAACATATCTTATTTATAAAAGCAATTAAAAACTTTTCTAATTCAGTAATGTCATAGTTTTATTGCATTTTTTTATTTTACTATTCAGAGCAGATTTTCATTAAATGGTGTTTCTGTTTGACAAAAACAAATTGATGAATTAAATTCCCCAATGAGTCCTGTTTTAACTAATATAAAAATGAAGAGGTTGAAATTTTAATTTCTTGAAATTTCATAAAATTAAGCAAGTGAGGGTAACAGATGTAAAAAAAAAAATAAACATATTTTTAGCAAGATTTTCTAAAAAAAAAAAAAAAAATCAAATATAATTCCTGAAAATTTAATAAAAATCTAACAATTATTTGTTCTTTGCAAGAATTAAAAAAAATAATGTGTTTTTAACACCAAAAAAGATGCTAAAAATCCCTACACTAATCTTTGGCTTTCCAGATCTATGCTTTCTAGTCAACTTTAATCTTCAAATGTTTAAATGCAAATATTTAAATGCACTACCTACTGTCCTCTTGATTACTCTTCTTCTGTTCTCACTCCTTAGTAATGTTTCTTTTTTTCTATTACTTCCACACCCAGTAAGCTCTTGTGTCTTAGTGGCTTTACTGCCTTACTTAGTGTGGTCACAATTAAAAAATAAAAGAAAGAAAATGAGATATTAATTATGGCATCAGATCCATTGGTTACTGCAGCAGTTGTACCACATCACATTCTAACACAAGCAGTGAATAAATGTGCTATCTTTTATAAATATATTTTAATACACAAGACATAAAATGTACTTCATGCATAAGACACAGAGGAAATACAGGGGTAAAGTTTGATAGAGTAAAGGACTGCAGGATGAAAAGTCTAAAGGTCTATTGTCAGTGACAGATCAATGACACAGATATTCACCTCATGGAAAAAAACCCAGTATCTTTATTAGAGATCTTCTTATATGTTCCATGTCCCTTCAGGACATAGACAATCATGGCTCTCCACATCTTTCTGTCACTTGTAGCTCTTAATAAGTTTTGTTTTGGTGTTATTTTTCCCAAACTCTGTTCTACCAACCATTTACTCAAATCCAAGTATGTTACACACTGTTTTCCTCTTTCCCTCTATCTGTCCTGTGAGTATCAAATTTTCCAAGCCCTCCTTCCACATTATGAGCTCCAGAAATTTTAACAGCCTCTTTCCGATGCTAAGTATGTTTCCTTTTTGTTTCCATTTTCTCCAAAACCTCATTAACAAAGAATAAAAGAAATCAGTTGACATTAAAAAAAAATGGTTGAAAGAGCAAAATTTACATTTAAAGTTTAAGGAAGTTTTATCCGAAAATAATGCTTTTCACTTATGCCTACAGAAACTATAATTGATACAGAGATCACAGTAATAATGTTGGAGAGAACAAGTTTTCAGTTAGAAAAAAAAAAAAAAACTTTTCCAGATGGTTTTGGTGAAATTAGCCCATCAGATATGGGCACATGGCTGAGTGGTTAGAACATTCACTTACTGACCATAAAAACCCACCATGGTTGATTTGTGAGGAAGATGACTTCTTGATGTTATCAATCTGGGAGGAGATGATCACAGCACGTGGCAACTTTGAAAAGTGCCTGAAAACCATTCCACGGGTTGACTCAAGCCCTTGGAATGAAACTAAGTAGTTGTCAATGGTTGTGCTAGCAGAAAGTCACAAGTCATCGTGTCTGAGGGTTTGAGCATACTATTGATCACACGAGGTAGCGCACACTCTCAGAAACTGTAACTAAGGTCTGCTCAGCATCATTACAACATAAACCACAGGTGGTCTCTGTTAGCATTGAACAAATGCATAGGTGCTTGAGCAGGCATATGCAATAGGGATTGTCTAGCCACCCTAGTAGATGGGTATCCTCAGATACAAGTGGTCAGCAATTTATTTTAATCACATCAACACAATCACCAGGAAATTATTTATAGAAAAGGCACAAGAAAGCTACATTATGGTGATGGAAAGGTGGCAAACTAAGATGCCAGGTCAGACCCGATAACATTGCAGATTCTTCTTTGTATTCTATCAAGAATCTCTAAATACATAGCAGATGCACCAGGCCAGATGTAGCAGAAATATTTGATGCATAGATGAATGGTAGACTTATAAAGGTGACAAAAAAATTTTTAAATTAGTGAAAAAAATTGTCTAGCACAATACAGTAAACCAACTTTCATAGCATCAGACCTCAGCAATTGATTCAATATAATCTTTCCTTTTCATGTCAGTAAAATACGTTAGCCAGAGAAGGTCCAATAACCATTCTCCTGGAAGTTAGCATCAATGCTGTTGGAAGTTAAAAGAGATTCTCTATGGTGATTAAAAGAGAGCAGTTTTTTTGAAAACATTACAATTAACAAGCCATTTCTTGCCCCAGTTAACAACACTTTGTAGTTCATTTTTGAGATCAGCAGCCAATCTGACCTTATCGAACAGATCAAACTTAAAAAAAAGAAAAAAAAAAAAAAATTGGTATCACCCCCATGCAAAGCAGTAAAGCCACTAAAACACAAGGGGTTACAGGGTGTGGAAAAATTAGGAACAGAAACAATAATGAGCAGAAAGAGAAAACTGCAATCAGGAGAACAGCAGATAGTGATTGACATTGCATTTAAATTTTTGCAGATTAAAGTTGTCTGGAAAGCATGGAGCCAGAAGGGAGTTCCACAAGTGAAAAGTGCGAGATAAAAGTGTTATCATAGAATTTACGGCTACATGTAGTCAGCTCAAATGCAAATTGATGAGATCTTGATGCCAGTCTAGTCCCGCTCTGAAATTCAAAACATCTAGGTACCATAGCAAAGTGATCATATGAAGAATTACCATCAAAGTATTTATAGTAAAAGCACATAGAGGCAACCTTATGGCTGTGGGAAAGTGACTGAAACTGAGCTGCCAAATCAGGACCAATAATATTGCTGATTGTTCTTTGGATCTTATCAAGGAGCTCAAGATAAATGGTAGAGGCACCAGACCATATATGGCAGCAATATTCTAAGCCTGGATGAATGGTAGACTTATAGATATGCAAGATAGATTCAGGAGAGAAAAATTGTCTTACACAACACAGTGAAGCGGCTTTCATAGCCACTGACCTAGCTATGGATTCAATATAGTCTTTCCACTTCATGCCCGTTGAGAACATTAGCCTGAGAAGGTGGAACAAGTCACTTTTTTGGAGGTTAGCATCAGCCAAGCTTATAGAATTCAGCAATGGATCTCTCAGATGATTAATGTTTAGTTGTTTGGAGGCATTAAAATTAACAAGCCATCTTTTGCCCCAGTTAACAATTTGAGGTTGTTTTGGACATTGGCTGCCATTACCATTAAAGCAGGAATAAATAGTTGTATCATCAGCATTGATACCCATAGTAATAAAATAAGCCTATCCTATTTCCCCTCTTGCTTGTAACCATCCACTATAATAAAATAAATGTTTTCAGTACTAAAGCTGAATTAGTCAAATAAAGCTTCATAATCTTCTACTTAGAGTTGTTGCTATATTATATAGAAAAGAAAAAAATTACTAAGAGATACAAAGGACAGGAAATTGTGGAGAGCCATGATTGCCAGTGCCATGAAGAGTGAATCTGGGCATAACAGCAATTAAGAGGTGGTTGTACACCACTCAAAACCTCCCAATCAGAGGCCTTGCTGCTGGATGTAGTTTATCATCATACCCAGGACAATAGGAGAGATAACATGTGGTAATAAAACAAGCCCATCCCATTTCCCCTCTTGCTACTATAATAAAATAAACATTTTCAGTGCTTAAGCCAAATAAGTCAAATAAAGCTTCATGAGCTTTTACTTAGAAGTTTTGCTATATTACAATACCAAAAATGTAAAAAAAAAGTGCTTTCGTATAGAAACAATGAAAGAAATTTTAAACAAGGATTTAAAATCTTTTTACTGGTATTCTTTTTGTTTCATTCAAAAAGATTGAATTAAGTTAGTCTCTTTTTTGTTTTGTTTTTTATTTTGAAGAAAAATAAAATAAGATATGTGTTCTTGATTTTCCAGTTTACTGTAAGATAATTCACAAAATGGTGAGCTAAGCTGAATGATCCAAAAACAAACTTAATCATAGATAAACAATCGTATCAAAAGGTTCTTGAACTATGCATGGTATGAGAGTTGTACAGGTCAATGAAATGTGCACACAGCTGAAGTTCATTGAGCCATTCTGCTAATAAGTTTAGTATTATTTACTTATGTACAGTTATTACAAGAGGTCACATTGTATTTGAATGGCTCTCTGAGCTTTACAAATTCAAACATTCAAATTGTAACTCATGGTGACCAATCACCAGAAAAGCACCAGTAATATCGTAAATGGAGTCTGCCAGGAAATCTTAAGCCAGGGACTCTTTATTACCAAGTTTTTTCGGCAGAAAGAATTCTCTCAAATATGTTTTGTTAAATAATATGGTCAATTTCTGTCTATCATATTTTTTATTAAATCTTTAAAATTTCTTTGTTGTTTTATCAGTAAATTTGCCAAAATTCCTATTAACATTTACTTTATATTATTCCCCCCCCCCCAAGTACTTTCAAATAATACTCCACATATTTTCAAGGATTGTCACACAACTGTTTTTTTTTTTCATTCTGGTGTTCTCACATTTGAAGGAACCAATTTTGACTCACTCATGGTGATGTCATATATATATATATATGTGTGTGTATATATATATATATATATATATATATATATATAATACACACATATTTTCTGTTTATATGTTATTTTTATAGATATAATTTATTTAAGTAAATGTTCTGTTTTTTCATTTCACGAGCATTGAGGCCAGTAAATGTAATTAATACTGTTTAATTAAAAAACTGAGCATTTACTTAAATAAATTATATCTATAAAAATAATGAATAAACAGAAAATATATTAACTAATTGTCAGATTTAATCCATTTCATAATATATATATATATATATCAGTGATAACTCTAGGTCATCAGACTAATCACTAGGCTATAAAACATGTATATTAATTTTCCTCAATTTTTTCCTACAATTTGTCAAATCAGGGTTGTCAGGTAATTTTCTTCAAAATCAGGCAAAATTAATTATTCCACATAGACACACTGTTGTGTAATTCTAAGGAAAAATGCCTTACCTAATATTTGTACATATTTCTGAATCTCTCTTTCTCTCTCTTTGTTATCTTTACCAATTTTGTCTAAGTGGCATCAAACAGTTTGTCACATTCATTCATTCCCTATTTCTTGTCTGATGACATCAGAACTTACCCGCCCACCTCACACACGCACAAACACACATCATTAGAACTTCATTCTTCACTCTCAAAGATTTTTTTTTTAGCCTAGCATTGTATGTTTTGATTTTTTGTCTCTCATTTAACATTATAATGAACAGAAAAAGTGAATTCAAAATCAAGATTTAAAGCTATGAATTTGAAACAAAAAGATATTTCTAAAAAACAGAATTAAAATAAAGATTTTAAAGATTACTTTTCATAGTTCAGCCAAAAATCTCTTTGCTCTCATGCTATTAGAAGTATTTCCTTTGGAGCTTATCAGGCTGGAATTTTGAGGCCCTGTAATCACTTTCCCAAATTGCTAGCTACATTAAATTCTTTATGTAACATTCTTATGAACAGTTTTTTGGCAAAAATTATTTAAGTCAACATTTCAGAGCATGAAGTTAAAACAAAACTAGAAAAATCAATAAAACAATTCAAGATTATTTTGTTCTTGACAGTTTATGTCACAACTTTGGGTCCAACAGAAGTCAAGGACAAATGATGTGTTCTTAGAGGTTTTTACTGTTTTCAAACAGATACACTTGGCAGACAACTTAGGCTCAGCCCAAGTAAACCAACCCCAGGAGTCACAACTGATACACACACACATATACACACAACACGTTTCTATATTCTAAAGCTTCTTCTGCTTCTTCTATAGGCTGCATCCCTTCAAAACATCAGAAGTTATGGAGAGCCATGATCACCTACCTCATGTAGCTCTCAGTATTTTTTCTCATTTTTCTAAGGCTCCTGTGTCCTCGTTCTACCATCAGGATCATCAGGTAAGCCTTCCTTTATATCTCTTGCCTTCGTTAGACCTCATGAGGATTAAGTTTTCCAAGCCCTCTTTCTTCATTATGTGTTCAAGGAATTTCAGCTACCTTTTTTGATTTGGAGCAGAAGTATTCTTTCTGTTGTCATTTTCTTTAACACTTCCTTCTTGCTTACTCATTCTGTCCATGGAATTTTCAGTATCCTTCTGTGGAACCACATTTCTGCTGTATTTATTTTTTCCCTTATTCGTGGAGAGATTGTCCAACATTCATTGCCATACAAGAGGATGGATATCACATAGTAATCCGACACTCTTTCCTCATGAAATTTTTATTATTGTTGTAACCTAGTGAAGGTTACTGAATAGAATAATCACATGAAGGTTGGTAATGAATGATAATACTTAGGACAAGAACAACATATATCTCAATATCTTTGGCATCTCAATGAACATTTATAAATTTCTGACAATCTTCTGCTAAGTTTTGCAACATTAAATTGGGTTCATTTTCCAATTTATTTAAAATCCTTCTTTGGATTTCAGTATCTTTTTTTGACACCAACCCTTGTACAAATATCAGGCATTTAAAATTGTCAGGACTTAATTCTGCCAATTTGAACTTTTCACAATTTTCGTTCACAATGCTCGTGAATGTTGTGGAGCCGTCATCTTCATTTTTCACTAAATTCATACATTTCCATCTTTGATGGAACAAAGACGTTTTCGGCCTGAAAATTTCCCAAAGCAAAGTTACCGTTTGTTTAATTGTTGGGTCATTAGTCTTCTTTGGGAATATACGGTTTACGAACTTAATGTGTTTGTCAGCACCTAGTTTATTACAGTAAAGAATTAATTTTTCATTCCTTTAGTACGACGACAAAGAGCTAAGCTACATTTAAGAGCTTCATTTCTATCAAAAGAATCCTTATGAGAATATAGATCTGGGAGATGCAATACAATGTAGGAAACTTTGAATACAAATGATTCAACTAATGTTAACGACCTTAGGAACTATATCCTGATATTAAAATATAATGTATTGTTAGCTATAATAAATTCCATGGTAACCATTGTTGGACTGAAAAAGGGAAATTTTAAAGATCAATTGCAGCTATATTTGCTTAGTGTGAGTCTTTTCAAAGTTACTTTCCTTTCTTTATAACTAATCAAGATTACAACTAAAACAGAGATTTTTGGTATTTGTAGTACTTTACTCTTAACTATAAGAGGATATAATGGATGACTGTCAACAAAAGAGACAGTGCAAGGTATGAGCTTTGTACTGGGGACATCAAGATCAAACAGATACAGAAATTTAACTGAGTTGGGTCATAACAGACGATAGAAAACGTCACATAGAAATCTG
Organism: Acanthosepion lycidas; assembly: GCA_963932145.1. Classification (NCBI taxonomy): domain Eukaryota; kingdom Metazoa; phylum Mollusca; class Cephalopoda; order Sepiida; family Sepiidae; genus Acanthosepion; species Acanthosepion lycidas. The sequence continues at coordinate 8,307,168 of OZ010594.1, forward strand.
AAGGAAGAGCAAAAGATACCTTTTAGAATCTAAGTAATGTGTTAAGAAGTTAATATATTTAAAAAGAAAGAAAAGAATTAAGCTCTTATATGGCAATGAATGCTGAACAATTTATTCACAGATGAATTGAAAACTTGAAATGACAGAAATGTAGTTCTCATGCCAAATATGGAGAATACCATGGACCAAACATACAAGCGACAAGAAAGTTTTAAGGAAAATAGGAACTTTTTTCTTTCTTCTTTTATGTGCCATGTCTCTTCGGGAGAAAGGCAATCCACTCCCCCCCCCATCCCTTGTAGCTCTCATTAAGTTTTGTCCTTTGCTACTTCTCCCAAATCCTGTTCTGTCATCCACATCAGGCCCACTAGGTATGTCACATGTTGCTTTCCCTTTTCTCTCTTTCCCTCTATTTACCCTGTGAGTATCAGATTCTCCAAGCACTCCTTTCTTGTTATTGGGAACTACATGGAAGAAAAAACCATCAACTAAAGACAGGTGAAATTTCTAAGCCACATAATGAGTAAAGCGGGCTTGGAGAATTTAAAACTCACAGGGTATAATGACGGCAAGAGAATCAGGAGGAAAGAGTGTGTAACTTAATGAGTCTAGATTAACTGATGGCACAACCAAGATAAAGAAGTATGTTAAAGAGTCAAAGTTATTTAGAGCAATAAAAGACAGGAAGTTGTGGAGAGCCATGATTGTTCATGTCTTGAATGGACATGGTATATATTAAATAATAAGACGCATTTGGATGACAGAGACAAAATAAAGAGGGATGGTCAAGAGTCAAAAGTTAATTGGAACAGCAAAAGACAGGAAGTTGTGAAGAACCATGATCTCCTATATCCAGAACAGACATGCCACATAAAAGAAGTACTTTAATTCTAAAGTAATTAGAAATCCTTTCAGGATTTATTATAAGGAGGTATAACCATAACAGGCATTATATAGCTTCTCTGTGTCTTTTTGATAAACACTTTCATGATAATTGCTCTGTTGAATGTTCCTCTATGGTCCCTAGAATTTATGAATTTAAGTGCAGTACTAGATTGGCAGCAAGGTCTCATCATTTTACAATTGAAATAGCTAGATGCAACCGTAAGCTCTATGCTAACAATTTCTTCTGCTGCACTTCTCACTTGTGAGACTCTCTCCCGGCTTCTTGCTTCACAGTCAAGTGTGATCTTCAAAAATTTAAATGCAATGTCAATCGTTGCCTACTGTCTTCTTAATTCTTATTCTCTTTCCTTAATAGCAGTTTTTCTCATATTCACTAATACTCAATAACCTCTTGTGTCCTAGTAACTTTATTGCCTTGCTTGAAGTGAAATGATTAAAAAAAAAGATGATAGCGTATTAACTGAAGATACAGAAGGAAGTGTTTTTATTAGAAATGTAGTCAATGAAAGTAAGGAGAAAGGACGATTAACTGCATAGTAGTGAGCAAAAGAGTCAGCCCAAGATGTAATTTACACATTGGGGATGTCAAAATTAAGCAACGGCAAAAATTCAGTTATCTAGGCAGTATAATAACATATGAATAAAAGTGTAACAGAAAATTGAAGGCATATAAAAATGGTGAAAGATATTTTTAAGAAACAGGAAGATATTAAGGGATAGAAAAAAAAACCCAGAATCAAATAAAATTTGGTGAGATTGAGATGAGATGTCTATGATCCTATATGGCAGAGAGGGGGGTAACAAAAATAACACTGCCTTGGAAATCACAGCAACTTGAGGAACAAAAATGCCCAAGGGACCAACTTCATAACACACCTTGTCTTGCCAACAGCAGACTGCTGGTTTTCCACCTGCTTTTAATGGCATGAGGCATGTTACAAAGACCTGGATGTTGACCAGTTGCAGAGAGGCCCATATCTAGATATGCCAAACTGTCCTGCTGCTAACATAAAAAAACCCAGATGTAACTGTTGTTGATATACATGTCTGAAGACAATCCTAGCAAAAATAAATATATAGGAGTTTAATTATTGATGATTATATTTTTTATTTTTGATATATCAAAATTGCTATGGATCATATCACATCAAAAGTGAAACAAGATTTTCCAGTGAGTGAAGGAAATTAGAAATTGTGAATAAGTTAAAGAGAAATTCTAGAACAATCAGAAAAAAGTGAAAATATTGGCAAGAATAAAAAAATGGTTTAACAGTGACATAAGAAGCCATTTGAAATGTTTTTTTTTAAAAAACAATAAGCAAAAAATGTATATTTACCAGCAAGAAAATATTTGTGTCGTAAGTATAAACAAAAAAATGTTAATATTGTCTAAAGACATAAAAGCCATCAAATAACATCTTTAAGTAAAGATTACAATGAGAAACATCAAAACAGAGTGAAGAAGTACATGAAAATTTATAAGATAAAACACAACAGCAGTAAGATGGAATAAAACTGATAATAAAATAATAATGATAATGAAGAGTGAATTGAACCAAGAATAATAAGATGGAATAAAACTAGAAATAAAATAATGGTAGTAATGAAGAGTTTATCAATCAAGAGTGTTGGGATGGAAAAGCCGCAATAATCAAATGAATTTAAAATTGTGATAAAATGATTTCAATTTTCAAAACAAGAAGTAACAGAGTTCCATAAAAGCCAATCAAAAATATGACTGCTGATTTTTTCTATGAAAAAGTTGAATCAGATTTCAGAAAAGGGTTGACAAGAGTAAAAAAAAAAATGTAATCATGTCTTCCTTAATTTTCTGTAGAACTGTGAACAAGTGTGAAATTCACTCACTGTTATAGAAAATCTGTCGACAAGGATGAAATTCACTCACTGTTATAGAAAATCTGTCGACAAGGGTGAAATTCACTCACTGTTATAGAAAATCTGTGAACAAGGGTGAAATTCACTCACTGTTATAGAAAATCTGTCGACAAGGGTGAAATTCACTCACTGTTATAGAAAATCTGTGAACAAGGGTGAAATTCACTCACTGTTATAGAAAATCTGTCGACAAGGGGAAAAGAAAATCAGTAAATGATTAAATGACAATTCATCAGAGGAAAAACTGGAGATCAGAAAAAAATTGTTTTTCAGAATAGGACGAGAAAATAAGAAGTCTTAAAAAAAAAAAAAAAAAAAGACTTATTTTCCTGATTTCTTGCCGGGCGAAGATAAAAATGAATTTTAGAATGCTCTTTTATTTCTGTTTATCATTCCAGTTGGAATCTGACCAAATGTCCTCTACACCAATTCTATTTTACATGATCATTCGATTTTAATTTATTTTTCATAAAACAAATTTCAGCTGCCTTCATTTGCTATTTTAGATTTAATTTTACACAATGATAAAAAATGCAAAAAGTTAAATCATGCATAAAAACAACCTGAAAAATGTTACATGGAAATTATCATTATTATACACTCCTTTGCTTTGACTAATATCCTCATCTTGGTTGTTATAGTCACAATATTTTAGTATCTTTCAGACTTTTTCCGATGCCTGTTGTATTTATGAACCTTTGGGGAATTAGAATGAAAGAAATGTGTTTTCTTCTCCTCTCTCACAGATATGATGTCATTTATAAATTTTACAAATTAAATCTATGTCAATGTTTTTTCCATGTGTTAAATGAACTTCCTGTCTCAAGAAAATCACATGTATCTCACTTACATAATTACTTAACGATACTAAAATTTTAATGTGCAGAGGATTCTGAAAAATGTGGTCTAATTTTCAAGGTGGCATCTGCTTTAATTGCCAATTTTACCTACAGAGAAAGAATTTTCAAAATTTAATATAAACATATAATTCCTGTATTTTTCTTTGTGTGTGTTACAATAATACAACAAAAACAGCACATCATAAAGTAATTTATATTAACATAATACTATATAACTTCTATCAACCTGTTGGATCCCAAGACTCCTTTCTCTCCTTGTGCCAGGGTCCCAAAACTATATCTTAATTACTTTTGGTACAAGCGACATTATGTTTTAACATTGTTTAATACACGAGGCAAGGATATCATAGTTAGTATTTATTATCTATGACCAACTAGTGTGTCATTTGGTACCAGAGTCCATTTTACAACCCTGAGTCCCACACAACCTACCTGTGGGTCATTGGAAAATTCCCAATATACAAGTATTACACAATAACATTTTCTATATTCAAAAATATTTTCATTTTTTGGGGGGAAAAGTGTGGTTCTGGTGTAGCATGATCTCCTAAGCAATCAATCATAGCATCCCATTCCTAATAATCTTCATAAAAAGAAATTGAAAAACAAACCACTGAAGGGTCATTTAGCCTTTGCAGACATACCACCACAACGCATCTTGACTTCAGTTACTTTCTTACCAATGTAATGTAGCTTCCCTCTGTCTTTTCTACAAATATTTTCATGGCTACTGCTTTTTTCCCTGGCATGCCCACTACATGAATTTAAATGTGCTACGAGACTGGCATCTAGGTCCCAACCTTTTACTTTTAAAATAGTGTAATAATAATAAAACCTAGTGATAGTTGTCATTTGCAAGTGATTATATAAATTCTGTAAACAGAGAGTACTTGACCTTGAGCAGAGGCCACCAAAGGCAGCTTTTAAATGTGTGAACATTAAAAGTAAATATTCAGAATCAGTTGAATTATACTCCCAATGAGAAAATGGATTTCCCCCAAGTCTTTCTTAAAAAGAAAGAAGGATTGAACAATAAGAGAATGTTTCTACTTTCACACCCAATTTATAGATTGATTGATAAAAGCAGATTTCAAAGATAGATATTAACAGAGTAATTATATTCACCTATATTGAGAAATCTCATCTTTGAGATTTCTTTCTTTTTGGCCTGTGTTAAAATGTTGTTGAATATAGCATCCTGCAAGTATTCTGACTAAAATTACTTGTGAATGCCAGTGAAAGAAAGGTGAAGAATTCTTTATAGTTTTAATGATGCAACAATGGAGTATTCTAGAAATAATTACACAAGCTACAAAAAGAATTTTTCTACTTCATTTTTGAGGTGAAGAATTGTCAATATACTTTAATTATTTTGAACTATTATTCTCACCTTCGTTGTTATAGTCACAATGTTTCAGCTAAGTACCTTTTGTTCATTGTCAGATGTTCATTGTATTTTTTTCTGATATGGGATATATTTTGTTATTTTGTTTCTATGATGACAGTTAATGTTCCAATCCAGCTGAACCAGTGTATCGTTACTTGATCAAGGAATTGAACTTACAACCACCAGATGATAGTAACACAAGTTTAGCCAACATGTGCTAACCTGCTATAATAAGCAAATGCCAAAACCATCTGACTTGAAAATGAAGGCCCCAAAAATATACTACTACTGTCTTTTGGGATGGTGGCATAGTGGATATAGGAGTTCATTATTACATGTGTTACTGTCATTTTGTGGTTGTGAGTTCAATTCAGGGATTAATAGAAACATATAATAATGGTATCAGAGACAAAATAAAACAATAATCGACAAATCTATATATATATATAAAGTTGTAGCCTATGTCTGTTTGATATGGAACTCCTTCTAGGGTTTTGGAGATAGACCCCCATAAGCATATATATTCTGAAACTATGTTACCCAGGGTACTTGAATAAGTATATTTCATTTTGATCATTTCCCCTCACCTCCTACTGATTTTTTTCCCCTTTGATTTAAATTAAATTTAAATTTGAACAAGGGAATAAATATAGAAGGAGAAAGCCAGAAGATGGAGGTCACATTGGCAAGATCATTGAGTAAAATTGAAATGCATGATTTTTCTCCACAAATTATAACAATGCTTTAAAATCAATCATCATTTTCTTACAAAAAAAATGTGTGACACGCAGCAAGGCATGCGTATTTGGCCAGTGTCCTATATTAGAAAATAGAAAAAAACAATGGACCCCTGATGATGGCCAGAGGGTACTTGGCTGAAACATGATTATAACAACTAACATGAGAACAATAGTTTGAAATAATTAGAGTACTTACAAAAAAGAATTATAAAAAAAGAAACAATTGACATGTTATAATGACCAACTTCACTGATGTATTGGTCTTTTGTTGAGATTAAATAGATTCATTTTATCAATTACATTTTAGAGATGTGGTCATAATTTTGTGATAAGAATGCTGATCACAGAGACATTGGCCAGTCTTATTCAACAAAATAACATGATTTGAGACACTTTGCCAACTATAATGTGTTCTGTTTCCAAGGAAATGGCTGATGTCCTTAAAAATATTTGAAAATGAGATGTAAAGTAATAAAAATGTGTCCTATAATAATTGTTACATTTGCATACACATTTCATACTTTAAATGTCACAACTATTATGGGACAGAAGAAATACATTATATTATTTATACTGCCCATGTCCCATAATAATTGTTACATTTGCATATACGTTTTACATATTAAATGTAACAACTATTGTGGGACAGTGTTATATATATTACACTGTTCCATAATAATCACTATATTTGCATGTATTAAATGTCACAACTATTATTACAGGATGGAGGAAGTAGATCATATGATTACACTGCCTGAAAAGTGAGGGAAAGTTACTGCTGACTTGAGAAATTTGAAAGAAAAAAAAAAGGTTTTTACAGGTGAGAAATTGTGAATTCTAAAATCAGACAGGATTTTATTTTGACCAACATAGAAATTGATATTTACATTTTGACTACCATAAAAATTCATTTTCATGACATTTTGAATGCTATGAAAATTCATTTTAATTACATACTGACTGCCATGAAAATTCATTTTAATGATATTATGACTGCAATGAAAATCAATTTTAATGATATTCTACCTGCCATGAAAATTGATATTATATTAATGACATTCTGACAGTCATTAAAATTTATTTTAATTACATTTTAACTGCCATAAAAATGATTTTAATAACATTCTGGTATATTCCGTGCTAATAGGAATATATACTTGACAAACACGGTAGATAAAATAAGTAAAGGTTTATTATAAAAACCAGTACAATAAGAAATAAGGTAACAGTTATGCACATGACCATCGCAAGTCAATCCATGAGTGAGTGCTACTATTGGAAGCTTGGTAGTTCTCATGTAACTCATTGTACTCAACAGATCCCAGCTAGACTCTGTAATCTGTTGACTTACCAATACCTATAGTGTAGTCACTCATGGGGGTGACAGGTTATTCCATTACATCACATTCTAAGCATCATTGAAATTGATTTTAATGAATGCCATGATAATTATTTTCAAATGATTAAGAAGAAAATGCTTTAAAATTAATAAACATTTTTCTTCATTGTCTGCAATTTTCCAAGCAACTGACCATCAAATCTCATACTCATGTTTACTTCAACATACCAATTAGTCCAATTCACATGATTTGCACTCACAGTTGATAAAAAACACTAATCACTCAAACCATGGGTTGTGAAACAATCAAAACTTTAAATTTCTGCTTTTGTCATCCATTACTGTGACAGTTTGTAAAATGAAAACACAGCATTCTTTACTTAATGTGCAGTAAATCTCCGAAGTCAACTACTCAGAAATATAATCAGGCAGAAAGCTACTGACATTTCAAGCCAAAGTTATGACAAAGAAATTAATTGAATATTATGATTCTTATGCTGAAGAATTTTTATGTTTTTGTTTTTGAAAAATAAAATAATTGAAATTGAAAGACAAAATTAATTATTGATTCTAAAAGACGATGGCAAAATGAAAATAGAAATGTTTATTCCATGAGACTAAACGACAGAAAGAGAAATATGAAAACCTTGCTCAAACTATACAAACTATTAAATAGAAAGGAGACAATCAGCCCAATAATCATTAGCGCACTTGGAACTGAACTAAAGAGCTTCAAAAAAAAAAAAAAAAAAAAAAGACTGGAAGATTTATAAACCAAAAAACAACTGAGAAACTTAAATATATATATATATATATATATATATATATATATATATATATATATATACAAAATGATTATATATACAGTTGTGGACAGAATTATTCACCCCCACTGAATATTTGCATATTTTCTAAGGAAATGTGAATATTTGCAATTACTTACTGAATTCACTATAAATAGTTGATTCCATATTTAGTTTCGAATAATTCATGAAATTTTTAGAAGTTTCAATCTATTAAATTCATAGATAATAGATTTTTCTAAAAATCGGTGCAGTTCAAAATTATTCACCCCCCACCCAACTTATGGAAATTCTAAAATAATATTATTCTATGGCAATTGTAATGTTTTGTTTTTTTTATTTCTTAATTTAACATTTAATACAAACACCCTTTGAAAATGAAATAGTATTGACCTGATTCTATAAACATTCTAAAAAGTAATGAAGATGGTGGCAATATGCAAGGGGGTCATATACTGTGATAATGTATTAATTCTGCAACCATGGCAAAAAGATGGCTGAACTTGACAAGAACCTATGAATGATGATAGTGTTGATATGTACAAACAAAGAGATAGATATACAAAACTTTTCAAGTATTTAAATGATCCTAGATTGGCAATTCGTAGCATTATCAAGAAGTTCAACAAGATTCATTGTGTTAAGAATAAATTAAGGACTGATGGAAAATGGATAATTTCTAAGAGAATGGAAGGGAAAATTGTTAGAGATGTCTTGAAGAATCCTCACTTAATGACAAAGAACATTGTCAATGATGTAAAGACATTAGGGTTGAATGTATCAACAAAGACAGTGACTAGATGCTTTCATCGAGCAGGACTTTGAGCTTCTCACCCAAGGAAAACTCCCTTTCTTAAGGCTAAACAGCTAAAAATGCAGATCAGCTTATGTTAGAAGCCATCTAGAACATTGGAGTAAATATTTTATGGTCAGATGAAACCAAACTAGAATTATTTAGTCACATGAACTCTTGTTATGTATGAAGGAAAGTGAATGAATCTCACAAACCAAAAAATACCCTCCCTATAATTAAGAGTGGTGGTGGCAGCATTCTGCTCTGAGGATATTTTGCTGCTTCTGGACCAGGAGAACTAGTGAGACTGCAGGGTATCATGAATAAAGAGAAATATTTGGCTAGTTTTAAAAATAATATAAAACAAAGAAACAACAAAATTTATATATTTAAAGAAAAAAGTAAGAGAATGAAGTCTTTCAAATTTGGATGAATGAGAAGCTATTGCCAAGAAAGAATGGAGCAAAATACCTATCAGTGTGTGTAAGTAATTATCAAAATGATTAAATCAAGAATAAAGGTTTTACAATTGATTATTGAGGCAAAAGAGCCATTAATTTTGTCTTATGTTAAATGTTTTTTTGGTGTTTTTTGTATTATTGTTTGTCATTAAAATAAAAATTTTATTGTTGGCATCACTGCACATTTCTTCAAATACATTATTTCATCGTTTGTGAAAAAAATGTATATGAAGTTTCCATGAAAATTTGGGGCATTATTTTTTTTTGTAATTATGGAAATGGGGGTGAATAATTCTGTCCACAACTGTACATATATAATTTTAATAATTTCAAAAGTACATTATATTTTATTTTTATTGAGTAAATGTAAAAGTAATTTATTGCATCATAAGTTGAAATTCATTTTTAAAAGATCCTATCTTAAAACACAGAAAGCTTTATCTGGACTTATCAAAAATCTTTTGCCCCAAACCTTGTTCCAGCAGATCCATACTCCCAGATTGCACCTCCGCCATTAAACCTCAAGAGAAAACATCATGATCAATCATTTAAACCTGAGGAATCCCAAAAAGTGAAGTACCAAGGGAACTGGACAAATGCCACATGCAAGGCTCCATATTTTGTGACCTTGTGTCAAAAATACTATTTCCAGATATCTTTTGAGAGAAAGTTAAGCAAGTAGAATAATAATTGTTTTTGTTCGTTATTGGATCAGATCTCTTTGTGGGGCATTGAACTTTTAAGAGTAATGCTGTGTTAGCAAAAGACAAGAAAAAAATTACTCAATTTATAAAATGCATTTGATTTCTTTGCCATAGTGTTTTTATATATTTACAAGACCACACAAATTCGTTGGTTCCGTTTAAAAACAATTCATGATACAAAATGATGAGGTACCAATATTATCATTTAAACATATTTAATTATGTATTTGCGATCGAATGTTATTGAAATAAATATTATTATGTTATACAATATTACTTAGATCAAACACAATTATAAATGAATAATAATTATATTTTTGTTTCCTCCACACATTTACTTCAAAATATGAAATGGCAGCAAACCAGCATGCATCTATTTATTTACCATCAAGTCATGTGACAATTTTCCAGCCATACAGAGTATGTTTTACAATAACACACCCACATAGTGCTTATGAAACATCTAAGATATTGTAGTGCCATGAATTGTATCTGTAGATGTTATGTATATTTAAATTTATTTAATAATGCTATAATATATTAGGAATATTTATTATTTTTCACACACATAATAATTAGAATGCAAGTGTTTGTTTATATATGCGAGTTGATATAAGAATATGTATTGAAAACAAATACTGAATTTACTATTTTAATAGGACTGCTGTAAAAACAAACAACCTTAGCTCAAGAATCTTTTGTCTAATTTTAATGAAATTTGGCACTGCACTCAGCAATGGTTCAAGGTATAATATACTTTTAAACTGGTTGAAGTATTATGCATCATTTAAGTTCTTTCTCGGGAATACACAAACATACAAGATGAGTATTAGATTAGTATTATACAGATATATTATTCAGATTCACAAAAAACAAAAATTGAAAAAATATCCTACAAACTGGTTGATCCTGGAGGTATTAGGTTGGTGCAAAAATAATGTCGTTTTCTCACATAGTAACATATGTGAGAGAACGACATTATTTTTGCACCAACCTAATAAAAATCTGTTAGTTTACTCAGTTATCCAACAGTACATTATTCAAAAGTATTTCCATATTATGGTATAATGAAAATATTAATGAAAATTAATTTTATGTTTTCCTGTTAAAAAATCTTGCTAAATTATTTCATAATTTATGTTTCAATCATATTTGTTTTTAACACATTTCAACCTTCAATATATTCCTTGGTATTCCTCAGTTTCTGTTGTAATTTGTTCTTTCAGCAAATGATTATTGGAAAAACCTTGAAATATTATGAAATTTTTTTTTTCTTTTATTAATGCCATCAATTACAGGCTAGTTGAAGAGGAGCAAAATCACACCTTAAGTCTCATCAGAATTAACACGTTTCTCTCATTTCAATACTGTTGCTGTCATTTGTTTCTTTTTTTTTTTTTTTACTTTACTTATCTTTCTTCTTTCTTTTAGACCTCATTTCCTCAAAGAAACGAACCCAGAGTTTTGTTCCTTGTGCTTGTTACTGATTCCCGAATCCCTCAAGCACTTCGTTTGGGAGAGTACAAGTGGGACTTGGCTAATAATTCCACCAATTTCCTTTTAAATTTTTGTCATCTTTTCCTTCATGAATTGCTGAGGCTATAAAGAGAGAGGGGGGGGAGGTGGGAAGGAGGAGGAGGAGGGAAGGGGGAGAAAGAGGGGGAAGGGGAGGAGAGAAGAGGGATGAAGAGGAGGGAAGGAGGAGGGAAGGAGGAGGACGAGGGAAGAGGGGGAGGGAAGGAGAAGGACGAGGGAAGAGGGAGGACGAGGAGGGAAGAGGGAAGGACGAGGAGGGAAGGGGGAAGGAGGAGGGAAGAGGGAGGAAGAGGAGGAGAAGAGGAGGGAGGGAAGAGGGAAGGAGGAGGAGAAGAGAAAGGGCAGGAGGTGGAGAATATTGACAAAACCCAGAAAAGTCAACAAAGAAACGGATAAATAAATAACCCAAATAATCAATGAATGTAACAAACTGGTTCCAAAAGGATACAAAAGCAAACATGATAGGGTTGGATCAGCAAAGACTGGAAACTCGGCAAAAGGTTTAGGTTCGAACATGCAGATTACCAGCATAAACCAGAGACTGTTGAGGAAGACATAAATTTCAAAATATTTTGTGATTCCAACACTCAAACCAACCAGCCGAGAAGACTGGAAACACTAACTGGTGAATTATGAAAAAAAAAAAAAGCATGCTAAACAGTGGACACAACTGTGGATCACAGAGTGAAGTGTGAAATTAATGAAGTACCACAACCTTGCTCAAGAGCTGAGAAAGATATCGAAAATGAAGGTTAGAATGCTGCCCATAATAGTAGATGTAATTGGGACAGTTTGAAAAAAAAGGTGGAATTGTGATTGGATGTTTCAGAAATAGGATGAATCGTTAAAGGCAGTACAGACTATGGTGTTACTGATGTTGGCAAGGATGCTTAGACAGGTCCTGGTGATTTGAGGGAAAGTTTTGTCATTCAATGAATGAGCCTGGTCAGTACCTAGATGGGTGAATACCTCTTGTGAATACCAGGTGCTGTAGGCTTAGATGTGCGGGTGGTGTAATGGCTTGGAATTGTTAATCGGTGAGCCGAATTCCAATTCCTGCTGGTCCTCATGTACACACAAATAGCCTTTTTGGGAAAGGCATGAATCCACCTCTTCTCTTCAGAATCATTTATAATAAATATATATTATATTTTTAACTAACACTAATTTTCTTTATTACTCTTTTTATTTGATAATTTAAGACATTACTGGTGAAAATTTGATTATGCACTTTCATCATTATTATTATTACTACTACTACTACTACTACTACAATGACCACCAGACATCTGGTGTGAAAACATAACTCGAAATATTTGTTGTTGTTGTTGTTGTTGTAGTAGTAAATATATATTTATTATAAATGATTCATTTTTTTTTACGGCTTTCAACCCTTTGTAGGTTATTTAAAGCCAGTAAATATTTTTAAATTGCAAGAATTTTTGGCGGGTGGAGGGGTAAATAATATTAATAATAATAATGATGATTTCAGTGATGCATGTATCACCAATTAACCAATAGCTGGCGGAGGTGGGGGAGAAGAGGTGGATTAATACCTTTCCCAAAAAGGGTATTTGTGTGTACATGAGGACCAGCAGGAATTGAAACTCGGCTCACCGATTAACAATTCCAAGCCATTATCCATTACACCACCCGCACATCTAAGCTTACAGCACCTGGTATTCACAAGAGGTCACCCATCTAGGTACTGCCCGGGCTCGACGTTGCTTAACTTTATAGGGAGAAACAGTATTTCATCGTAATGTGGCTGTAAGCCTTATAAACAAAACATATACATTTGAAATTATTTTGCCTTAGTGACTACAAAAAAATAACTAAAGGTAATGAACAACACCTTGTCATTTCCTCTAACAGGTAAGGGGTGTAGGGGTGGGTGTGTGTGTGTGTAAATGTTTTGGTGGTCATCAAAGACGTTGATTCATTCACATGTCTCACAAAGTCTATCAAATTGAGTTTGAATCAAACAAAGCGGAGTTTTAGAAGTTGCCTATTCTTTGTTCATAATTGATCTGTGAGACCCTTGCAGGTGATATACACACTAATCAGGAAATAGCCTTGAAAGGATGAAAAAAAAAATGGAGTCTCATTTTTAAATTACCTATAAAAAAAAAATTAAAATACTCTCCGCTGATGTCCAATTTTCAATTAAATAAAAACTTTGACAATCAGCTGTTGAGAGCTTAAAACTTGTTAGATGGAGGGATTCAATAAAAACAGGCTCCATGTCTTGAACTTTTCCTAAATAATAATGTGATTAAAAAAAAAAAAAAAAAAAAAAAAAATTTCTTCACTGCCGGATTCTGAACGTGTGTATCACAAGTTGTATTCTTATTTCACTGTGACTCAAAAAGTTAAAAAAAAGAAAACTAAAAAAGAAAACAAAAAACGATTCACCGGTTTCTGTTTTTTGTTTATTTTTTTCAGGACCCTTTTAAATCAGTAATAATCGCAAACTAAAAAATATGAATTCTTTAAAGATCTTTTTATTTGGCCTTTTCAGTACGAATGCAATGAATGTTTGTCATGTTTCAAATAATAATCGTTAACTTAAAATAAACAATATAATCACTATGATAGTACTTGTGAGGACAATAGGCCACATGTAAAACTCCTCATCCCATGAATTCTGACAGAATCGTGCCAAGCAAGGCTAGAGAGACCAGTCTACTATGCGATTTTAACCCTTAGATAGAGTAAGAAAAAACGCATTCCTGTCTTTCCCAGATGTATTTCTGTGAAAGTTAACACAATAATAGCCCGAAATTTGAACTCGGCTCGCCGATTTTACGTGTTGATATCACTTACTAACTGTCCGCGCGTTGCTTGCTACAAACACGAAATAAGCCCAAAGAAATGTACCTAGAAGTCCACTAATAAAACAAGAAAGATCAGGCTGGCACAAATCCACAGATATGGGATAAATTAAAAATAAAATTCTTTCTGGTCTACGCGCGAGAGGAGCTTGCTATATCAAACGCAAACCGATGCGCTACAGTAGGTGCCCTAGCCTTAGAATTCACTAAGACACTATTTCGATTCTTTCAACAAAAATCAGGTATGATTTTCGAATGAGAGATTTTTTAAGACATTGGTGGGGGAAGTCTTTCTTTTCAGTTTGTCTGGTTCCTTAGGATCCGCCCCCTAAGCAGAACCTCCCCACTTTGCATTTCCGGAAAAGTAGCAGTGTGGGCACGCCCCACTTAGGCCTGAGGTTGTAAATGTGTCTATGGAATTGAACAATTACAATTTGTTGCACCTACCAAATGCTTAGGTTCCCTTCCCATCTACACACAGACTTTTGTCGCGTTTTTTTTCTTTTTTTTTTTTTTTTGTGTTTACGTGGGAGGTGGGTGCGGTAAATAAAATTGTAATTGACCCTACAGTACACCTAGGCAATAATAATACCTACCTATACTGATCAGATTTTTTCAATTATTCAAGTACTTACTTTTAGTTTTAGTTTTACCCTACATTTGTTTGGTTCACCAAATGTGGAATGTAAATTTCATTTTAAATTTCGATCTTTCTTTATTAAATCGAAGTGCATTTGTTCATTACTATTCTTTTTAATTAGTGTGTGTGTGTGTTAGTCACTACTGCTTGTTTCCGTGTAAAATCTGTGATAATCGAACACTTGTTTATGGGGATGATACAAAGTCGTTAGTCGTACTACTACTTTATAGCCAATTCGTTATCTTTTCAATTTCATTGAAAAGGAAGAAAAGGGCGTATCTTTTTTTTTTTTTTTTTTTTTTATCAAATTACCTTTTTTTTGCGCACTTGAAAGACAGACGAGAATAGACAAACTAAAAACAGATGAAAAGGGAAATTTTACTGAAAATAAATATCCGATGAAGTTTCTTTTTAAATAAACCTTCAGAATGACTTCCAGAAGAATTCCTGACGCCAAATAGTAACTTTCTTTGATTATTGTGACAATAAAAAATTATTTTGTTTTCGTTTTAGAAATTTATTAAATACTTTATGGATGCCATTAACAAGAAAATGTTATTGAAATTAAATGTCAACACTGGAATTTGGAGTGAATATTAAAAAAAAAAAAAACTTCAATAAAAATAGCTTCTTTTATTGTTCCAGTTTTTAATACTAAAAAATTGTTAAGAATAAATTATTTATTTTTACTCAAACTAAAAGAGATTTCCCAACGCCCCTGTAAAACCACACCAAGACAACTTGGTGAAGATCGGAGAATGGACACAATTAGAAAAACGAATTATTAAAACTAAAAAAAAAAAAAGGTACAAAGATAAACAAGTAAAAAAAATTTATTGCATAAAAAAGTAAAAAAAATTTTTTTATTAACTTTTAAGTTTTCTATAGCAATTTTTTTGTGTGTGTGTTAAAAAAGTCTTTTACTGATTGTAAATTTTCCCTCTGATTATAACGAGAAAGCTAGAGAAAGCATTTGTGGAAATATAAATATCCACCAACAATATGACAAAAGAAAAAAAGAAATCCATTGAGTTTGTGAAAGTAAAAAAACCATTCCAATTGCCTCTGATTATTACAAGTGACAGTGGCTGTTGTCCTTTTTGTAATAGTTATTCTTTTCTTCCTTCCTTCCTTACTGGCGGTATCGGCACATGACACTGTTTATGGTTTTCAGACGAAAAACAATCGTGCTTGACTCCCCACTAACCTTTAAAAAAAAAAAAAATATTTGACTTTTTTTTTTTTTTTTTTTTTTTTTTTTTTCATGCTTAGTGTCCACTTTTTGTAAGGCTTTAGTTTTGGGGGCTTTTATTTCCAACCCTGGAGGGAACGAAAAACATCAAATCGACATGTGCCAGGGAAAATGTTCGAGAGAGAACGGAAAGAAACATCGCGTAAAAATTCTTCAAAATCATCCACAGGTGAGAGAAAAAAAGAAAAGAAAACATGATCTTGATATTTTTTAAGTAGAAATATCTTTCTTTCAGATTCTGTTATGAAGAGAAAACAATAAGTAAAAAAAAAAAAAAAGAAGAATTACCTGATAAATAACACGCACTAACAAACAGTAAGACACACTAATTAAATTAATTATCGGTTACAATACATACAAATAATTTTCACATTTTTCTCATGCTGTCCTCTCCATTGGAATTAAATTTTGACGGTACTCAACTAGAAGGAAATATGTCTTTTTCATTTAGGAAATACTGCATGTCAGTCATCATCATGTTTTATTTACTGGGCGTACTCACAGTGTAAGTAAAGTTAAGTGTTTAAAATAAATATTTAAAATCGATCACTTAGTTTTTAAAAAGCCTGAAGCGAATAACGCAAGTTTTACTTAATTTGATTTTAATTTTTTATACGAGTCTGATGAGAAGTAATATTTTAAATAATTTAAAAGCCTATTTTTTACTTAATAAGTGCGAGACAGGTAACAAGATTCTGGTATGTTTTTACTTTTTATTACCTTTTTTTCCTGCTTTAAATATAAAAGTGAAGCCAGTACTCTTGAAGAAGAAGAAGAAGAGAAAGTCAAAAAAAACAAAACTTAGATTCTAAGTCGAATGAGAGAAACAAAAAGTGTTTTTTAAATAAAAGTTTGAAATTACTTTCAAAATGAACTACACATGTTTTTGCAAAGTTTTCTTTTTTATTGTTATTTTATTTACAACATCAAATTTTACACGGGTTCAATTTTCGATTAAACTTTTACTTTTCTTTGAGGCTCAAAAATTTTCAGTTTGAAAATATTTTTTCCCGAAAAATAGACATTAGTTAGCATTAGCAAATGGTTAAAAAGCTCTCGAAAGATTGGACTGCATCAGTTTCTTGTGTAAGGAGGGCCTACCTGTATTTTTCTTTCTTTTTTTGCAGTGTCTTGAGTCAAAATCCAAGTTTTTACCTGTGCCCGAACACCGACCAGTAGTATTGCTGAATATTAGCTATGAAACAGCTGTCTCTCTAAACCTAGTCTGACTTAAGGTCACATAAGATATCGAGTAAGCATGGAAACACTACGACGACAGTGGTGCTGGTTAAGGTTTCCGAACCATTATCTCGATTACGACCAGGCACCCAATTTTTTTTTTTTTTTTTTCATTTATCAACGGCTAGAATGAAGATTAGAAGACAAAAAAAAAACAGGAAATTTTCAAAATTTTACAAAGACAAGAAAATGATTTAAAAAATAAAACTACATTACCTTTTGTCCATTGAAGCAACCCATCCTGACACCATAGTTTTTATCAAACGACGCTGTGAATGTAAAGGGTTGTGTGGCTGTATGTTTTTAGTCGTTGCAACAATTGGGGCAGGTGCCGGTGCTACAGCCGAAGACGAAGAAGAATATACGCTTGGTTTACTAACATTTCCATGCATGTCATTCCTTGGTAAAAGCGACACACATCCAATGTAAGAAAAACTACAAGGATAGGTAACAGTCTTCTTCAACTTTGTTTTTCTTTCAAAATAATCCTAGTGTTCCATGTTTTCTTTGGTAAAATTATTCACCAACCTTTTTTATTTTAATGCCAGATTTTCTTCCCTGATCCATATTTTTTCTATTAATTTAAAAAAAAAACAGAAAAGAAGTTTAATTAAGAGCAGTTTTTGTTCCTTTCCTAATGTGTTTAATAAAAAAAGGATTATTTTTTATTATTCTTTTCTTTTTCCTTTTTTGTCTCCTATTTAATTTGTGCGTTTTTGTTTTTTTTTTAACTTTTCTCTCTAATTCGATATTATTATTCAACTAATTTTGAGCCTCATCTTCCTCCTCTCTGAAAAAAAAAAAAAAAACACTGCACCTTTCTTTAAAACTTTCTCTTTCTTTTTAAAACTAAAAAGTCAGAAGTAAAATTAAAAAAAAAACACGCAAAGTTACTAAAAGAGAAAGTATCGAAAAATCATTTTTTTTAACGCCTGTTCCAAATGTTCCCGTCTCGAAAAAAAAAACCCAAAAACCCTAGATTATTTACGGCGATAGAAAGTACCTCCAA
>OZ010594.1:8325766-8335766 GCA_963932145.1 Acanthosepion lycidas
TTTTGAGATTGACTTCTCTCTCTATCTCTCTCTTTTCTGTTTCCCTCTTCAACACCCATTCCCTCTCTCTCTCTCGTTTCTCACCCTCTCTATCTATCTCTGTTTTTAAGATATATCGATGATGGTTCTACCAGTTTCTCCAGGCTCTGGTTTTACTGGCAAAAGAAGTGATGCGTTCTCTCTACATCGCTTTCACTTTCTTTCTCTGATTAAAGGTGTTTTATTTCTTTTCTTTTTTTTTTTTTTTTTTTTTTTTCAAAACTTGCACTTTAAATTTTTTTCTTTAAGCCCTTCTACTCAAGAAAAGGGGTTGGTTATAGTTACAAAGTAAAGAATTATCCTATCACGTCGTTCGCAGATGGTACGAATGAATGAATGAAGAATTGAGAGACGATATCATCGTCGTCGTCTTTGTTTTTTTACTTTTTTTTTTTTTTGCCAATTTTTTTTATTTATTTATTTGCTTTCCTTCTCCCGTTGATTTTTTTTTAAGTTAACAAGGGAAATGATTTTGTTTTATCCTTCAAATTTGAGATAGATCCCCGTTCATTTCCTTAGCCAAGAGTGGTGGGGGGGATCTACTTTTCTTTCACTTTTTTCTAATTTCTTATCGCAACAACAGCAACACATCGTGTACACACACACGCTCACAACATCGCCTGAGTTTATCGTTTTGTTAAGCTGCTAATCGATATAACTTTTTCACACACAAGCACAGAAATCAGAAATGGGTGGAGATTTTTTTTTTTTTTTTTTTTTGATGGGGGTAAGAGACACATTGTCTAATACCCGAAAGGAAGGACCAGTATTTTGCAATCCACGTTGGCAGAGGCCAGGTGGGAAGCGTACCTCTTTTTTAGTCTTTCAGTCTTTCTTTAAGGTTCACTTTTTAAATTGTTTAAGTACTATCGGAGACGTTGGAGTTTTTTAGTTTAAACAGAGAAATATCTGATTTATTGTAAACAGCTGTTAAACTTATGATAGAATTATAAAGTTATGAATATTGACTTTAAGTGCTATCTGTTGTACGTAGAGAATGTCTGGACCCCTTATTCGGTCCTCTCTTCAGTCCTCCAAGAATTATCACTTCGTTGTGATTTGTATATATTTTGTAACGTACACTTGAGAAATTGAAAAATGATGAATGAAGTTAGAATGAATGAATGAATGAAGCTTAGAATTGTCGGTTGGATGATTGGTACTAGCCAAAGTTCATGTTGATATTTCGAGCAACGCTTCTAACTTTACAAGTCCCCGTCGTTCTAAAATTTCATTTTAAAAATAAGAGGCTGCTTGAGAAATTATTAACTGCCATTTTAAGTTTATTCTTCGACTTTTGTGATAATGCAGATGTGAAAAAAAAAAAAATCTTATACTGTAAATGTGCTTTCTGATTAATCATATTGCTTTTTTTTTTTTCTTTTTTTTTTCTTTTTTTTTCTTTACTGTTAATTGATACGGATGAATTAAATAAAAATTTGTGGTAATTAGCAACTACATTAATGGTTTTAACGCTTCCCACCAAGAGAAATCTTGAAAGCAAAAAGACAAGAGATAAAGGTTTTAAAAAGGTGCTGAAAGGTTATAACAGGGATGATATCTCAGTTTTTAATTTCTAGTTTGCCTGGAAGAACCAGCACAAGAGGTTTCAAACCTGGAGTCATCTGGCTGGCAATTATTACTGTGTATGAGACTCACTGAATGCTCCACTGAATGCTTGTGCCAAGATTAGTAAATAACAACAAACAAATAAAAATGAGCTGGATATGGCCACAGAGTCAATGCGCAACTGATTTCCTGGCCAGTTCACTCTACATATCTGGGGTTTAAATCTGGAGAAGTATTCAATCATTGGTAGCATGTCTTTGGTAAGTAGATCTGGTGGAGCCCATCTCCCTTCAGGTCAAAGAAAAGCCAATGTCTTCCAACTTGAAGGCTTGCCTTGGTCATGGAGACATAGCCACTGATTCCATCAGGAATCCTGTTGTGGCTGTTGATTTCAATGCACTAGCTACATTTATAGCTATGGAGTCCAGTCTTCCCCACTGTGCTAGAGATGGTCGTTAAGCTTACAAGTAGGTTCATCCAAAAATATATATCTATCTAAATAATACTATAAGTCTGTTATTGCATGTGTCTTTGCACGGTGTGTCCATTTGTCTGGTACGTAATCATTTAAGTTAATCTGATAATTATATTTCAGCTTTATTTAAAGAAATAATATTTTAAATATTCAAAAAAATATTTTTAAGTTACTTTGATTTAAAAAATATTTTAAGTGAATAAGATTTAAAAATATGAGTTGTTTATACAGTAAGTATTTTTATTTTAACTTTTGTCAAAATGACAATTTTTTTAATTAAAATATTTTTAAGTTACAGACAGACACAAAGAAATTCCACTTTGCTATTTCGTCTAGTTGTTTGGAGAGTAATTATTTATATTTCAGCTTTTTTTAAAATAAACAATATTTTAAATATTTAAAAAATATTTTTGGCATATTTAAAAATATTTCCAAGTGAATTTGATTTTAAAATATTTCTTGGCATATTAAAAAAATATTTTAAAATTAATCTGATTTAAAGTTCAAGTTTATTCCAGAAGTTCTATTCCTATTAAATGCTGTAAAGAATCAGTAAAATGTTAAAGATGAACTTGTAAACCAGGTCAATGATGATGTAACGAATTGAAATATTTAACTGAATTATAATAAAATTAACTTTCATTTCAATGGAATGTGGAAATCAACTTCAATGTTTTATAACCTGAATTGACAGTAACCCAATGGATTATGGGTCATCTAGTATAAAATAACATTTCGACGATAACATTCATTAACTTCATGTATGCAATATTTTCCAATACAAAAATGGTTTATGATTCTAACAAATAGACCAACAAAATGTGGTTTTGTTCAAGTTCAAGTTACTGAAACAAGTCAATTTTCCTGATAAAAAATGCTATCAGAATGAGCAAGAGAAATACAAATAGATCTATACCTATGTTTCATAGATTGCAAACATGTTCAATAAAGTGTGACCTGAAGAACATAAAATATTAAAAAAGTTTTATTTACATGGAAAATATATTAAAATAATTGGTAACTTGTATTGGTTGAGTTTATATAAAGGCATTGAGTTGTGTCCCTTATTTTGTTGTAACTATTGGTTTCCTTTTTGCGAGAGTTTGTAAAGATAATAAGAATTGTTTAAACGAGTCACATGTGGTATGGTTATTAATCTTGCGTTAGTTCCACAAGAGATTTTGCTACCTACAAAATTGTTAAATTACATGTAATTCTTTTGCTCCCTCACCTGACTCAATGAAGCTGTGTAGCACAGTTGTAGGTCAGTTGTCATAGGAGACAAACATCGCTTTGACTTCTTTAGGGTGTCCTGTCACCTCACCTGACTAACAAAAGTAAGTTTTTATTATATATATAATTGTGTATTTGGGTATCAATCCCTCTTTTATGCATGTTTCACTAAAAATATATTAGTCTTTCAGTCCTGTAATCATGTAGTGCTAGAAAGGTGTTTCTTGTCAGTCCATTTTGCACATTTACAAATCTACCATTCACCCATGAACTGAATACTGTTGCCATATCTGGTCTGGTGCTCTTGTTATTCATCTTGAGGTTCTTGATAAAATCCAAAGAATTATCTGCAATGTAATCAACCCTGACTTGGCATCTCGACCTCAGTCGCTTTCTCACAGATGTGATGTGGCTTCACTGTCTTTTCTACAAATATTTTCATGGCAACTGCTCTGAGGAGCTTTTTTTCCTGGTGTCCAGACTATGTGAGTTTAAGAGTGCTACTAGATTGGCATCTAGGTCCCACCCTTTTACTGTCGAATTAGTTAAATGAAACCACCACCACTGACTCCAACAGTTTCTTTTTACGCACCTCCCGACAGTGGAATTCCTTTCTGCTTAATTGCTTCCCTGTTAACTACAAGCTTCAAAATTTTAATTGCAACACAAATCACCATCTTCTGTTATCTTGAACCCCATTCATCTTTTATCCTTTCCTCAATCTCCCCCCCCCGCCCTTATAACCAGTTTTTTCTCTCACTTTCACTCTCTGTAACTCCCTGCATACTAGTGGCACACCCACCTTGCTTAAGGTGAAATGATTAAAAAATACACGAGTTTAGCTAATATACAGGGTGGTCCAAAAATCTTGTCACTCCTACTTCTCTTCCAAACTGTAGGAGCTTGTGTTAGCCATCTGAAATACAAAATTATATTATATAGGAGTGACCACCCTGTATTTTCTATTCATAGAAATATATTGTGGTTATTTTTTATGAATAAAACCTTTCTCTATTATTGTATTGGTGTGTTTCACCTACAATTTACAACATGTTTATGGAACAGATTTATTATAATTTTCATGTCAATGAATAATTATATCTTCAGTTCAAGCTTCGATTTAATGTAAACTGTAACCAAGATTACATGTTATCTTATTTTTTCAGCTGTACAACAATATTTGACATTATTGTAATATTATAAGCACTTTTGTATTGGGAATTATTCAGTATCTGTCTATACTTCTGAGATGAGGTATTATGTACGCTATTTTCATTACTCAGACTATTGTCCTTATCTTTGTCGCTATATTTATTACAACGTTTCGGCCGTTGTATACTCCAGCCTTCTTCAGGTCTCAAATGTCAAACTGAACCCTTTATTTCGCTCACTGGGGTAGACTGGTTCTAGTTCTATGTGCCATGTTTAATGGATGTCAGTTATCAGTTATCTCCTGTTAATTCCCCTCTCCAAGTTCTCCACTGCCTTAACTGGGTATTGAACTCACACTCTTTGGGTCCTGTCACTGGATCTAACTAACGCTTTTATCCACATGTGAAATAAAGGGTAGGGTTCAACATTTCAACCACATGAAGAAGGCCGGAGCATACAACAGCTGAAACGTTGTAATAAATATGGCGACAAAGATGAGGACAATAAATGTAATGTAAATAGTGGGAATTATTCATTTTTTTTCAGGAATCCGAGGTGACTAACACAGCATTAACGAAGCTGTTATGAAACCATCAAAGTTATTATAAAACATTGGAGAGGAGCAAATAAACTAATATCGAAAGAGAAGTGAGACAAGATTTTTTTTTTCCCCACCGGATTTATTTAACCTGTACAGTGAGGATGATTTTAAGAGGACAAGAAAACCTATGAGCATTTATCATCAGCTGACGTAACTATGACAACGTAAGATATGCAAATGTTGATGGCAAATTCAGAAAGAAAAATATGAAAGAACTCTTAGACAAGGTAAAGGAAACTGAAAATACTAACTATTAATGACAATGAAACAGAATATATGACGGTCAGCAAAAGAATCAGCCTCAGGTAAAATTACGTATCGGAGAAGCAAAAATCAAATAGGTGTGGAAAATTAAGTTTAACACTCACATGGACTATTGAAGGTAAGAGACACTCAGGAAAAAGTAGTCAAAAATATACTAGTTTGTGTAAATGGATAGCAGAACAAATACCAAGATAGATCTGTAAAAATGTTGAAATTAAGGGAACAAAACAACAGGAAGTTGTGTAGGGACACGATCTTTCATGTCTTGAAGGAGAAAGAAACACAAATACATTACACAGATGAAAATATCAAAGAATATAAACCAAGCATTCCACAAACATGTCTTTAGTTAGAGGTTTTTTACCTCTTGTTTCCACATTTAGGATTGGGTTTCCAGTTCTTTCTAAAATTTTGTCATTCTCTTCGACTCTCTGTTCCCCCCACCCCCCGTATCTTAGTAGCATTATTACCTTGCTTGGGGTGAATTGATTAGATAAAAAGAGAAAAAGCAATCCAACGATTGTTTAAAATGCAGAAATGTGTATATATCCAAAAAATGTTCTTTTACTTGAAAGAAAATACAAGTGTTGCTTGTAATGTAAATTAAATTATGGGTTTATTTTGTTTTGCAGCATATCAACAAGAAGATTTTTAGGATAGATTTGTATGAATAGAATATGTATTCTTTGCAAGAAATCAGTTTGTAGATCAGGTTTCATTGACATTTTTGCAAAGCGAGTTTTTGTTCTGAGTCAAATTTTTTTTTAATGTATTGCTGGTATTTTTACGATAAAAATCTATTTTTATACTTTCATAGTGCTTTGACCCCAGTTTTGGGATTAACATAGCTGGTACCCAAACAGGTGCTAGCACCCCAGGTCAAAGTGAACCTGGCACAATAGCAATTAAGAGGCAGTTCCACACTTCACAAAACTTCCCCATCAGAGGCCTTGCTGCCAGATGTAGTTTATCTGTAAATTATAACAAAATGCAAAGCTATTATGAACAATGCACATAAATCTTATTATCACAAAACTATGCATTCTTTGTTAGATTAAATTCATTATTAAATTATATAACTAATGGTGTATGCAGTGAATGTAGAAAAATAATGTCTTTACTCTTACAGAGTTAACAAACCTGGATTTTTGAAAGCATGTCTGGAAATGTTTCATTGACGAACAGAAGTTAATAAAGTTATTTAACCACACACTTACTCAAGTGGAATATAGCACAAGGCACAGGAGCTCCCATGCGCACAAGAGACACATCACTGATTGTTTAAGCATCTGTTACACTGATCTAGAAGTAAGGATATTAATTGTTGTAACTTTCAGTCAGTAAGTGTTTCTTTTAAAATCTTAGCCGGTGTAAACTAATTATCCAACTGACAGACTTCAAATTTGGCAGGAACTTAGGCTCTTCAATCATTCTCATCAATGGTAGAATTTGAAAATTCTTGGTTTCATGATTAGACAGTTTTAACAACTTAGCATAATTGTAGTGAAAACTACTGGTTGCCACAGAGACAAAAAGTCCAATTGCACAGAGATTTCGAAGAAAAACATTTTAAGATCATTTTAAATCTTATTTTAATGCTGGCTAATGGCTTCTAAATGAAAAAGTGGAGCCATGAATTGAGAAAAGAATTTAAAAATTTTTGAATCAAAAGTAAACATCCTAAACTAAAAGAATTTTAAATAAATAATCATCAATCCTAAATGACTCCAGCTTTTTCCTTTTATTTTTACTGTTTAGGATTGAATTCACAGTTCTTTCTAAAGTCTTATTCTCTTTCACTCCCAGTAGCACTTTGTGTCATAGTGGCATTATTGCCTTGCTTAGGAGTGAAATGATTTTTAAAAAATTCTCATGAATCATTTTTCTCCTCACACTTCTCATTTGAGGACTCTTCTGGTGTTTTGTTTTTTAGTCAACTTTGATCTTCAAAAATTTTAATGCAATGTCAATCGTTATCTACTGTCTTCCTCTTCTTTGTTTTCACTCCTTAATAATGTTGTCCTTTTTATGCTTATTCTTTCACACTCTTGTGCCTTAGTGGCTTTATTGCCTTTTCTTGAGATGAAATGATTAAAAAGTGTATTTCACTAACTTTCAGAAAATCTTGCCGCTCAGTTTTAAGTAAAAGTATCAACCAGTATAAAGTATTTTGAAGTCGTTAGGAAATATTCTTTCAGTTGTTCTAAATTACTTTCAAATTCTGAGTACTATGTGCTGTTTTTTATGGGAGAAAACTTCTAAAACACAATGCTGTTGCCCACGTGCACCTTCATTGTGCAAGGCAAATGCTCATCCTGCACTTTTCTTTTTCATGTTAAAAATTCCCACAAATGATCACTTGTAGACATCTCAT
The DNA here is from genome assembly GCA_963932145.1 of Acanthosepion lycidas. Taxonomy (NCBI): domain Eukaryota; kingdom Metazoa; phylum Mollusca; class Cephalopoda; order Sepiida; family Sepiidae; genus Acanthosepion; species Acanthosepion lycidas. Next base: position 8,333,474 of record OZ010594.1, read on the forward strand.
GTCTGAGTTTCTGCCAAGTTTCAGTTTGCAATAACCACTTGTGAATAGACGCACACACAGATACACATGAATTCACTTGATTTCAGTGGGATGCACTTACACCCAGAGAAATACACACACACACACATATATATATATATATATATATATATATATATATATATATATAAAATGATGTTTTTATCAGAAAATAAAGCATAGCAGCAGCAGCTTGCATGTTAATCTTGTAAATACTTGGCGGTAAGTTTGTGTACTTTATATTGTCTATGGTTTTGTACCGAAGTTGACCGCCACTAAAAATAAGATTTGAAGAGTATTGCAAAAGCTATAACCTGAGGTGAGACCATGAAATTAGACATGGCAGATTACACAGGGTAAAAAAAGAGCCGCCTTCCTTCTTGGAATGATGTTAAAATAATAGGCAAGGAAGTGTCAGTAGAAAATACGGGAACTAAAAGTGACAGCCTGTAAGTTATGTTGAAATAATCTTATAAACTGATTGTGGATAGAAAGAAGTACCACTTGAAAGGAAAGCCAATACTCGAGAATAAAAATATTGTATAAAACAGAAAAAATTCAATGTATGTACACTAAGTATATATATATATATATATATATATATATATATATATATATATATATATATGATTAAATATATATGATTAAATAAATTCCAAATATTATGTCTGCTTATTTTTATCATAATCCTTTCATATTCACAAATATTTTTCTGTATATTACAATTATATTTTATATATATTAATTAATTAATTTTAATCCATTTCATTATATGTTGTCATTATTTATGTTAAGATCAAAGATTGTGTATTTATAAACAGTAATTTGGACTTTGCTAAGCAAACACTTCTCTGTAGCTAAATAGTATAAGACATCAGATCAATTGATGGTTTTCAAATATGAATACAGGTTCAATTCCTCTTGGAGAATGCATATTTTCAACAAAATTTCTCATTCAGGCCAGTAAATGTAAATAATACTGTTTAATTAAAAACAGAGCATTTACTTAAATAAATTGCATCTATAAAAATAAGGTATAAACAGAATATATATATATATATATATATATATATATATATATATATATATATATATGTGTGTGTGTTTGTACCTATATTTCTGAGATAAGGTATTGTAACTATTTACACTATTTACATTGTTCAAACTGTTGTTCTCATCTTTGTTGTCATATTCACAATGTTTTGGCCATTGTACGCTCAGGCCTTTTTCAGATGTTTGGAATTTTGAATCAATATATGATGTCCACATAGACAAACTAGAATTTTTATAAACTTATATGCATATAACAATATTTATGGTTTCTTCAGATAGAATTCTTGAAAATTTGGGTGGACGTGTCATCTCTCATTGAATTTGAAATGGTGCAAATTATACTAACATTGGTTTAAACGAGACAATGTGATACGTGATTGATAAATGGAAATCAAGCAACAGAAAAGTAAAAATACCAGAATTTCTTTCTTTTTCTCCATATCTCAGTCTCTGCTGACAAAGCTTTAATAAAAGTGTAACATGTTAGACTGATAAACATTTCCCATTTGTTTTTATATATATATATATATATATATATATATATATATATACACCTGTTTACCTCCCCAGATGAGACTCTGCCCAGAGGCAGAGAGTTAACAAGCAGAGTTAACTGTAATCATTAACTGCTCTCCTTCAGTAAGAAAGAGTGCTGTTTAACCAGACCATCTCATGGGGATGTTCAGCTATTCCACAACAGTATGAGTTTGATCCCGACAAAGAGCATCAGATAAAAAAAATAATGAGAACCTTGCTTTTACCCTATACATGAGGATAGCCAAAAAGTTCACGGCTTGTTGAGGCCAAAACATCAGAGATTATTATATATATATATATATATATATATATATATATATATATATATATATATATATATATATATATTTTACTCTTGTTTACTTTCATCTTATTGTTTTTAGTTGATTTTTTAAATCACAATTTTACCCAGGCCCTTGATCTACGGCTTGAACAAACAGTACAGAATTGGAAATAAAATGTAAACTTTTACTGTCCGAAATACGTCTCTTTCTGATTTTCACTGAGAGCTTCTCATTTGTTGCCAATCATAAACAAAATTGATAAAAATGGTTGATAATGCTATCAACTGACAAAAAATAAAAATAACAAAAACAGATTTTTAAAAAATACACACAGATAAGGATGTTGGTCTAAATAATGGAATAAAAACAATAGATTATCTTTGAATTTCAGAGAGTAGACA
>OZ010594.1:8345766-8355766 GCA_963932145.1 Acanthosepion lycidas
ATCCCAATTATACCAATAACAAATATAGACTTATCCAAATACCTAACTCCAAATATATATAACATAGGTGAAATAATTTGTAAATTGATATTAAACATGCTGGAGAGAGGGAAATTTCATGAAAGGTCATGCATGAAAACAGTGACCTCCTGCATTAATACATGTTAATATATTAGATATCTGAGCTTTCAAGAGTGAGCCCCTCCAAGTTAGATTACACTTTGTAATACATTCTTCCTCAATATTGTTCTATATGTATGTATATATATATATATATACACACACAGAAGGTCCTCGGGTCAGACCCAGTATACAGCGTTTCATGGTTACAGTGGCATCTCTCATAATATAATACGTCATCACAAGTCACTACATGAGGAAGACAGCGTTGTTTCATCACCAGCTGTATGCAATATTGGATTGTGCTACATTCACAATCTCTCATTTGCGTTATTTTTTTTGCGGGGAGGGGGGGACTTTTTGCCCTTCATTATGGCTCCCAAGTGTAAGGCAGACTCCTGGGTGCCTATGTAGGTGAGTTCGACATATGTCGAAAATTGGGTTACGCCACATCATAGGAACAGATCTCAAAGTCAAGAACTCCCTATATATATATATATACACACACACACACATATATTAATATATATATATATATATATATACACACACACACACACACACACATATATATATATATATATATATATATATATATATATATATATATATATACACACACACACACACACACATGTATGTATTAACTAGTTTGTGTGCCATTATAATATTACTTTGACATACATAAAAATATTAGTATACTTTAAATGCACACCAAACAGACTTAAACTTTAAAAGTAGCAGTTAAACAAAAAGCAAAATCAACATATAGGGAAAAAAAGTAGAAGCATTTTGTCATGATGAAATGGTTAGCAAGCTTGTTTTGCGAAATCAATTATCACTGAGTTCAATCCTCATTGGTCGCTCCATACTTTTGTCTTTGTGCCACAACTAAACTCCACTTAGTAAATCACTGGGTGGGTGGGCGAAGAGCAAAGTGTAACAAATTGGGGCCATCTTTATTTCTAAAATGAAAATTTTCTGTGAAGTAAGTTTTCTTGCTTTTTCTATCCAGGCTTACACAATAGGCCAAAAAAGCTGCCCCCATAAAAGTGTTGCAAGGGTGGACTGCCTTCCTCTAGTTACACTACTGTAGCAAAGCAATATATAGGGATATCTTATAATGATTAAACCCCCAATCAAATGTGGAGAGCAAGGAGGCATGCAACCACATCGAGTGATGCTGCTGTTGTTTTGGTTGACCAACATGTACTGGTTTACCAGGCAAAAGGCTTCAAGTGCCCTACAAGTGAGAGAATGGGATTCATACCTTTCCCAAAATGAACATAAATTGTCCCAGTTAGAATTTGAAACCCCTTCACTAAATAAGCCTCATAAAATTTAGCTGATGTTGCTTTAAATAATCATTTAAATCACTTAATATTGAATTATTTCATGACAACATGATGGCTTCACATAAGGAAATGAATTAAAATATCGAAAAATAGTCCACTACTTAAACTAGTTCAAGTCTTCTCACCTTAAATAATATGACCGAGTCTTGAACAATGCAGTAACTAAATTCATATTAACTAATTATTTACAGTAAATTAATTAATGATTATTATTATTTCTTCTATTGTTGCTTCTTTTCTGCTGAAAAATTTCACAAGCAGAAACTTTTATTCTGCTGCAGATAAACTTCCACTGATCTTAAAAAAAACTTCATTCTAAAAATGCACAATAAAATGATACAATTTCAATACAATTGCTTGTTTCCCTCTTCTCAACTGATAACATTAATATTTTCTTACATGACTGTTTATAAACAAAAGTAAAATACATTTTCTCAGCATATTTGCAGAACTTGGTGAGAAAGCCATACTAAATCAAGAAGTGTTTTAAAGAAAATAGAAGAGAAAATTATGTAGAATTCTCCAAATTGAAACCTGCGATATAAATTGATTTCCATGTTTTCTAACATAGCTTGAGAAAATAATTGAAAGTCAAATTATTTTTCAACAATGAAATTGTTTGCAAATATATCGTTCCAGTAACACAGACATATGCCAGTGAATTGCCAGTATGACAAGGACCTGATTAAGCACAAATCTTTGCATCAGCATCGATAATTTGTGAAGATCTTATCACTTTTTCAATCAAAATTTCTAGCCAATGTCTAAATGCATCAACACAGACTGGCACAAAGAACAACATTATTCAGTGCTAAAATTTTTGACAAGTCACAAAAAAAAAAGTTTTGATTTTCTCAGATTAGTTTTGCCCTGACACAAGGCAAAATCTTAGGAACATCCAGTGATAGTCAAGCTCACAATCGATAACCCACGAGATTAGCCAACATGTTCTCTTCGCAGGGTATAATATCCAAATATATGATTCAGCAATCACAGATTTGGATCAATAAACACATAGCGAAATAAATCATAGATTTTCCGACTGTTTTTCCATCAGATTAACGATTATGCCAGATGATCGGAGATCAAGTAAATATAAATATGATTGACCATTCCATCATCACCTGATTATAATCAGCACTTTTAGCACATTTCATATTTCGATTACGGTCACAATACTAATGCCCTTGAGAAAATCATGAATTCATCTCTTTTATCAGGCAAGGTCAAATAGGAGGGTAGACTAGGTTCTTCAGCCTTGGTTGGAAACTATTCTAGGAGAAGGAAAATTTTGAATTCCAGCATGTAAATAATAGAAAACAAAGACTCTTTTGTCAAAACAAGGTGTCTTGGTCAACTCTGATTTCAAAATGAATCTAGAGAGAGATAGTCTCAGTCAGGTGATCTTACCCTAAGCACATTCACTGCTGTTACTGCTATAATACATGTGGCATCCCAATGACCCTGATGAACCAATACCACACATGTTGCACAACTTACACATTGCTCAGATGCTACGTCCAGTTTATTTCCTCTTCTCTTGACTCAATATGAAGGAGCAGGGCTTATAGAGGTTGTCCCATAAATCACCTCATTATTTAAAAATATCAGTTTTTCATACTTTTCCATTCTTTGTTTTCAGAACTTCTATTAACCCAGGGGGAAAAAAAAACACAACTGAACAAAGAAACAAAATCATAGAATTTTATTTTAGATTCAACCAACCCTAATTTCATGAAATTACAAAATTTAATGGTGACCAAATTCTCTTGATCTGACACCTCCTGGTTATTTTTTGATTGGGGTGGGGATACCTTGAGGAGTGGGGTACAAATTGCAGACAATTGAGCAACTGAAGGATAACATCTGTGCAGAAATTCAATGGCTGTAGTTCCAGTTATCAGCCACTGTTATGGAGAATGTTATTGAAAGGCTGTTCATGTATGAAGATGAAAATGGACGATATTTACATTGTATCTTTTTTCACAATTAAATGGAAACATATTTCCAGTGTTTGAATTTTCATTCTGTATAAAACTATTCATGAATAATAAAAAAAATGTTGACAGTAAAAGATTTTTAAATCCCTAGATGGCTCTTGGGACACACTGTACATTAAATCCCTTTGCAACGGAAAGCATTCATCAATTGTAACAGTATTCGGTAGAATATTTCCAAATTTTCAAAATAAGTCTTGTGCTCCAAGTTAGTGAGTTTCTCTAGTGTCATCCTAGCAACATGTGACCAGGTATTGTCCTGAATTAGAATTGGACTTTCTAGATTAACCAGTACCAGTCACAGATTGCTTAGCTGAATGGATATTTCATATAAGGTAGCCCCAAAACATCATGTTGGAAGAAGTGATCACTGATATATGCAAATGAGTGTGTCACATGCTGGGAAAAGGGTGGGAGTAAAGGGCATTACTCTTGATCAATGCATGTGCGTTACGTACACACATCAGTCATAGCCTGATCAGTGGTGAGGAAATATGGCGTGGTCAAAGCATCTCATTCATGGTTGTCTGGCTTATGCCTTTAAGGTGAACCTGTTTGCAGCAACATCAAGTCTTGCTGAATAGGTCAAACCTTTGGGGGATAATGCTGTGAATGAATGCATCACCAGGTATTGGTTCCAGAAGATCAGCTCGCAAGATCTGTCCCTTTGTGATGAACCCTGCAATAGCCAGCCACAGATCCTGGATGATGAGGCCCTAAAGGCAGCAATAAAGGAGGACAACAACCAAATCTGACAAACACTTCCAGGTTTCTAATGAAACAGACTTCACCTGCACTGCATAAGGGAAGGTGTACAGGTTGAGCAAGTCGGTTTTGAAAATGATTGATATAAGGCTAACAAAGAGGACTCTTTAATCATTAGGAGTGAGTAATATATTACATTATTTTCCGAACAACCATATATATATATTTAGAGAGAGAGAGATAGAGAACAACATAACTCAAAAAAGAGGGAAAAATCCCGTCTGTACATAACATGTGGTTCAGCTGGGGGCAAAGAAGACTTCATGGAGGAGAAACAAGACATGTCTTGTCAAGACAACATCCCATGAATATAGGAAAAAAGTGTTGGAATTCTTTCCTTTTATACTGCTTTATACAATGCCACCTAGCGAGTGTTAAGAGAAGTCTCCTGACAGATATGCTGAGTTAATCACATGACTACTAGAATTTTAAAAAATTAAAATAAATGCTTTTATGCATACATTCGGACTAATAAATAAATCCAAGAATATGCTGTTGAATCTGAGGATATGTTTGCTCCAGTGTTGAAGTATACAAATATTTCTTTGATAAAGACCCCAGTAGCAAGAAGTACTTGATAAAAGGACACTTAACACGTGCACATTTAATATCAAAGTAAAAACTTGCATTTCCCAGAAACGGTCACCCAAGTAACTCGGACATTTGCTGCAGGCAAATTGCAGGTGGTGTCTCTAAAGTTTGGACATCATCCAATTGTTTAAGAAATGATGTTTTCATCAGTAAAACTTGGGAATCTGCACAGATTGTCTCAATATAAACCCTTTTCTATAACACTCAGTAATGTACTTACATTTCCCTCATCATCTTAAGGATTTTGCTTCAAAGTGTCCCATGAATATGTCACTGCGTTTTAGTTGACTTCATCATTCAATAAATATCAACACAATCACCACTTTATGTTTGAAGAATTTTTTTTAAAAATCTACATAATATAGTGATTTACTAAGCAAAACTTAGATGTGGCACAAGGCTGAAAGTATGGAGTAACTAGTGAGGATTGAACTCACTACTCAGTAATTGATAAAGAGAGACAAGCTTGCTAGCCATTGTACCACATTGAAGTGTTCATAGAGTTTTTCTAATTTCAGCTTAGATGTAGTATAAGGTTGAAAGTATGGAGTGTCCAGTGAGAATCAAACTCACTACTCAGTTGTAAGGGATCTAATGAGACAAGCTTGCTAACCGCTGTAAGTGCCTGATCTACATGGTATATTTGGATGTTGCGATTTTGTTAAGAGAACACATTATTTTACTGATCTTGTGAGCTATTGATTGTGGGTTTCATCTTCAGAAGATGTTCTTTAATGTGCCAATATGAAATTAATTCTAGAAGATCAAAACTTGTTTTTATGAATATTGTTGTTGCGTAGTCAGAAAGTAAAAACATCTGAATGATATTTGTACTTTGGGTCAGGACACATTGAAACATTTTTTAACAGTGGGTAGAAATGTTGGTTGAAAGAAGTGAAAAAAAACCTGTACAAATTCTTTGATTCCGCATCAATTTTTATTTTTTAGGTGATAAATATTTAAGAACACATGACCTCCGCTCGAGTGCCATTAATTTCCTCTGTGCAAAATAGGGGGACACAGCTTCGCCACAATAGATGTTACTGCTTTGGTTTCTGTAGCAAGAAGGTTTTTAATAGGTGGAGTTTGCATGTACCTGGTGCATTATTCACCTGGGATTGGTTGAGTCGATCCCGCCAAACAAACCCACTGCACCTGAATGAAAACTGACCAAGTTTAGCTGAAGTTATATTCATTTTCAGATGTGCAGATTCATAGAAGTTTTAGTGGAGATTTGAATTCACAAGCTGTCCGCAGTCATGTTTACACACTTTTTAAGAAATTCCGAGTCTCCTTCTTCTGGACTGGTTGCCACCCGATCTGTCCTGCTATAGCTGGAGGGTGGGGCGGTGAGAGAGATGGATTCCCAAGGGTATTAGCATGTAAGTGAATGTAATAAAATTGAGTGGAATTTGAACTTGACTCTCAGATTTCTCAATCCAAGCCACTTTCTATTACTTCTCAGTGCTTCCACAAGGTGGACTTTCAAACTGAACATCCAAACTGATTAAATTCAGAGTATTCCTTCTCCTAGGTTTGTTGCCAATCAGGACTAAAGAGCCTATTATGCCCTGCTATTTAATGCATTACTTGCAATGGAGACGAGATGGATTCACTGTTTTCCCACAGGTTATGTGAAGGGAGAGGAAAGCGGGTGGATTCAGGTATTTACTTGATAGGTACACAGGGAAACGACCATTTTTTTCAGCATCTTTAGTGATAGATCATATGTACAAAATCCACTTCATGTCTTGCTTGAGTCCCAATAGGCACTCAAGGCATAGAACCTTTTAGAGAGGACATCCGTTCATCACGATAGATGAAAATTCAGGCTCCTCTTGATGATGATGCAATGCAACCATTTTGTTTTTTTTATTTTTTTTTAAGAAATGAAATAAATAACAAATGTTTTAAAAGTTAGTAATAAAATTTCAAATTTATTTTTTTTAAATTTGAAAGCTTTTAATTAGTTTATATTCTCAATTTCGGTTAAACTTTTTGAATAGAATAAGAAAACTAAGTTTGTCTTATCAAAATAAGTAAATAAATGACAAAAATAAAAATAAAATCCCCCAAAATGTTAAATTTAGTTTTTGCTGCTTTAAATGAATTTAACAAATAATTGTTACTTGAAATAAATAAGTGACTTACAGAAATAATTAGAAACATTAAAAAAAATTCTAAAATCCCAGTTAGTATTCCAAAAAGGATTTTGTCCAAATATCTCAGCAGCAAATATATTGGTGTAATGGCAAGTTTCTTGCCTGTTTATCTCCAGTTTAAAGGGAATCAATCAAAGGGAGCTGAATTGCTTTAGCTTGACAAAACAAATACAATGACAATGGATTTTATATGATGAAATGCTTTTATATTTTCAGCTTCCTTTCGAAAAACTCATTTCTTGTTTAGCTGAAAATAACAAATTAAAAAATTAACACTTTTATGAGACATTTCTTTTATTTTCTTTCTATCTACCTACCTATCTATCAATCAATTCAATCTATTCAATTCACTTTTTTAGGCTAAAGTTAATCCAGTGGAGAGCCACTCAAGGTAGAGAGTTACTGTTAAAGTGGTTAGGATTAATGCAGTATAATATAAATGAAAGAAGTGAAGATTATAAGGTGTACTAGACAACCCATAAACCTGCTGGGTTCCTTTTTAAAGCAGTTCATCATACAAAATGATGAGGTAACAATATTATACAATTTTATTAAGTACACACATTTTAATTTGTATTTGTAATACCAGTTATTGTAATAAGTATTACTACTTACATGATACAATATTATTTAGATCAAATGCAATAACAAATTGATAATTATATCTTTTATTATACATACTTGTTTCTTACTGATATTTTTTCAAAATATTAGGTTGGTGCAAAAATAATGTCGTTTTCTCACATAGTAACATATGTGAGAAAACGACATTATTTTGCAACAACCTAATACATAACATCTGTAAACCAGCATGCATCTCTTCATAAAGTCATGTGACACAATTTTCCAACCATACAGATTGCCTTTTTCAATGACACACCCATATAGCATCTTCAGCTATCATATACTTGCCAAATTATCCGAGGTATTTGTTTATAAAAAAGTTCTAATGTATTGTAGTGAATTGTATAAATATATGTTGTTATGCAAATTTAAATTGATTTAACAATGTTGCTATTATATATATATATGTAAATAAAATGAAGGTTTTTTTATTTTTCACACACATAATAGTTGGAATATAATATGCAAGCATTTGTTTATATACACAGATTCATATAAGATGTGTATCGAAAAGAAATATTGAATTTACTATTAAAAATGTCATAAAAGTGGCCCTTGCTCAAGAACCCCTTGTCTAATTTTAATGAAATCTGGTACTGCCCTGGGCAGAGCTTCAAGATACAACATGCTCCTAAATTGGTTAGGGTATTATGTATCATTCAAGCTGTATCTTTAGAACACACATACATACATACAAGATTAGAGTTTTACTATTATATAGTTAGATAACAATTGACTTGAAAAGATTAAGATTGTAGTGTTCAGAGAAGCATCTCCACGGGAGTCTATTTTACAAAGCAGCAGTTTTTGGTAAAAAAAAAAAAAAACTATTCAAGTGGCATTTTCTCTTGATTGTCTTTTTTTTTTTTCTTTCCAGCCTCTGACTTCATTTGTTCATCATACTGTTCTTTCTCTTCCTCGCAGATGTAGAATGAAACATTGCCACTGGTTGCTGCATTAAACAATTCACATTTAATAAAGTTTTATTTCTTAAAATGTTCCGATTTCTTTCAAATGATCAGATGACTTCACAACATGGAAAATTATCTGGAAATAATTTAAAACTAACAAGTTGTCTTTAAAAGATCCTTTTTCTTTTCTTTTTTTTTTTCCTTCCTCCCACCCTTTTCTTGTTTATTTATCTTGTTCGAGCATGCTCTTCTGTGCAATTTCATTATTTAGTTTATTATTTGGAAATCTCGACTTGCACCAGCCGAAGTCTCAGCTGCTTGGCAACTTGCTTGGAATGTTTAACAAAATAAAAATTAGAAATATTCTTTCCGATTCTCCCATCTTTTCTTTCATTTTTATCTCCTTTCAGGTTTCATTAATTTTTATATTTGAGTTCTTTCTCATTTTCTTTTTATTCATCTTTTTTATTTCTTTTAAATAAAAGTAACATGTGGATGTACACTCTTGTATAATACACAAATGTGTATACACACACTCTCTCTCTCTTGGTTTCATACATATACATGTATGTGTGTGTGTGTGTGTGTAAATAAAATATGATTTGGTTATAAGTTTGTTGGCTTCGAGCATTTTCGGCTAAAATGTTAGCCATTTTCAAGGATTATTCTCATTATACTCCTGTAGTAAATGGTAGGACCATTAATTATGAACATGGACAACAATATACTGACTGTGTTTTGAAATGAAGAATGTATCTACTTTCAAAAAGTTTTATACCATCTACCTTATGTTACAGCAGTGTAACAAAAACAAAAGCTATCCTTGAAAATGGCTAAGACAGTTGTGTATGCACACATAAACCTCTTTGATAATGGTTTATGAGAGTCAAAAATGCTCAAAAAACAGTGAACAATTTATATTCAAGTTCTCCCTGGAAACCAGAGGAAAGTTTTCCAAGTGTATAAAAATTAAATAACAAATTTCATTTAATCTTCAACCAAACTTGCATAAATTTCACACATGCACATGAAACGATGATATAAACTTTTCGATATCAAGAACCAATATTAGAGGGAAAAATGTATGACAAAATGGGAAAAAGTTCCCATGAAGTCCTAGAGAAAATGAACACATCACACAAAGGTTTTTTTAGACTTCACAAAAGGTTTTTCCCAAATATATTACTATAATAGTTATTTTTCGTGGATACACGTATTTCAGTTGCTATTTCTCTTCTCATATCATATATATATATATATATATATATATATATATATATATATATATATGTGTGTGTATATATATATATACACATTTAAATTACCATTGATCCTTAAATGCATGATGCTACTCAAAGATTAATGCACACAGCAATCATCAGATATTGCTTTCTACCTGGTTAGGGGTGATGATTTCATCACACATGAAACTGAGTATTATCATGGATTAATTAGCAAAAACCTTATATATGTAT